>CM031959.1:35360825-35527925 GCA_018749465.1 Paracanthobrama guichenoti | reverse complement strand
ACAGCTGAAATCACAACCAATCAGTCTATTGCAGAGTTCACAACTGAGTTCACAACCTCAGAACCTACAACTGAGTCCACAACCACAGAAACTACAGCTGAATC
This sequence comes from Paracanthobrama guichenoti, assembly GCA_018749465.1. Taxonomy (NCBI): domain Eukaryota; kingdom Metazoa; phylum Chordata; class Actinopteri; order Cypriniformes; family Gobionidae; genus Paracanthobrama; species Paracanthobrama guichenoti. Next base: position 35,527,821 of record CM031959.1, on the reverse strand, counting down.
CACAACCATAGAAACTACAGCTGAGTCCACAACCATAGAAACTACAGCTGAGTCCACAACCTCAGAAACATAAGACGAAACCACAACCACAGAAACAACAGCTGAAACTACAACCATAGAAACTACAGCTGAATCCACAACACCAGAACCTACCACAACCATATAAACTACAGCTGAATCCACAACCATAGAAACTACAGCTGAGTCTACAACCTCAGAAACATCAGCCGAAACCACAACCACAGAAACAACAGCTGAAACTACAACCATAGAAATTACAGCTGAATCCACAACACCAGAACCTACCACTGAGTCCACAACCATAGAAAATACAGACGAATCCACAACCATAGAAACTACAGCTGAGTCCTCAACCATAGAAACTACAACCATAGAAAATACAGCTGAATCCACAACACCAGAACCTACAACTCAATCAATATACTCCAGAATTCACAACATTGGAAACTACAACTGAATCCACAACCTCAGAACCTACAACTGAGCCCACAACCTTGGAAACTACAACTGAATCCACAACCTCAGAAACTACAGCTGAATCCACAACCTCAGAGCCTACAACCGAGTTCACAACTATAGAAACTACAGCTGAATCCACAACCCAGAACCTACCACTGAGTCCACAACCATAGAATCTACAGTTGTATTCACAACCATAGAAACTACAACTGAACGCATAACCACAGAAGGCATATACACTACAGATTAATCCTCAAACATATAAACTACAGCTGAAATCACAACCAATCAGTCTATTGCAGAATTCACAACTGAGTTCACAACCTCAGAACCTACAACCGAGTCCACAACCACAGAAACTACAGCTGAGTCCACAACCTCAGAAACATAAGCCGAAACCACAACCACAGAAACAACAGCTGAATCCACAATACCAGAACCTACCACCGAGTCCACAACCATAGAATCTAGTTGAATCCACAACCACAGGAACTACAACCAAATCCACAACCACAGAAAATACAGCTGAATCCACAACCTCAGAAACTACATCCAAGTCCACAACCAAAGATTCTACAGCTGAATCCACAACCTCAGAACCTACAACCAAGTTCACAACTATAGAAACTACAGCTGAATCCACAACTATTGAACCTACAGTTTACTCCACAACAATAGAAACTACAGCCAAGTCCACATCCATAGAAACTACAACCATAGAAACTACAGCTGAATCCACAACTATAGAAAATACAGCTGAAATCCCAACCACTCAAATCTACTTCAGAATTCACAACCTCAGAACCCACAACCAAGTTGACAACCTCAAAAACTACAGCCGGAACCACAATCATAGTAACAACAGCAAAGTCCACAAATTTAGAAACTACAGCTGAAACTAAAACCATAAAAACTACAGCTGATAATACAACCATAGAAACTACAGCTGAATCCACAACCACATAAACAACAGCCAAGTCCACAATAATAGAATCTACAGCTGAATACACAACCTCAGAACCTACAACCGAGTCCATGACCACAGAACCTACAGCTGAATTCACAACCTCAGAACCTACAACCGAGTCCACAAACACACAATCTACAGCTGAATCTACAACCTCAGAACCTACAACCAATTCCACAACTTTAGAAACTACAGCTGAAAACACAACCTCAATACCTACAACCAAGTCCACGACCACAGAATCTACAGCTAAAACCACAACCACTAAATCTACTCCAGAATTCACAACTGAGTCCACAACCACAGAAACTACAGCTGAATCCACAACAATAAAATCTATAGCTGAATCCACAACAATAGAAACTACAGCTGAAATCCACAACCTCAGAACCTACAACCAATTCCACAACTTTAGAACTTTAGAAACTACAGCTGAATCCACAACCTCAGAAACTACAACCGAAACCACAACCATAGAAAATACAACTGAATCCACAACCTCAGAAACTACAGCCGAAACCACAACCATAGAAAATACAGCTGAATCCAAAACCATAGAAACTACAGCTGAGTCCACAACCATAGAAACTGTAGCTGAAAATACAACCATAGAAAATACAGCTGAATCCACAACAATAGAAACTACAACTGAGTCCACAACCATAGAAACTGTAGCTGAAAATACAACCATAGAAAATACAGCTGAATCCACAACCATAGAAAATACAGCTGAATCCACAATACCAGAACCTACAACTGAGTCCACAACCATAGAATCTAACCACAGAATCCACAACCACAGGAACTACAGCTGAATCCACAACCTCAGAAACTACAGCCAAAACCACAACCATAGAAAATACAGCTGAATCCACAACCCAGAACTACTACTGTAGCTGAAAACTCCACAACCATAGAAACTACAGCTGTATCCACAACCATAGAAACTACAACTGAATCCATAACCACAGAAGGCATATAAACTACAGCTGAATCCACAAACCATAGAAACTACAGCTGAAATCACAACCAATCAGTCTAGCAGAATTCACAACTGAGTTCACAACCTCAGAACCTACAACCGAGTCCACAACCACAGAAACTACAGCTGAATCCAAAACCCCAGAACCTACAAATGAGTCCACAACCACAGAAACTACAGCTGAATCCACAACCATAGAAACTACAGCTGAATCCACAACCTCAGAAACATATAGCCGAAACCACAACCATAGAAACTACAGCTGAAACTACAACCATAGAAACTACAGCTGAATCCACAACACCAGAAAACCCACAGAACTACACCACCATAGAAACTACAGCTGAATCCACAACCATACAGCTGAGAAACTACAGCTGAATCCACAACCACAGAAACACAGCTGAAACCACAACCATAGAAACAACAGCTGAAACTACAACCATAGAAAAATTACAGCTGAATCCACAACCACCAGAAACTACAGCTGAGTCCACAACCATAGAAAATACAGACAAATCCACAACCATAGAAACTACAGCTGAGTCCTCAACCATAGAAACTACAACCATAGAAAATACAGCTGAAAACACAACACCAGAAACCTACAACTCAATCAATATACTGAAGAATTCACAACATTGAAACTACAACTGAATCCACAACCTCAGAACCTACAACTGAGCCCACAACCATAGAAACTACAACTGAATCCACAACATAGAAACAACAGCTGAATCTTGAATCTTGAATCTTGAATCAGCTGAACCACACCATAGAATCTACAGTTGTATTTACAACCATAGAAACTACAACTGAATGCACAACCACAGAAGGCATATACACTACAGATTAATCCTCAAACATATAAACTACAGCTGAAATCACAACCAATCAGTCTATTGAGAATTCACAACTGAGTTCACAACCTCAGAACCTACTCAAGAAACTAGAGTCCACAACCTCAGAAACATAAGCTGAAACCACAACCACAGAAACACAGCTGAATCCACAACCATGAACCTACAGCTGAGTCCACAACCATAGAAACTACAGTTGAATCCCACAACCACAGGAACTACAACCAAATCCACAACCACAGAAAATACAGCTGAATCCACAACCTCAGAAACTACATCCAAGTCCACAACCAAAGATTCTACAGCTGAATCCACAAGCCAGAACCTACCACTGAGTCCACAACCATAGAATCTACAGTTGAATTCACAACCATAGAAACTACAGCTGAATGCATAACCACAGAAGGCATATACACTACAGATTAATCCTCAAACATATAAACTACAGCTGAATCCACAACCATAGAAACTACAGCTGAATCCACAACACATAGAAACTACACTGAATCACAACCACAGAAACTACAGCTGAATCCACAACCATAGAAACTACAGCTGAGTCCACAACCTCAGAAACATACAGCCGAAACCACAACCACAGAAACAACAGCTGAAACTACAACCATAGAAATTACAGCTGAATCCACAACACCAGAACCTACAGCTGAGTCCTCAACCATAGAAACTACAACCATGAATCCACAACTGAATCCAGAAACTACAACCAAATCCACAACTCAGAAACTACAGCTGAATCCACAACCTCAGAAACTACAACTGAATCCACAACCACAGAAACTACAGCTGAATCCCACAACCACAGAAACTACACAAACTGAATCCACAACCATAGAAACTACAACCTGAATTCACAACCACAGAAACTACAGCTGAATCCACAACCTCAGAACCTACAACCAAGTCCACAACCATAGAAACTACAGCTGAATCCAAAACCTCAGAACCTACAAATGAGTCCACAACCACAGAAACTACAGCTGAATCCAGAACCATAGAAACTACAGCTGAATCTACAACCATAGAAACTACAGCTGGAATCCACAACCATAGAAACTACAGATGAATCCACAACCTATAGAAACTACAGCTGAATCCACAACCTCAGAAACTACAGCCGAAACCACAACCATAGAAAATACAGCTGAATCCACAACCTCAGAAACTACAGCTGAAACAACAACCATAGAAAATACAGCTGAATCCACAACCACCAGAATCTACAGCCGAGTCCACAACCATAGAAACTGTAGCTGAAAAATACAACCATAGAAAATACAACCATGAATCCACAACAGTCCAGAAACTACAGCTGAATCCACAAACTCATAGAAAATACAGCTGAATCCACAACCACAGAAACTACAGCTGAATCCACAACCATAGAATCTACAGTTAAATCCACAGCCTCAGAAACTACAACTGAAATCCACAACCACAGAAACTACAGCTGAATCCACAACCTCAGAAACTACAAACAACCATGAAGTCTGACAACCATAGAAACTACAGCTGAATCCACAACCATAGAAACTACAGCTGAATCCACAACCACAGAAAACTAGCTGAATCCACAACCATAGAAACTACAAACTGAGCTCACAACCACAGAAACTACAGCTGAATCTACAACCATAGAAACTACAGCTGAATCACAACCATAGAAACTACAGCTGAAAATACAACCATAGAAACTACAGCTGAAACCACAACCATAGAAACTACAGATGAATCCACAACCATAGAAACTACAGCTGAATCCACAGCCATAGACACTACAGCTGATTCCACAACAATCGAAACTACAGCTGAATCCACAACCTCAGAAACTACAGCCGAAACCACAACCACAGAAACTACAGCTGAATCCACAACCATAGAAACTACAGCTGAATCCACAACCACCAGAAACTACAGCTGAATCCACAACCATAGAAAATAAAGCTGAATCCACAACAATAGAAACTACAACTGAGCTCCACAACCATAGAAACTGTAGCTGAAAATACAACCATAGAAACTACAGCTGAATCCACAACCATAGAAAATACAGCTGAATCCACAATACCAGAGAAACTACAACTGAGTCCACAACCATAGAATCTAGTTGAATCCACAACCACAGAAACTACAACCAAATCCACAACCACAGAAAATACAGCTGAATCCACAACCACAGAAACTACAGCCAAAACCACAACCATAGAAAATACAACTGAATCCAAACCTCAGACAACACCAGAACCTACCATATAAACTGTAGCTGAAAATACAACCATAGAAAATACAGCTCAATCCACAACCATAGAAACTACAGCTGAGTCCACAACCATAGAAACTACAGCTGAAAATACAACCATAGAAAATACAGCTGAATCCACAACCAGAACCTACAGCTGAGTCCACAACCATAGAATCTACAGCTGAATCCACAACCACAGAAACTACAGCCAAATCACAACCACAGAAACTACAGCTGAATCCACAACCTCAGAACCTACAACCAAGTCCACAACCATAGAAACTACAGCTGAATCCACAACCTCAGAAACTACAGCCAAAACCACAACCATAGAAACTACAGCTGAATCCACAACCACAGAACCTACAACTGAGTCTAACATAAACTACAGCTGAATCCACAACCATAGAAACTACAGCTGAAACCACAACCTAAAAACTACAGCTGAATCCACAACCATTCAAACACAGCTGAATCCACAACCACAGAAACTACAACTGAGTCCACAACCACAGAAACTACAGCTGAAACCACAACCACAGAAACTACAGATGAATCCACAACACCAGAAAACTACAGCTGAATCCACAACCATAGACACTACAGCTGATTCCACAACCATAGAATCTACAGCTGAATCCACAACCTCAGAAACTACAGCCGAAACCACAACCACAGAAACAACAGCTGAAACTACAACCATAGAAACTACAGCTGAATCCACAACCACCAGAACCTACAACCACTGAGTCCACAACCACAAAGAAAATACAGCTGAATCCACAACCATAGAAACTACAACTGAGTCCACAACCATAGAAACTACAGCTGAAAATACAAACATAGAAAATACAGCTGAATCCACAACCATAGAAAATACAGCTGAATCTACAACCTCCAGAACCTACAACTGAGTCCACAACCATAGAATCTAGTTGAATCCACAACCACAGGAACTACAACCAAATCCACAACCACAGAAAATACAGCTGAATCCACAACCTCAGAAACTACAGCCAAAACCACAACCATAGAAAATACAGCTTAATCCACAACACCAGAACCTACCATATAAACTGTAGCTGAAAATACAACCATAGAAAATACAGCTCAATCCACAACCATAGAAACTACAGCTGAGTCCACAACCATAGAAGCTGTAGCTGAAAATACAACCATAGAAAATACAGCTGAATCCACAATACCAGAACCTACCACTGAGTCCACAACCATAGAATCTAATTGAATCCACAACAACAGGAACTACAACCAAATCCACAACCACAGAAAATACAGCTGAATCCACAACCTCAGAACCTACAACCGAGTTCACAACTATAGAAACTACAACTGAATCCACAACCTCAGAAACTACAGCCAAAACCACAACCATAGAAACTACAACTGAATGCATAACCACAGAAGGCATATACACTACAGATTAATCCTCAAACATATAAACTACAGCTGAAATCACAACCAATCAGTCTATTGCAGAGTTCACAACCACAGACAACTGAGTTCACAACCTCAGAACCTACAACCGAGTCCACAACCACAGAAACTACAGCTGAATCCACAACCATAGAAACTACAGCTGAGTCCACAACCATAGAAACTACAGCTGAGTCCACAACCTCAGAAACATAAGACGAAACCACAACCACAGAAACAACAGCTGAAACTACAACCATAGAAACTACAGCTGAATCCACAACACCAGAACCTACCACAACCATAGAAACTACAGCTGAATCCACAACCACAGAAACTACAGCTGAATCCACAACCATAGAAACTACAGCTGAGTCCACAACCATAGAAACTACAGCTGAATCCACAACCTCAGAAACATACAGCTGAAACCACAACCACATAGAAACTACAGCTGAAACTACAACCATAGAAATTACAGCTGAATCCACAACCACCAGAAAATACAGCTGAGTCCACAACCATAGAAAATACAGACTGAATCCACAACCATAGAAACTACAGCTGAGTCCTCAACCATAGAAACTACAACCATGAATCCACAACACCAGAATCCACAACACCAGAACCTACAACTCAATCAATATACTCCAGAATTCACAACATTGGAAACTACAACTGAATCCACAACCTCAGAACCTACAACTGAGCCCACAACCTTGGAAACTACAACTGAATCCACAACCTCAGAAACTACAGCTGAATCCACAACCTCAGAGCCTACAACCGAGTTCACAACTATAGAAACTACAGCTGAATCCACAACCCAGAACAGAACCTACACACTGAGTCCACAACCATAGAATCTACAGTTGTATTCACAACCATAGAAACTACAACTGAACGCATAACCACAGAAGGCATATACACTACAGATTAATCCTCAAACATATAAACTACAGCTGAAATCACAACCAATCAGTCTATTGCAGAATTCACAACTGAGTTCACAACCTCAGAACCTACAACCGAGTCCACAACCACAGAAACTACAGCTGAATCCACAACACCAGAACCTACCACAACCATATAAACTACAGCTGAATCCACAACCATAGAAACTACAGCTGAGTCCACAACCTCAGAAACATAAGCCGAAACCACAACCACAGAAACAACAGCTGAAACTACAACCATAGAAACTACAGCTGAATCCACAACACCAGAACCTACCACAACCATAGAAACTACAGCTGAATCCACAACCATAGAAACTACAGCTGAGTCCACAACCTCAGAAACATCAGCCGAAACCACAACCACAGAAACAACAGCTGAAACTACAACCATAGAAATTACAGCTGAATCCACAACACCAGAACCTATCACTGAGTCCACAACCATAGAAAATATAGACAAATCCACAACCATAGAAACTACAGCTGAGTCCTCAACCATAGAAACTACAACCATAGAAAATACAGCTGAATCCACAACACCAGAACCTACAACTCAATCAATATACTCCAGAATTCACAACCTTGGAAACTACAACTGAATCCACAACCTCAGAACCTACAACTGAGCCCACAACCATAGAAACTCCAACCATAGAAAATACAGCTGAATCTTGAATCTTGAATCTTGAATCTTGAACCATAGAATCTACAGTTGTATTTACAACCATAGAAACTACAACAGAATGCATAACCACAGAAGGCATATACACTACAGATTAATCCTCAAACATATAAACTACAGCTGAAATCACAACCAATCAGTCTATTGCAGAATTCACAACTAAGTTCACAACCTCAGAACCTACAACAGAGTCCACAACCTCAGAAACATAAGCCGAAACCACAACCACAGAAACAACAGCTGAATCCACAATACCAGAACCTACCACCGAGTCCACAACCATAGAATCTAGTTGAATCCACAACCACAGGAACTACAACCAAATCCACAACCACAGAAAATACAGCTGAATCCACAACCTCAGAAACTACATCCAAGTCCACAACCAAAGATTCTACAGCTGAATCCACAAGCCAGAACCTACCACTGAGTCCACAACCATAGAATCTACAGTTGTATTCACAACCATAGAAACTACAACTGAATGCATAACCACAGAAGGCATATACACTACAGATTAATCCTCAAACATATAAACTACAGCTGAATCCACAACCATAGAAACTACAGCTGAATCCACAACACAAAAAACCTACCACAACCACAGAAACTACAGCTGAATCCACAACCATAGAAACTACAGCTGAGTCCACAACCTCAGAAACATCAGCCGAAACCACAACCACAGAAACAACAGCTGAAACTACAACCATAGAAATTACAGCTGAATCCACAACACCAGAACCTACAGCTGAGTCCTCAACCATAGAAACTACAACCATAGAAAATACAGCTGAATCCACAACACCAGAACCTACAACTCAATCTATATACTCCAGAATTCACAACCTTGGAAACTACAACTGAATCCACAACCTCAGAACCTACAACTGAGCCCACAACCACAGAAACTACAACTGAATCCACAACCTCAGAACCTACAACAGAGTTCACAACCACAGAAACTACAGCTGAATCCACAACCTCAGAACCTACAACTGAGTTCACAACTATAGAAACTACAGCTGAATCCACAACCCAGAACCTACCACTGAGTCCACAATCATAGAATTTACAGTTGTATTCACAACCATAGAAACTACAACTGAATGCATAACCATAGAAGGCATATACACTACAGATTAATCCTCAACTATAGAAACTACAGCTGAATCCACAACCTCAGAAACTACAGCCGAAACCACAACCATAGAAAATACAGCTGAATCCACAACCTCAGAAACTACAGCCGAAACCACAACCATAGAAAATACAGCTGAATCCACAACACCAGAATCTACCACCGAGTCCACAACCATAGAAACTGTAGCTGAAAATACAACCATAGAAAATACAACCATAGAAAATACAGCTGAGTCCACAACCATAGAAACTACAACCATAGAAAATACAGCTGAATCCACAATACCAGAACCTACCACCAAGTCCACAACCATAGAATCTAGTTGAATCCACAACCACAGGAACTACAACCAAATCCACAACCACAGAAAATACAGCTGAATCCACAACCTCAGAAACTACAGCCAAGTCCACAACCATAGAATCTACAGTTGTATTCACAACCATAGAAACTACAACTGAATGCATAACCACAGAAGGCATATACACTACAGATTAATCCTCAAACATATAAACTACAGCTGAAATCACAACCAATCAGTCTATTGCAGAATACACAACTGAGTTCACAACCTCAGAACCTACAACAGAGTCCACAACCACAGAAACTACAGCTGAAACTACAACCATAGAAACTACAGATGAATCCACAACACAGAAACAGAACCTACCACAACCATATAAACTACAGCTGAATCCACAACCATAGAAACTACAGCTGAGTCCACAACCTCAGAAACATCAGCCGAAACCACAACCACAGAAACAACAGCTGAAACTACAACCATAGAAATTACAGCTGAATCCACAACACCAGAACCTACCACTGAGTCCACAACCATAGAAAATACAGACGAATCCACAACCATAGAAACTACAGCTGAGTCCTCAACCATAGAAACTACAACCATAGAAAATACAGCTGAATCCACAACACCAGAACCTACAACTGAGCCCACAACCATAGAAACTACAGCTGAAATCACAACCAAAATACAGCTGAATCCACAATACCAGAACCTACAGCCGAGTCCACAATACCAGAGCCTACCACTGAGTCCACAACCATAGAATCTAGTTGAATCCACAACCACAGGAACTACAACCAAATCCACAACCACAGAAAATACAGCTGAATCCACAACCTCAGAAACTACAGCCAAGTCCACAACCAAAGATTCTACAGCTGAATCCACAACCCAGAACCTACAACTGAATGCATAACCACAGAAGGCATATACACTACAGATTAATCCTCAAACATATAAACTACAGCTGAAATCACAACCAATCAGTCTATTGCAGAATTCACAACTGAGTTCACAACCTCAGAACCTACAACAGAGTCCACAACCACAGAAACTACAGCTGAATCCACAACCATAGAAACTACAGCTGAGTCCACAACCTCAGAAACATAAGCCGAAACCACAACCACAGAAACAACAGCTGAAACTAAAACCATAAAAACTACAGCTGAATCCACAACACCAGAACCTACCACAACCATAGAAACTACAGCTGAATCTACAACCATAGAAACTACAGCTGAGTCCACAACCTCAGAAACATCAGCCGAAACCACAACCATAGAAAATACAGCTGAATCCACAACCTCAGAAACTACAGCCGAAACCACAACCATAGAAAATACAGCTGAATCCACAACACCAGAATCTACCACCGAGTCCACAACCATAGAAACTACAGAAACTGAAAAATACAACCATAGAAAATACAGCTGAAAATACAACCACAACCATAGAAACTACAACCATAGAAAATACAGCTGAATCCACAATACCAGAACCTACCACCAAGTCCACAACCATAGAATCTAGTTGAATCCACAACCACAGGAACTACAACCAAATCCACAACCACAGAAAAACAGCTGAATCCACAACCTCAGAAACTACAGCCAAGTCCACAACCATAGAATCTACAGTTGTATTCACAACCATAGAAACTACAACTGAATGCATAACCACAGAAGGCATATACACTACAGATTAATCCTCAAACATATAAACTACAGCTGAAATCACAACCAATCAGTCTATTGCAGAATTCACAACTGAGTTCACAACCTCAGAACCTACAACAGAGTCCACAACCACAGAAACTACAGCTGAAACTACAACCATAGAAACTACAGATGAATCCACAACACCAGAACCTACCACAACCATATAAACTACAGCTGAATCCACAACCATAGAAACTACAGCTGAGTCCACAACCTCAGAAACATCAGCCGAAACCACAACCACAGAAACAACAGCTGAAACTACAACCATAGAAATTACAGCTGAATCCACAACACCAGAACCTACCACTGAGTCCACAACCATAGAAAATACAGACAAATCCACAACCATAGAAACTACAGCTGAGTCCTCAACCATAGAAACTACAACCATAGAAAATACAGCTGAATCCACAACACCAGAACCTACAACTGAGCCCACAACCATAGAAACTACAACCATAGAAAATACAGCTGAATCCACAATACCAGAACCTACCACCGAGTCCACAATACCAGAGCCTACCACCGAGTCCACAACCATAGAATCTAGTTGAATCCACAACCACAGGAACTACAACCAAATCCACAACCACAGAAAATACAGCTGAATCCACAACCTCAGAAACTACAGCCAAGTCCACAACCAAAGATTCTACAGCTGAATCCACAACCCAGAACCTACCACTGAGTCCACAACCATAGACTCTACAGTTGTATTCACAACCTCAGAAACTACAACTGAATGCATAACCACAGAAGGCATATACACTACAGATTAATCCTCAAACATATAAACTACAGCTGAAATCACAACCAATCAGTCTATTGCAGAATTCACAACTGAGTTCACAACCTCAGAACCTACAACAGAGTCCACAACCACAGAAACTACAGCTGAATCCACAACCATAGAAACTACAGCTGAGTCCACAACCTCAGAAACATAAGCCGAAACCACAACCACAGAAACAACAGCTGAAACTAAAACCATAAAAACTACAGCTGAATCCACAACACCAGAACCTACCACAACCATAGAAACTACAGCTGAATCTACAACCATAGAAACTACAGCTGAGTCCACAACCTCAGAAACATCAGCCGAAACCACAACCACAGAAACAACAGCTGAAACTACAACCATAGAAATTACAGCTGAATCCACAACACCAGAACCTACCACTGAGTCCACAACCATAGAAAATACAGACGAATCCACAACCATAGAAACTACAGCTGAGTCCTCAACCATAGAAACTACAACCATAGAAAATACAGCTGAATCCACAACACCAGAACCTACAACTCAATCAATATACTCCAGAATTCACAACCTTGGAAACTACAACTGAATCCACAACCTCAGAACCTACAACAGAGTCCACAACCTTGTAAACTACAGCCAAGTCTACAACTTTAGAAACTACAGCTGAATACACAACCTTAGAATCTACAAGTTCACAACCTCAGAAACTACAGCTGAATACACAACCTCAGAACCTACAACCAAGTCCACAACCACAGAAACTACAGCTGAATCCGCAACCATAGATTCAATTAGTTGAATCCATAACCATAGAAATTACAGCCGAGTCCACAAACATAGAAATTACAGCTGAATCCACGACCTCAGAACTTACAACCAGGTCCACAACCACAGAAACTACAACTGAATCCACAAGCATAGAAACCACAGCCGAAATGACAACCTCAGAAACAACAGCCAAGTCCACAACTTTAGAAACTCCAGATGAATCCATAACCACTCAATCTATTGCTTATTTCACAAACCCGGAAACTACAGCTGAATCCACAACCTCAGAAACTTTAGACAAAATGACAACTACAGAAACTACAGCCAAGTCCACAATCACAATAACAACAGCAAAGTCCACAAATTTAAAAACTTGAAATTTAAAAAACCTTGGAAACTAGTTGAATCCACAACCTCAGAACCTACAACTGAGTCCACAACCACAGAAACTACAGCTGAATCCACAACCTCAGAACCTACAACAGAGTTCACAAACACAGAAACTACAGCTGAATCCACAACCACAGAATCAACAGCCAAGTCCACAACCATAGAAACTACAGCTGAATCCACAACCTCAGAACCTACAACCGAGTCAATGACCATATAAGCTACAGCTGAATCCACAACCATAGAATCTACAGTTGAATCCACAAACATGAAATCTACAGTTGAATCCATAGAAACTACAGCTGATTCCACAACTACAGAAACTAAAGCCGGAACCACAAATCACACAAACAACAGCAGAGTCCACAACTTTAGAAATGGCAGCTGAAACTACAACCTTAGAAAATACAGTTGAATCCACAATCATAGAAACTAAAGCTGAAATCACAACCAATCAATATAATCCAGAATTCACAACCACAGAAACTTCAGCTGAATCCACAACCTCAGAACCTACAACCAAGTTCACAACTATAGAAACTACATCTGAATCCACAACTATTGAAACTACAGTTGACTCCACAACAATAGAAACTACAGCCAAGTCCACATCCATAGAAACTACAGCTGAATCCACAACTATAGAAACTACAGCTGAATCCACAACTATAGAAACTACAGCTGAAATCCCAACCACTCAAATCGACTTCAGAATTCACAACCAAGTTGACAACCTCAGAAACTACAGCCGGAACCACAATCATAGTAAAAACAGCAAAGTCCACAAATTTAGAAACTACAGCTGAAACTAAAACCATAAAATCTACAGCTGATAATACAACCATAGAAACTACAGCTGAATCCACAACCACATAAACAACAGCCAAGTCAACAATAATAGAATCTACAGCTGAATACACAACTTCAGAACCTACAACCGAGTCCATGACCACAGAACCTACAGCTGAATTCACAACCTCAGAACCTACAACCGAGTCCACAACCACACAATCTACAGCTGAATCCACAACCTCAGAACCTACAACCGAGTCCACAATCTCATAAACTACAGCCAAGTCTACAACTTTAGAAACTACAGCTGAATACACAACCTTACAATCTACAAGTTCACAACCTCAGAAACTACAGCTGAATACACAACCTCAGAACCTACAACCAATTCCACAACTTTAGAAACTACAGCTGAATACACAACCTCAATGCCTACAACCAAGTCCACAACCACAGAAACTACAGCTGAATCCACAACCCCAGAACCTACCACAGAGTCCACAAACATAGAAAAAACTGCTGAATCCACAACCTCAGAACTTACAACCAGGTCCACAACCACAGAAACTACAGCTGAATCCACAACCATAGAAACTACAGCTGAAATGACAACCTCAGAAACAACAGCCAAGTCCACAAATATGGAATTACATTTGAATCCACAACCATAGAAACTACAGCCGAATCAACAACCATAGAAACTACAGCTGAAAATCACAACCACTCAATCTACAGCCAAACCCACAACCACAGAAACTACATATGGATCTACAAACGTAGAACCTACAACAGATACAACCAGAGAAACAACAGCCAAGTTGACAAATATGGAATCTACAGTTGAATCCACAACCTCAGAATCAACAGCAGTTGTTTCTGTGGTTGTGGTTTCAACTGAGTCAACAACCATGCTAAAATGCTAAAACACTGCTAAAAATGTTCCCGTTAAAAAAAATAAATAAATAAAAAAAAGTAAAGAAGTAAAGACCTGGCAGCACTGTTGTCAGCAAGTTACTGTTAAATTTACTGTGTCTTCCTGTTGGTGAAATTTACAGTTGCCTTCTGGTTTTGCAAATACAGCATAGAGCTCTTTCTACATTTTACAGTAAAATTCTGAGGAAAGCATTAGTAGTTAATGTTTATTTGCTCTCCTTCACAAGAGGTATATTTGCAGGATCGGATTTTAATGTAAATTACAGTACAAATATACTACATGCTATTGAGTAATGGACAGCTAGCAAACAATAATGTAATACATTTTCCTGTTGCAGTCTTGCTATAAAACACCATATTTTAATACAGTGTAAATGTACCTTTTGAAATAGTGATTTAAAATGTAACAGAAGAAAAGCAGCTTTAAAGTGTTGTTTCAAAACATGCCTCCTTTTTTTTTTTTTTTTTTTACTTTTGTAAACTTTCTTGGGTAAAAGAAGCCTAAAGGACATGTAAAGACATATAAGGAAATAACTACAATTTCACCTATTTAAGGGGTAGAAGTGAAGTCACAATGAACAGAAATAAACACAAGATATTCCCAAAATCAGAACATTTGTACAAATACTACAAAATTAAGACAAATGGTAAAACAAAGCCCAAAGCTTATTACATTTATGCCAATACATGCAAATTGCAGCTGTATAAAAGATAAATGAACTATAACAAGTATTTAACAAATTATTCTAATAAGTATTGCAGGCTGTCCAAAAAAAAAAGAACTCTGGACACAAAGACCTAGTGATTGACTCAGAGAACACCTGAGTAAATGAATGACACCTGTCTATATGACACCTATAGAATTGGGCTACGTTTGGGGTGTGCTCAACAAAATAGAAATTGGAGACCCGCATCTGTCTCCAATCACCTCATCACCACTCATCATAAAACACCATCACTCACCTTCAGTCAGCGTCTGGACTTGAACAAGGAATGACCCACTTACCTGTTCTCCACAAAGCTTCCAGTGTGTTCTCCTGACTCCTCCCTATGTGTTGGTTACCTTCCTCACTTCAAGTATCTCAGCCACTGTCTATTCCAGCTCTTCAGTGTTCTTCCATGGCCATAAGACTCATCCAGATCTCCATTCATCACATATTCACCGTGCACTGCCCTGAGTTCCCTAATAAAGTTGTCTTGTGTTCAGAATTAACCATGTCCAGTGTGTGTATCCTGACAGAAGGCCAGACTGAAACTGGAGATGGATCCGGGTTCCCGTGATCCATTTCAAGAACCTGTTGAAACTCTCTGGAGACAGTTAGCAGAACCCAGGGCAGTATTGAACAATCACTTCGTCATCTGTTTGCGTCGCTAGTCCCATGGTCAAACCAGCGCCCTTCTCTGGTCTGTAGGAGGACTGCAACGGATTTCTCATTCAGTGCTCTCTCACTCTAGAGGCATAGCCACAACTGTTTCCCATGGAACGGTCCAAAATATCCTTTATAATCTCTCACCTGTGTGCTCAAGCTCTCCAATGGGCAGAAACGATCTGGTTTCAAGCCAGTCCGGCCACCGGTTCTCTCTCAAAGTTTTGTTTCCCATTTCAAAGAGGTGTTTGGCCATACCATGTGTGAATTGTCTGTTGGTGAAAGTCTGTATCATCTCCGACAAGGTACAAGTTCAGTCCCAGAGTATGCGCTTAAATTCAGAACCCTGGCTGCTGCGAGTGGATGGAATGAGAGTGCATTAATCACCACCTATTGTCAAGGTCTAAATTCAGCCCTTTGTCTTCAACTGGCAATCTATGAAGATACCTTAGATTTAGAGAAGTTTAACACTCTATCTGTGTGGATTGCCGTGCTCAAAGCTGTTAAGAAGAAATTCCCAGGCTGCAGTCCTCCAACCATCTCCTCCAGCCAGAGAGTTCGCTGCTGTCAAATCCCCAACATCCAAACCTACAGCTGAAACCACAACTTCTTCTCCCTTCTATCATACAGTGCAGACGTGTTTTCTCTCTGCTCCCGCTGTGCTCTGGCGCTTTGGTATTTTGTCTTTTTCTTTTTCTCTCTGACCCGCTGCTTGCTGGACTCCTGAAAATACTGAAATGGAATTGATTAACTGTTCAATCAGCGCGATCGATAGGATTTTCTCACAAAGGAAGGGTGCCCCGGGAGAACCCACCTGCCCGGACGGGACCTTTGCTTTGCTGCAGGAGTACGTGATGGACGCATGGAACAACTGGCAAGTCCTGTGCCTGGAAGCTCTGTCCGTGGAGGATGCGGAAGATTTATACATGATTGGATTATTGATGGCGGGGTTCCTATTCTTTGGCTTTGGGATTGCCCTGACCTATCGGAAGATTGGTAAGGCAGCTGCAAGCAAATTCACCCAGCCGCTGTCTGTGGAAATTAAGGAATGCTTCGGGGTTGTGTGTGACCGTTTGAAGGAATTAGATCAGAGAGTGATACGAATTGAGGAACTGAACCGTAACAACGCAGTCCGGACTGCGGATACGCAGGGAAGAGTGGGCTCCATCGGGGGTCAGATCGGTGAACTTTTACGGACTGTAACCGGTCTGGCCATGAGGCTGGACGTAATGTCTAGGGAAACTGCATGGACCGGACGCGAGTGCTGAGGACCAGAACTGATTGATTGATTATGATCCGGACAAATTACCGAAGATCATCAAATGGATTAAAACATTGTATTTGCCTGACCTAATCAACTACCCCAACCGAACCTCACTTGTCCCTATCTCTCGGTTGGGAGGTCAGCCTGACAGCTTGGTCTGCTATCTTTCCCTGTGCACTGCCTTATCTCCCTTCAAGGACAAACCATAGAACTGAACTCGAAAACATCTGAAGTTATGGCTAACATTCTCACACAACACAATCTCAGACTCACCCGCACCATACACACCCGATCCCGATCCCAGCCCCCCTCCATCCGTCTGCCTGTCCTTATCTATCTCCTCTCCCACTCCATACAAAAAATCCCATCACGTGACCACGTGTACTGTGTTATGTTATGTTTTGTTGTGTTTGCTATGTAATGCTTGCTAAACTGCATTCTTGTATTTCTGGAGAGCGTGTGGCGGCGCCTGAAATGGCTGCGGCCCGGAGGCTTGCTCCAAACTTCATTTCGTTATACTGTACTTGTACATGTGTAATGACAAATAAACTTGTAACTTGTAACAACTACAGAAAAACCACTGGAGCTACAGTTGATATTACAACCACAGAAACTAGGCAAGGAAAGTTTATATAGCACAGTTTCTACAAAATGGTACAGTTGTGGACAGAATTATTGTGTCCCTTAGTAAATATGAACAAAGAAGCCTGTACAAATAAATCTGCATTGTTAATCCTTAAAAAAATAAAAAATAAATTGACCTTTCACTGAAGTAAAAGATTTGAAAATGTGGAGAAAATCTCTTTATGAAACAAATGCTACATTTACATTTAGCCATTTAGCAGACACTTTTATCAAAAGTGACTTACAAATGAGAGCAATAGAAGCAAATAAAAACAGTCAAGGGCAACAATATGCAAGTGCTGTAACAAGTCTGTTAATCTAGCACAGAACACATAGGACAACCTTTTTTTTTTTTTTGGACAAACAGAAAACGAATAGAGAGATAAGTGCTATTCTTTATTGGAATTGAAAGTGCTATTCTTTATTAAAAACCTTTTTTAATTAAAGCTCAAAATGATAAACAATGTAGATTTATTTTTACAGCCATCTTTGATCATATTTATCAAGGGGGCTAATAATTCTGACCTCAACTTTATTTCAAAGTGCTTTACATAGAAAACTAAAAGCTACAGGCAAAATGTATAGCTGCATCCACAATCACAGAAACTACAACCAAAACTACAATCACAGAAACTACAACAGAATCTACAACAAACAAAACCACAACTAAAGAAACCACAGCTGAAATCACAATGTCTCAGTTACTACTGTAACACCTGTTCCCTGAAGGAGGGAACGAGGATGTTACATCACAACTGACTAATCTCATCTGATCTGCCAATCACCTTTGAGTGATAACAAAACAAGCCAATGGACATTGGCGAGTGAGATTTGCATATAAAGCATGCAACTTACTCATTCATGGTTGATCAGTGGTTACATTAGTAACCGATCAGTCAGTCACATTCAACATCACATCAAAATTATACTCACCTGCTGCCTCCAGGTCCTATTGTTTTTTGAGGTGAGGTCAAAACCAATGGAGCACTGCAGAAATAAATCTTCCTGCAGATTGTGAGAACAGTGAAACTGTGAGAATATGAAACGAGACAGGCAAGAAAAAGGAAAGTGCAGAAAGAAAGACAGACAAATTAATTTGTCCCTCTAAACAGTTGAACTTAAAGTGTTTTTACTAAAAGACTTATTACAGCAATCAATTTAGTTTAGTTTCTTTTGTCCCTCAGAAACCAATTAGTCAATTTAATTTCACTCGGATTTACTATGGTTTAACTAAGAGCTGGAATGTAGCATAGAGGAAATTAAAGACTAATAGGAAACTCTACACGATTGAGGCAGTTGTGTTGGGGTAAGACAAAGACAGAGAATGAAAAACGCTTGTTTGTTTTTGTTTTGTTTTTTTTATTTAAAGAAAATGTTTGATTTCCCACTGGGAGAGATAAAGTAGATGACTTTTTGTGCAGCTCAGCAGTCCACTCATAAGGTCTGTTGTTGTCTTTTAAAAATTAGCATTCTAATGAATAATCATGGCCACTGTGCTGCTGAGGTGTCTGCATTTGTGCTGTCATTAAACATCCTGAAATGATTCCTTCTGTGATAAATGCACTGCTAGGTCGCAACAACAGGCAGCAAATGATACATCTGTTTGACTTGGGCCATGCACTTGGTATGGCTGAGGCTGTGCAGGTCATGGCATCATAATGACACAGGAGTGCTGCACAGATTGACAGTGGCATCCCAGAATGCCGAAAGTGTTCTCTGGCAAAGAGAGATCTAGAGAGATCAGAAGTAGAGAGAGGGAGAAATAAATTCTGTCTGAAGTTCCACATGTATCATGTGGCACTTTCCGGTTCTGATGTGACCAGAGAAACTAAAACCAAGGTCTACAATACCTGGATAAGGTCATTATAGCTTTCTCCCAGTGGCGGCGTTTAAAGCAGTTGCCATACCCTGGCATTCAGACAAAACAGGGGAAATAAACAGCTCATGATGGTGCTCGCTAGTTCTGTTGATTGAGTTGGATTTTGGCAAAAATTTCAGCTTTGAAAAGCAAATTTAAAAAGCCTAATGCTGTGTCCTAACCAGACACAATGCATTAAGAATTCCAGCGGCAAACGTCTGTCCATACCAGACTCAACCCGAGATGCGTCAAAATCAACAAAATCAATCAATTCGCAATGAAATGGGTATATGTATGTGGGATATAAATTGTCAAATTCATAAATATTACACCATTTTAACATTATTAAAAATACATACTGACTTACTGGAACAATCTTTTTTTTTACCATAGAATACACTTGTTTGTTCACCTTGAGTTGACAGGTTGAACATTGTTGTTTCCTTTAATTTATTTTCAAGATCTGAGGTGAATATCCATTGTTGCTTTCAGTAGGTCATGTCTATAAAGGTCATGCAAAATGATATTCAAACTTACATAAAATGTTGTTTTACTTTAAATAAAGCACATAATATGACCCTTAGATTACCATTGTCATACTTTGTATGCTGTTTCAGCTTCAACACCGCAGAATAGAAGCTATGTTTGCAAAATAGAATTGTCGCAAATTGCTGTTGTGGCTGGTTAGTAGGCAACAAAAAACATTGAAAAGTTACATTCCCTTTCAGTCGGTCAAGTTCGACGTACATCGGGTATAAATACGGAAGTGGAATACCGCATCCTTGCTTTTAACTTCGGAGGCGTACCTGGGTGCTGGTGTGATGGCGCGAGTCAGCAAGTGGCCGCTGCAACATACATTACACTTGTTCCTGTGTTGGTTGGCTGGGCGTTTCCATTCTTTGAGTGCTCACACACAGGCTTACAATCAGACTGCTGTGAGCCACGGCCATCTCCCTGAGTGCTTCAGCACTTCTAAAAGAGCATTTCCTTCTAAAAGAGCAACAAGGTTTGACCCTGCGTCTTTTTCAAGATGTCATTCAAACCGTGTGTTTCTGGATGCAGTTGTTTCCTGTCCTCATTTGACGGCCACAATCTCTCTCGCACATAAACATGTGAGATTGCGTTCGTGGGTGATTCATACTCTCTCAGGAGTGCCGTGTGCCGTCGAGTGGCCTGCTGGTAGCTTACAGATGGGATTGCTGGTCCTTTAAAAAAAAAAAAAAAAAAAAAGGACCTAGCATTTCATTTGGGGCTCTGGCAGAGGACAGATGTCAATTGCTGCATCGGAGAGAGGGAAATATGAAACACCAAAAGGGCCATAATCTGTATAAGTGTTTTCCCTCTCGCTACCCTCTGTTCTGCATGCAGTCCCGACCCAGGGGTTATGCAGGAACTGCATGTGGTGATGGACCTCGCTCTTTGGGCGCCGAAAGTCACCGCACGCTCCCTGGGTCAGGTGATGTCCACACTAGTGGTCCAGGAACATCACATGGGGCTAAACCTGGCAGATATGCATGAGCCTGACAAAATTTGGTTCCTCAACGCCCCTGTCTGTCAGGCGGGCCTCTTCGGTGACGCCATCGAGAACTTTGCCCAGCAGTTCTTGTTGGCCCAGAAGCAGACAGAGGCAAAGAAAAATAAAAAGTCCTGCCCCAACGATCAGCTGCTGCCTCCACCCAGTCATTGGTCGTAGTGCCTCCGCCTGCTTGTCGCAGACGGTGGCCCCCTGCATCCGCCTTTGCCCCTGCTAAAGGCAAGCTGCAGCCTCCACCCCGGCAGCAGGTGGCCGGACGCAAGGGAGGCGCCCAACCCGTCCAGGGTCCCATGAAATCCGCTGGCAAGCACAAGGGCAAGCGGCCCTGAAATGGGTAGCCCAGTGAGAAGGGGATCTGGAGGGGAGAACAGGTTTCGGTCCTGCCACTGGCTCTCCGGATTCCAGCGGTACCCACATTCTCTGAGAGCAGTTTCCTCCCTCCCTGGGCCCAGAGAGGGTCAGGTTGGCAGTGTGTGACGCCCCCGGGCCTTGCCACTCCTTTCCTCCCTTCTCCCCCAAGAGGGTCAGGTCGGCAGTGTACGACGCCCCCAGGCCTTGTCACTCCTCTCCTCTCCTCTTATCGCCAGGGGGCGGTAGTGGGCAGCTCGAGGACACCGCCGGGCCTTCTCTCCCTCACTCTGCCCCACCCTGGAACACTCAGGCAACACTCCGGGTCACCTCCGGGCCGTCCAGGTCGGGTTTGACTCCACCCCCGGAGCGTCCAGCTGATATGGGACCTTTTTGGAGCCGTGCAGGTAGACCTGTTTGCCTCTCCGGACTCGACCCATTGCCAGTTATTTTCCTATTCCCTGACCGGGGGCACCCTCGGCATGGATGCACTGGCACACAGCTGGCCCCGGGACCTATGCAAGTATGCATTTCCCCCAGTGAGCCTTCTAGCACAGACATTGTGCAAGATCAGGGAGGATGAGGAGCAGGTCTTGCTAGTTGCACCCTACTGGCCCAACCGGACCTGGTTCCAGAAACTAACACTTCTCGCAACAGCCCCTCCCTGGCCTATTCCTCTGAGGAAGGATCTACTTTCTCAGAGACGGGGCACTCTGTGGCACCCACGTCCAGACCTCTGGAAACTCCAGGTCTGGTCCCTGGATGGGACGCGGAGGTTCTAGGTTGCCTGCCACAAGCAGTGGTAGACACCATCACTTCTGCTAGAGCCCCCTCTATGAGGCACCTCTATGCTCTGAAGTGGAACCTGTTTGTTGAATGGTGTTCTTCCCGCCAAGAAGACCCCTGAAGGTGTTTGATTGGTGTCGTGCTTTCCTTCCTGCAAGAAGGGTTGGAGCGAAGGCTGTCTTAAAGTGTACGTCGCAGCCATAGCGGCACATCACAATGCGGTTGAGGGTAAGTCCGTCGGAAGGCACAACCTAATTGTCAGGTTCCTTAGAGGTGCAAGGAGGCTAAATCCTCCTCGCCCGAACTCCATACCCTCTTGGGACTTAACTCTCGTGCTCAGGACACTTCAGAGTCCTCCCTTTGAGCCATTGCAGACAGTGGAGTTAAAAGTCCTGTCCATTAAGACAGCACTCCTGACTGCATTGGCCTCCATCAAGAGGGTAGAGGACCTGCATGCACTGTCAACGAATCGTGCCTAGAATACGTGCCCAAGGTTCCCACCACTCCCTTCCAGGACCAGGTGGTGAACTTGCAAGCACTGCCTTCGGAGGAGGCAGATCCTTTGTTGTGTCTCGTCCGCGCCTTGCGCACTCATATTGACCGGACTCAAAGCTTCAGGACCTCAGAGCAGCTCTTCGTCTGTTACAGAGGCCAGCAGATTCAAGCAGAGGTTAGCCCACTGGATAGTGGATGCTATCGTCTTAGCGTACCAATTGCAAGACGTGCCTTGCCCCTTCGGGGTGCGATCACACTCAACTAGGAGTGTGGTTTCATCCTGGGCGCTCAAAGCGCCTCGCTGGCAGACATTTGTAGAGCTGCGGGCTGGGTGACACCTAACACGTTCGCTAGATTTTATAGAGCCAGTTTCTTCCTGTGTACTTGCCCTTAGTGGCCGGTAAACGCAAAGTACCCATTTTCGTGTCGGCTTGCAATGCCACTCCCACCCCCTGGGCCAGATACATGCGTCTATTCTTCTCCAGTTGTGTTCCCCAGCAATGGCGAACCCTGTCAAGCTCCTCCGTCACCCCTTCGGTGTCAGACGTGGCGGTCGTCTGATGCCAGGCCTACACCCGTATGCTTGTGGAACGTGTGTGTAGGCTGGGTATCCATATGTAGCAGTTCCTTCAGCAACCCCATATGTGTATTCACCACGGTACCAGCTACCCTACTCGGCTAGCCCCATGTCTTTCCCTTGACAGAGCCTGCTCTGTCATCTCTCTGCGGTGTTCTTTCCCCCCTGGGATCAGGTTGGATCCACCCCAGAGACCGCCATAGGTAGGACTACCTTATTAGGTTAGTCCCTATGTGTAATCTGCCACCTCTCCTTCCGTTGAAGGATGTGGCTCCACAGCGTTCCATCTCCCGAGGAAGACATTTTCCCAGCGTTATCCAATAGTCACTCTGAGTGGGTCTTGCAGGAAAACTGACGGACCTTCCTGGTTTAGAGCCCTGACTTTCTGGGCAGTGCATGGACTGCATGCCAGTGTTATTGGCTCATTTCTATACACTCAAAGCAGATTGGTCTCTGAAGATGATCCCCAATTCGTCGGTCAGTTCCGACGTACGACTCTGTTTCCTCCTTCAGGGAACGAGGGTTACATACGTAACCAAGAAGTTTTCTCACGTGTTTTTTTTTTTAGGACATGGTGTAGGTGTAACGGATGTGGACAGACACACTCACACACGGGCTTCCTTTCACGACACTTTATCTTTTTGGAAAGAAAAGTACAATTTATCTGGCTAAATGGGTACTGCAGACACTGTAAAACACTAGGAAAATAGAAATTGCACATTCACTAAACTCATGATACAATTGTCAGATCGTTAATACAAGAAATAAACTTTCTATATTTTTATAACAATCTGAACAACCGTTAAAGTGTTAGATGCGTTATACACGTTCAAATACAATCATAAAAGAAATTGTGTCGAAAAGACTTGCATTAATCGTTGCAATTAATTGAATAAGTCAGATAATTAAAACAGATATACCAGCAGCAGCGATTCTAATCTGCTGCCGTGCGCATATAAGGACAAAATACAATGCCTGCAGTACCATTAATAGCCACAAGAGGGGAGCCCTCGAACAACCATTAATTTAACCAAAAACCTTGTTTTATGTAATTCACACAAAACTTTTTTAGATTGAATACTCTTTTTAACCCATGTTTTCCCATGTGCATGTTTTCATCTGAACCAGTTTCTGTTTCCAACACTTTAAAAAGCGTTTAAAACTACCAGCTGAGCGCAGTGCACCACAGGACATCAAGCCTCTGAGAAAGCAGTTTCTTTGCAGTAAAAGACAGTATTTTACAGTAGAAAGTCAATTGTAGAGAGACTGATCAAACTATTAATTTAGAAAAGAAAAAGCTCTGAGAACACCTCTGTGTGATTGTGTCATGAAGCACGTGTGGAATCAGTCCAGTGGAATGGTGGAACGTCATAGGTGGGTGATGTCATAGACCCAGAAACTATAAAGCACTCGTTAACACAAACAGATACCACAGTTCTAAAAAGCCTGAAGTAAGTCGATCACGAGCACGAAGGGAGTATGGGCGCTACCCTGGTAGAGTGAGCCCGAACAGCCAAAGGAGAAGGCTGTCTGGCTGCCTCATAAGTAAGTGAGATGGCCTCAACCACCCACTTGCTCATCCTCTTTTTAGATGCGAGGTACCCTTTCCTAGGCGAACCAAAGCACATGAACAATTGTTTAGCTTTCCTCCACAGGGCAGCTTTGTGGACATAGGCATCCAGTGCCCTAACTGGGCACAGCAGATTTAGATGTAGTTTCTCTTGGTCTGATGTCCAAAAACAAGGATGACAAAAGGCCTGAAGAACAATGGGACTTACAGTATTAGCAGGAACCTTTGGAACATAAACCGACCTAGGATGAAGAAAAGCCTTCACCATGCCGGGTGCAAATTTCAAGCATGAGGGAACCACGGAGAGGGATTGAATGTCTCCAATTCTTTTAAGAGATGAAATAGCAATAAGGAAGATAATTTTAAGCATCAGAAACTTTTCAGACACTTCCTCAATAGGCTAGAACGGAGCCACAGAAAGGCCCTGCAACACAGTGGCCAAATCCCAGACCGGAACCCTTGTACGAACTACAGGCCTCAGTCTTAGAGTACCACAAAGGAAACAAATGACTAGAGGGTGTCTCCCCAAAGAAACACCACCCAAAGGAGTGTGGGAAGCAGTTAAGGCTGCCACGTAAACCTTTATTGTGGAGGGTGATAACCCTGCTGAGAATCTATCCTACAGGAACTCCAGCACTGCACCAACCGGGCAGTTAACTGGGTCCAACTGGCGATCTCAGCACCATGAAGTGTATAATCTCCACTTCAATGCATACAGTTTCCTTGTGGATGGAGCTCTGGAGTGAAGGATGGTCTCAACAACCTCAGCTAAGAGACTTGATCTTATGAGCTGGGCCCCCTACAGGCCAAGCCCACAGTTTCCATAACTCCGGGCGGGGGTGAAGGATCAACCCGCTTGCCTGAGAGAGAAGGTCCCTCCTCAAGATTCAAGATTCAAGAGTTTTATTTGTCACATACACAGTTATATACAGAATATACAACTGGCAGTGAAATGTAAACAGGTCCACTCCATGGACAGTGCAAATTCACAGTTAAAAACACAAGGAGGAAATTCTAATAGAAATAGAATAAAAAGTACATATATATTAGCGTTTACCAGATGGCAGCAGCGTGAAATGAGGGTTTGCAGGGTGATTAGAGTCCTTGATGATTTTAGTAGCTCTACCTTTGTAGCGTTTGGTGTAGACGTCCTGCAGAGATGGGAGAGCTGACCCTGAGATACGCTCGAATAAGCGCACAACTCTTTGCAGGGCTTTGCAGTCATGACTAGTGCTGTTCCCTGTTAATACACTTTCTATCGCCCCTAAATAGAAAGTTTTCAGGATAGCTGGTGAAACCCTGAATTTCCTCAGCTGGTGCAGGTGATACAGTTTTTGCCTGGCTTTTTTCACCTGTGACTGAATGCGTGCAGTCCAAGTCAGGTCCTCGGAGATGTTTACACCCAGGTACTTGAAGCTGCTCACTCTCTCTACTGGTGATCTGCTGATCATGAGAGGGGAGTATGTCCGTTGCTGTCTCTTCCTGAAGTCCACAATCAGTTCTTTGGTCTTGCCAACATTCAGAG
This sequence comes from Paracanthobrama guichenoti, assembly GCA_018749465.1. NCBI lineage: Eukaryota > Metazoa > Chordata > Actinopteri > Cypriniformes > Gobionidae > Paracanthobrama > Paracanthobrama guichenoti. The sequence continues at coordinate 35,500,425 of CM031959.1, read as the reverse complement.
AGAGACAGTTGTCCTGGCACCATGATGTTAGTTGCTCCACCTCGTCCAAGTATGCCGTCTCATTGTTGTTGGAAATGAGGCCCAGGATAACAGTATCATCAGCAAATTTGATGATAAAGGTGGAGCTGTGTGTGGACAAACAGTCATGCGTGTAGAGAGAGTAGAGCAGGGGAGCAGCTCCCACACTCAGGGTGATGAGGTGGAGGTGAACTGGCCTACTCTCACCACCTGAGGCATGCCAGTGAGGAAGTCTTCAATCCAGTGGCAAAGAGAAGAATTCAGGCCGAGATCCAGGAGTTTGGTGGTTAGCTTAATGGGAACCATGGTGTTAAAGGCTGAGCTATAGTCAATAAATAGCAGCCTTACATAGTTCCCACTTTTGCTGTCGATGTGAGTGAGGGAGGAGTGGAGGACATGAGAGATGGCATCTTCAGTTGATCTATTGGGACGATAGGCAAACTGAAGAGGGTCCAAAGTTTCAGGAATGGAGGAGCAAATGTTGTTTTTAATGAGTCTCTCAAAGACCTTCATGACTATAGACGTGAGAGCCATTGGACGATAGTCATTTAGGCAAGAGGGTTTACTGTTCTTGGGACAGGGACAGGGATTATGGTGGATTTTATGAAGGAGGTGGGGACCACATATGTAGCGAGGGATTCATTAAAGATGGATGTCCTAGTCGGAATCTCCAGAGGAGAGCCTTCCAGAAGGGACACTAGGTCTGAAAACCAAACTCGGGCCGGGCAGTACGGGGCTACTAATAGCAGACGGGCCCTGTTCCGGCGAACTCTCTTCAGAAATCCCGGAAGCAGAGCAATCGGGGGAAAGGCGTACAGAGGTAGCCTCGGCCACTCCTGTAGCATTGCATCCAACCCCAACGGAGCTGGATGTGTCAGAGAAAACCACAGAGAGCAGTGAGAGTTCTCTACTGACGCAAACAGATCTACTTCTGCTTTTCCAAATTTTCTCCACAGGAGCTCCACCATCTCAGGGTGGAGTCTCCATTCCCTGGGCCTCGGCCCCTGCCTCAACAGTATGTCTGCTTCCCGTTTCAGGACCCCTGGGATGGGATGTAAACTGCCCTGATGGATAGCAGTAACCCCTTGGTGTGAGGAGCTAGTAGCTAGTGCAGCTGCCCCAGGGACCTGGACACAGAGAGGGAGAAATTGCCGCCTTCTTTTTAGACTCCTGAAACTGCTCTGTGACAGTCTGGACTGCATCACCAAAGAGGCCAGCAGGAGAAATCGTGGCATCAAGCAAAAAACTTTTGTCCCTCTCCTTGATTTAGGTGGGATTCAACCATAAGTGCCTCTCCATGGCTGCCATAGAACGGCCCACACATCTGACCATCTCCTTGGTGGCCAGGAGAGCTAAATCAGCTGACTGACAGAGTTCTCTGATGACGTCAGCCCCCACCTCATCACTACTACCCAGGTCCCTTAGCAGGTCGGCCTGATATGCCTCCACTATAGACATAGTGTGCAGACACGCCACAGCCTGACCTGCTGCCGAGTACGCTTTACCCACCAACACTGATGTGGTCTTTAACGGTTTGGTGGGTAGCGTCTGAACGATGCAGCTGAGGCTGTGACCTGACAGAGCAACTCCTGGGTTCATGGTGAGGGTCATGTATTCTGTAACATAATCCACTGGAGGCAAGCTTAAAAACCCAAGTGCAGTTTTATTTACATTCAATGTGAACAAATAATAAACAAACAAAGACTTGACTTGACACACAATGAAACTCACCAAACAGCAGTAAAGGGAACAATACAAGACGAGATTGTGGAAACATAAGGTCAGTAAATACACAGCAACTAATGACAAACCTGTGAACATGATTAAACAATGGTTAAACAATGATTAAAACAAGCACAGGGAGTTTAACTTAAGAATTAAAGGAACGGCGAGGATTGACGTCATTCTTCCTTAAGCATTCACTGGCTATAAGTTTCTAACCTATCACACACATCTAAAATGGTTATAACAAAAAGCATGCATACATACAGGGAACACAGCACATCTAAAATGAAAAATAACTAAGTTAAAAGTCATATAACCCCCTTTGGGTGCTTTGGTGTGTGTGCATGGGTGGGGGCTTTATTTATGATGGTCTCTCGTGGGCTGCACGAGGCTGGTTTGTGTCCTTTTAGAGCCGTTAACCTGTCAGTCTGTAGACTTCACGGCGCCGAGTCCTGTTGACTCATTTCGCACAAAGTATTGGTCTGTTTGATCATGTATGAGCACCGTCCATACGCTACACTTTGTTGACTACATTCTAAATAAACTACAACAAAATATATTTCCTTTGTCCCTTTGCTAAGTAAAGGCCTCCATCTCAGTCACACACCTGAGCTAATTTATTATGCAGCTCATTATGCGATCATTATGATCAAAATCTAAATCAATGTATTGTTTTATATGAATTAGCAGGCTCAGTGATTCTCACATCAGTTTGAAGCAAAAACTCTAGGCAACATCACCCATTAGGCTAAGTATTGTGGTCGCATATCTTTTGTGTGTTTTGAGGCCTTAATTTTTTTTTTTAAATGTTGTTTTTCAAAAACCATGCATAAACATTATTCTGTCAAAAATACAAGCATGTACATACATGTTGCTCACATATTATGGTAGCCCAGTTTGTGCTGAATACAGTGTAATTACACTTTTGCCATAATATAAGCAACGAAAAAAGCAGAAATGTCAGAGCATGTCAAAACTTCTAAAGGGCCCCAAAACAGCTCAGACTCCAGAGGGTTAAATTGCAGATAAATGTCAAGACAAGTCAACTCATCTTTATTTATATAATTTTTTTTACAATACCAATTGTTTCAAAGCAGCTTCACAGTGTTAACAGGAAAACTATGCAACAGAATTTGATTCGGCTGTACAGCTGCTCTGGTGAAAATGGTGATGTCATCTAGCTAATTTCAATTATCATATAGTGTCAATGCAGACAGATTGGTAATATAGTTGAAATTATAGTCCCCAACTGAGCAAGCCAAAAACCAAAGGCGATGGTGGCAAGGAACCAAAACTCCTTCAGGGCCAGAATGGAGAAAAAACCTTGAGAGAAACCAGGCTCAGTTGGCGTGCCAGTCCTCCTCTGGCCAACAAACAAATAGTGTATGATTATGATTCTGGCAACATTACAGATCAGAAGTCATATTAGATCAATAGATATTCGTAAGATTATTAGAAAGATTGGAGTCGTCACGCAGGAGATGGGTTTAATAAGGATGTCGATGCGGAATTTACAGGGGAGAGTTTAATTGACACGCTCTCTGCAGACATTTCAGGGATGCATTGGTCATGTCCAGGCACAGGTCCACCATCTGGTCTGGATACAGCCGGGATCCGGCTGACTGCAGTAAACCTCGGGATAAACAGGGAGACTAACATTAGTGTAGATGCCATTCTTCTTATGATGTAACGAGTACATCAGGTGTTATGGGAAGTGTTCCTGGTTCCAGCTGACCTAGTTAATGCAGCCTAACAATCATTTAACTGATTTGAATAATAGAAATTGATAATGTTCTATGTGTATGCCATAGTAAAGAGATGGGTTTTTAGTCTAGATTTAAACTGACAGAGTGTGTCTGCTTCCCGAACAATGCTAGGAAGACTGTTCCAGAGTTTAGGTGCTAAATAGGAAAAGGATCGACCATCTGCAGTTGATTTTGATATTCTAGGTATTATCAACTGGCCAGAGTTTTGAGGCCGCAATAGACGTGATGGAGTATAATGCGTTAAGAGCTCGCTCAAGTACTGGGGAGCTAAACCATTTAGTGCTTTGTAAGTAATTAGCAAGATTTTAAAATGTATACGATGTTTAATAGGGAGCCAGTGCAGTGTTGACAGAACCGGCTAATATGGTCATACTTCCTGGTTCTAGTAAGAACTTGAGCTGCTGCGTTTTGGACCAGCTGCAGTTTTATTTTATTTATTATGCGAGCAGGCCAACCACCCAGTTGAGCATTACAAAAATCTAGCCTTGAGGTCATGAACGCATTAACTGACTGTTCAGCATTTTGCATTGAAAGCATGTGCCATAATTTAGATATATATTTTAAGATGGTAGAATGCAGTTTTACAGATGTTAGAAATGTGGCTTTAAAATGAAAGATTAGTATCAAAGAACTACCAGGTTCCTAACTGACGACAAGGATTTGATAGAGCAGCCATCAAGTGTTAGACAGTATTCTAGGTTACTACTTGTGGAGTTTTTTTTTTTTTTTTTGTCCAATGATTAAAAATTCTTTTTTTTTCTGAATTAAGTTTCAGGAAATTACTAGTCATCCAATTTTTTATATCAGCTATGCATTCCATTAATCTTGTGAATTGATAAGTTTCGTCAGGGCGTGAAGAAATATAGAGCTGAGTATCGTCAGCATAACAATGAAAACTAACGCCATGCTTCCTAATGATATCTCCCAGTGGTAGCATGTACAGGGTTAAAAGCAAAGGTCCTAGCACTGAGCCCTGCGGCACTCCATACTGAACTTGTGATTGGTGTGACATCTCTTCATTTACTGCTACAAACAGATAACGGTCAGATAAGTATGATTTAAACCATGCCAATGCAATTCCACTAATGCCAACATAATTCTTGAGTCTATTCAAAAGAATGTTGTGGTCGATAGTATTGAATGCATTGCTAAGATCGAGTAACACTAATAGAGAGATACAGCCACGATCAGATGATAAGAGTAAATAATTTGTAACTCTGATGAGAGCAGTCTCAGTACTATGATACGGTCTAAATCCTGACTTAGAATTCATTCTTAAAAGGAGCATAATTGTGAGGACACTGCCTTTTCTAGTATCTTTGACAGAAAGGGTAGATTTGAGGTTGGCCTGTAATTGACTAATTCTGTAGGATCAAGTTGCGTTTTTTTAATAAGTGGTTTAATAATAGCCACCTTAAAAGTTTTCAGTACATATTCTAGTGACAAGGATGAATTAATGATATTTAGAAGAGGCTCTATGACCTCTGGAAGCATATCTTTTAGTAGTTTAGTCATATAGGGTCGAGCATACATGTTGTTGATTTTGATGATTTAATGAGTTTAGCCAATTCTTCCTCTCCTATAGAAGTGAATGAGTGGAATTGTTCCTCAGTGACACTACAATGCACTGTCTGATGCGATACTGTAGTAGACGGCTGCATGGTTATAATTTTGTTCCTAATATTATCAATCTTGCACGTAAAGAAGTTCATAAAGTCATTACTGCTGTGCTGTTTACAAACATCAGAAGTTGAAGCTTTATTTTTGGATAATTTAGCCACTGTATAGAATAAATAACCTAGAGTTGTGTTTGTTTTCTTCTAAGAGAGTCGAGAAATAAGCAGAACTAGCAGTTTTTACAACATTTCTGTATGCAATATCATGCTCTCTTTCCATGAAATACGAAAAACCTCCAGTTTTGTTTTCTTCCAGCTGCGCTCCATTTTTTCTGGCTGCTATTTTAAAGGCCCGGGTGTGCTCGTTGTACCATGGCTTTGGACTATTTTCTTTAATCTTCTTTAAGCTCAGGGGAGCAACTGTGTCTAAAGTCCTGGAAAAGAGAGAGTCAGTAGTTTCTGTTGCAACATCGAGTTCCTCTAGGCTATCTGGGATGCTAAGGGGATAAAACTGATGAGGAAGATTATTTACAAATCAATCTTTAGTCGCAGAAGTGATAGTCCTGCCATTTTTGAAGCGAGGGGACGGCTTTACAGCCTTTTCTAAATTAAGTATACATGATACTAGGTAATGATATGAGATGTCATCGCTCTGCTGCAGAATTTCAACGGTATCAACATTTATTCCAAGTGACAATATTAGGTCTAATGTATGATTACGGCGATGGGTGGGTCCTGACACGTGTTGCCTAACCTCAATAGAGTTTAGAATGTCTCTAAATGCCAATCCCAATGCCTCTTTTTCATTGTCTACATGAATATTAAAATCACCAACAATTAGTACTTTATCTGCAGCCAGTACTAACTCTGATAGAAAATCAGCAAATTCTTTGGTAAAGTCTGTATGGTGCCCTGGTGGCCTGTATACAGTAGCCAGCACAAATGTCAAACTGGATTTATCAATTACACTACATAATGTTACATAAAGCACCAAAACTTCAAAGTAATTATATTTGAAACTAGACTTCTGAGTAATACTGAAGATATTATTATAAATTACAGCAACCCCTCCCCCTTTGCCTTTCAGATGTGGATCGTGTTTATAACAATAATCTTGGGGGGGTAATTTAAAGTAATGTAATCGTCAGGTTTTAGCCAGGTTTCTGTCAGACACAGCACATCTAGATTATTATCTGTAATCATATCATTAACAAGAAGCACTTTTGGGGAAAGGGATTGGATATTCAGCAGCCCAAGCTTTATCATTTGTTCATCTGTATTATATCTGTTGTTTATTTGTTACTCAGCAGCAGGACAGAGGCAGACAGGAGCAATGTGACAAACAGTCAAGCGCAGACCCGTATTGAAGTGTTCTGGAAATACACAGCAGTTATACCTTTGTGTGTGTGTGTGTTCTGAAAAAAAGAAGGTAATAAGCATTTAGAATAACATCAATGTGAGTAGTTACACCAGTTCACACAGTTCCAATAGCCTAAATTGTGATGGGTTAAATAAACTGAATAAACTAAATAAGCAGATAAACGTGCCAAACAGTCAAGCGCAGACCAGTATTGAATTCTGTGTTCAGGAAATACACAGCAGTTATACCTTTGTTTTTTCTGAGTTTATTTCATTAATATTGAGTAGGCTATTAATTGATGTCAAACAAAACCGTGTTACTTTCTCTGCCAACTAAACTTCCAAAGCACATCATGTGCATTCTCTCCCGCAGCTTTCACACACAGATTTTGAGAGTTGGCCAGCCAAATAAAACAGGCCAAAGAAGTAGACTAATGGACAATGTACGGGAGAAGATGTGAGGTATATTCATATTTCTGAAATAAACTTTTACAATAGCCAAGCCTATTTCTCTTTTACATGTGTATAACCATAAGTGAATTTTAAATTTCCAAGGACCCCATAGCCTAATTATAACAGTGATTCAGCCCAAAATTAATATGGATGGGGAAATGAACACAATATGCTTTTGTTTTTGTTTTGTGTGTGTATTTGTGCAAATGGTGTCCATCCTATGAATTGTGTATTAATACAACACATTTTATAATCATTTAGTCATTTAATCGACCATAGCCAGAAAATAAGTCGCACCCGAGTGTAAGTCACACCTGGTCATGTTGAGAGATGCATGCGTTGCATCGTTGTAAAAATGTTATTAGCCTACATTTAGAAATATTAAATAAAATACAACATTAACATTATGAACACTAACATGGCTTATGCGCATTGCCCAACAGACCAATTGTAACCACTGACCATCACTTGGGAAAATAATTTAATAGTCCTAGGCTACTCAGTCATTTACCATCATACAGATAAGAGTATGACATCATAATCATCATTGAAACGGTAAAATGTATATTTTTATTGAAATAATAATAAAAAAATTCATAGACAAAAATAATTACTGGATAAATTGGGGATATTAGAACAGAAGCAAAATCTCACAGAGGAAGAAGCAGAATTGGTTATAATTCAAACCCATCTTGAACAAATCTATTTAGACTTAGCTAAAGGTGCTTTTATTCGTTCCAGGGCAAAACGGCTTGAAGAGGGTGAAAAAAAAAACTGACTTTGTGTTTTTCATTTTATAAAGACCTATACAATTCTATGTAATTCCTCGCAGGAACCCAACTTCTCTCCTCCGGACCGTAACCCTCCCAGTCCACCAAGTACTGGAATCCATGTCCCCTCAGTCTTGAATCCAGAATACGATTGACCGTATATGTTGGTTCCCCATCTACGAGGGGACCGCGACCTCAGATTCCAGACAAGGAAAAATTGGTGGCTGGTAACCTAAACTACACTCAAACGTAGAGAGGCCCGTGGACGACACTGATAACGAGTTATGTATGTACTCAACCCATGAAAGTTCCTGGCTCGAGGCAGAAGGATTCTGGGATACCAAACATCGCAACACTCTCTCCAAGTCTTGGTTGGCCCGCTCAGTCTGGCCATTGCTCTGGGGATGGAAACCCAAAGACAGTGGTACGAGAGAGAAAAATAAAAAAGAGCCCAACAAGCTTGCCTGGAGTTGAGTCTCTTGGCGGATCTGATATATTCCATATTCTTATGATTGGTCCAGACAATAAAAGGTACCCCCGACCCTTCTAACCTATAATGCCACTCTTCCAATGCTAGCTTGACTGCCAACAATTCACTGTTCACAATTCACTGAATATGAATGACTATAAATCATCCTGCTATGCTCTCCGACGCACAGTTAAAGCCGCAAAGCTCCGTTATAAGGATCGAGTGGAGTCTCATTTCCAACTCAATGACTCCCGGTGCATGTGGCAGGGACTGAGGACCATCTGTGCTTTTGGATCTAAATCCTCTGCAGAGGTGAGAGCTGATCCATTGCTTGTGAACGAGTTAAACTCTTTCTACGCTCACTTTGATTGCAATCGTGGCAGTGGGACTCCGCCAAGTGACGCGTCAGAGGAAATTACTCAGAACAGCAACAACCATGTGATCTCTGTCTCGGAGGATGAAGTTCGGAGGGCACTCAAGCGTGTGGATGTCAGGAAAGCTGCCGGGCCGGATGGTATTTCAGGTCATGTTCTGCGGTCCTGTGCTGATCAGCTCGCCGGGTTGTTTACATCTATCTTTAATGAGTCCCTCGCTACATCTGTGGTCCCCACCTCCTTCAAAAAATCCACCATCATCCCTGTCCCTAAGAACAGTAAACCCTCTTGTCTAAAAACACCATTTGCTCCTTCATTCCTGGCACTTTGGACCCTCTTCATTTTGCCTATCATCCCAATAGTTCGACTGAAGATGCCATCTCTCATGTCCTCCACTCCTCCCTCACTCACATCGACAGCAAAAGTGGGAACTACATAAGGCTGCTATTTATTGACTATAGCTCAGCCTTTAACACCATTCAAGAGATTCAAGATTCAAGAGTTTTATTTGTCACATACACAGTTATATACAGAATATACAACCGGCAGTGAAATGTAAACAGGTCCGCTCCATGGACAGTGCAAATTCACAGTTAAAAACACAAGGAGGAAATTATATAGAAATAGGATATATATAATGTCTATATCTGTAGAATTATAAATAATCAAGTCAAGAGAAAAAAAAAAGGTAACAAATAAGGATAAAGTGGAATAAAATAATTGAAGTAGACTGTGCAGTGAGTAAACTGTAGACTTATAAATATGTGGTTAACAAATGTATAAAGAGTATAATGTGCAAACAGGTTTATAACAGGTTGTTACACAGTAACAACGAGAACAGAAAGTGCAGTGCAATGTCAGTATGTCGATGTTTATCCAGAAGTGAAGTCACGTGACGTTAAGTTCAGGAGTCTGATGGCCTGGGGGAAGAAGCTTCTCCTGAGTCTCTCAGTTTTGGCCATCAGGCTTCGGAAGCGCTTACCAGATGGCAGCAGCGTGAAATGAGGGTTTGCAGGGTGATTAGAGTCCTTGATGATCTTGGTAGCTCTACCTTTGCAGCGTTTGGTGTAGACGTCCTGCAGACACGGGAGAGCTGACCCTGAGATACGCTCGGATAAGCGCACGACTCTTTGCAGGGCTTTGCGGTCATGACTGGTGCTGTTCCCATACCACGCTGTGATGCACTGAGTTAAAACACTTTCTATCGCCCCTAAATAGAAAGTTTTCAGGATAGCTGGTGAAACCCTGAATTTCCTCAGCTGGCGCAGGTGGTACAGTCTTTGCCTGGCTTTTTTCACCTGTGTCTGAATGTGAGCAGTCCAGGTCAGGTCCTCGGAGATGTTTACACCCAGGTACTTGAAGCTGCTCACTCTCTCTACTGGTGACCTGCTGATCATGAGGGGGAGTATGTCCGTTGCTGTCTCTTCCTGAAGTCCACAATCATTTCTTTGGTCTTGCCAACATTCAGAGAGAGACAGTTGTCCTGGCACCATGATGTTAGATGCTCCACCTCGTCCAAGTATGCCGTCTCATTGTTGTTGGAAATGAGGCCCAGGACAACAGTATCATCAGCAAATTTGATGATAGAGGTGGAGCTGTGTGTGGACAAACAGTCATGCGTGTAGAGAGAGTAGAGCAGGGGACTCAGGACACAGCCCTGTGGAGCACCCACACTCAGGGTGATGGAGGAGGAGGTGGACTGGCCTATTCTCACCACCTGAGGCCTGCCAGTGAGGAAGTCCTCAATCCAGTGGCAGAGAGAAGGATTCAGGCCGAGATCCAGGAGTTTGGAGGTTAGCTTGGTGGGAACTATGGTGTTAAAGGCTGAGCTATAGTCAATAAATAGCAGCCTTACGTAGTTCCCACTTTTGCTGTCGATGTGAGTGAGGGAGGAGTGGAGGACATGAGAGATGGCATCTTCAGTCGATCTATTGGGACGATAGGCAAACTGAAGAGGGTCCAAAGTGCCAGGAATGAAGGCGCAAATGGTGTTTTTAATGAGTCTCTCAAAGACCTTCATGACTATAGACGTGAGAGCCACTGGACGATAGTCATTTAGGCAAGAGGGTTTACTGTTCTTAGGGACAGGGATGATGGTGGATTTTTGAAGGAGGTGGGGACCACAGATGTAGCGAGGGACTCATTAAAGATAGATGTAAACAACCCGGCGAGCTGATCAGCACAGGACCGCAGAACACGACCTGAAATACCATCCGGCCCGGCAGCTTTCCTGACGTCCACACGCTTGAGTGCTCTCCGAACTTCATCCTCTGAGACAGAGATCACGTGATTGTTGCTGCTCTGAGTAATTTCCTCTAACGCGCCACTTGGTGGAGTCGCGTTGCCGCGGTTACAGTCAAAGCGAGCGTAGAAAGAGTTTAACTCGTTCACGAGCAACGGGTCAGCGTTCGCCTCTGCAGAGGATTTAGATCCAAAAGAGCAGATGGACCTCAGACCTTGCCACATGCGCCGCGAGTCGTTGAGTTGGAAATGAGACTCCACTCGGTCTTTATAACGGAGTTTTGCGGCTTTAACTGCTCGTCTGAGAGCATAACAGGACGTTCTGTATTCAGTCATATTCCCTGAATGGAGACCGGCGTTGTAAGCAGCAGTGCGTGCATTCACTGCCGTGCGGATTGAATTGTCCACCCACGGTTTCTGATTTGAGAAGGACGTTATTGTTATTGTTTGCGTGGCTTGCTCTGTAAGCGTGTCGATGAAGCAAAGCGCCACATCTGTGAACTCACTGACGTCAGCTGAACTCGCTCGGAACATGTCCCAGTCAACGTCATCCAGAGCTGCCTGTAGCGCGGTCTCTGAGTGGGGTGACCAACGCTTAACTTCCCGTCTCACCGGGGGTTCCTGGAGGAGCTTTTGTTTGTATTCGGGAGTGAGGAAAATGGCGGCATGATCCGATTTGCCAAACGCTGGAAGTGACCGCGCTTTATAGGCGTTCTTAAACGGGGTGTAGCAATGATCCAGTGTGTTTGCTCCTCGTGTGGGGCAGGAGACGTGCTGATGAAAGTTTGGCAGGACTTTCTTTAGGTTTGCTTTGTTAAAATCGCCCGCGACAATGAATGCCGCGTCGGGATGTTGGTTTATGATGCCGCTGGCAACATCATGAAGGCCAGATAAAGCCAGCGCTGTGTCTGCCTGCGGTGGGATGTAAACGGCGGTCGCGACAACCGCAGAAAACTCCCTCGGCAGATAGAATGGACGGCAAATGATTGTTAAATGTTCCAGATGAGGCGAGCAGGACCGCGAGAGAATGGTGATGTTCCTGGGATCGCACCATTTCTTGTTGATCATGAAACACACTCCACCGCTTTGGATTTACCGGCCTCGGCTGTTCTGTCCATCCGAAAACAGAGAAGTTCTCCGGCGGTGTCACAGCTGTGTCCGGGACGCGGGCGTGAGCCATGTTTCAGACAAACAGTAGATATTACAGTCTCTCATGTCCCGTTGAAAACTTATCCTGGCTCTAAGATCGTCCATCTTATTATCCAAGGATTGAACATTTGCTAGAAGAATGCTCGGGAGAGGAGGTCTGAATGCCCTTTTCCTCAGTCTGTTACGAATTCCAGCGCGTTTCCCACGGTGTTTCTTGATTCTTCGCTGTCGGCTCTGTCCATTGTTCAACTCGGCGTTTCGAAGGATCTCAGATGGCCACAGGGGATCGGTGAAAGTGTCCTGAAGCAGTCCAGTGTAGAGGTAACCAATGTCCAAAAGAGTTTTGCTGTCATAGTAGATCAATGCAGATGATAAGTTTGTAAAAACTGAGAGTAAAAGAAAGTAAAATAGTAAATAAAAGCACAGTCTTCGCGGAGCGACCTGAACGGCGACCAAACACAGCGGCGCCATTTTGAAAGAGTTCCCATTAAGCTAACCACCGAACTCCTGGAGTAACCATTAAGCTAACCACCGAACTCCTGGATCTCGGCCTGAATACTTCTCTCTGCCACTGGATTGAAGACTTCCTCACTGGCATGCCTCAGGTGGTGAGAGTAGGCCAGTTCACCTCCACCTCCATCACCTTGAGTGTGGGAGCTCCACAGGGCTGTGTCCTGAGTCCCCTGCTCTACTCTCTCTACACACATGACTGTTTGTCCACACACAGCTCCACCTCTGTCATCAAATTTGCTGATGATACTGTTGCCCTGGGCCTCATTTCCAACAACAATGAGACGGCATACTTGGACGAAGTTGAGCAACTAACATCATGGTGCCAGGACAACTGTCTCTCTCTGAATGTTGGCAAGACCAAAGAACTGATTGTGGACTTCAGGAAGAGACAGCAACGGACATACTCCCCTCTCATGATCAGCGGGTCACCAGTAGAGAGTGTGAGCAGCTTCAAGTACCTGGGTGTAAACCTCTCCGAGGACCTGACCTGGACTGCTCACATTCAGACACAGGTGAAAAAAGCCAGGCAAAGACTGTACCACCTGCGCCAGCTGAGGAAATTCAGGGTTTCACCAGCTATCCTGAAAACTTTCTATTTAGGGGTGATAAAAAGTGTATTAACAATTGAAAGTGCATCACAGCGTGGTATGGGAACAGCACCAGTCATGACTGCAAAGTCATGCGCTTATCCGAGCGTATCTCAGGGTCAGCTCTCCTGTCTCTGCAGGACGTCTACACCAAACGCTGCAGAGGTAGAGCTACTAAAATCTCTAATCACCCTGCAAACCCTCATTTCACGCTGCTGCCATCTGGTAAGCGCTTCCAAAGCCTGATGGCCAAAACTGAGAGACTCAGGAGGAGCTTCTTCCCCCAGGCCATCAGACTCCTGAACTCAGTCACTTAACATCACGTGACTTCACTTCAGGGTAAACATCGATATACTAACATTGCACTGCACTTTCTGTTCTCCTTGTTACTGTGTAACAACCTGTTATAAACCTGTTTGCACATTATGCTTCTTTGTACATTTCTGTTAACCACATATTTATAAGTCTACAGTTTACTCACTGCACAGTTTATTTCACTTATTTTATTCCACTTCTTATATATATATATATATATATATATATATATATATATATATATATATATATAGTATATTACTTTTTTTATTCTATTTCTATTATAATTTCCTCCTTGTGTTTTTAACTGTGAATTTGCACTGTCCATGGAGCAGACCTGTTTACATTTCACTGCCGGTTGTATATTCTGTATATAACTGTGTATGTGACAAATAAAACTCTTGAATCTTGAATCTTGAATTCAAGGATGCGTCTTGTCACCCAAGGAAGAGCGCTGGGAGAGAACCGCAACTACCCCCACCTCTGATGCATCAATCTCCACTGGATCAGGGGCAATCAGAATGGGAGCAAAGTGGCTCTTAAGTTTGGAAAAGGTAGCTTCAGCTACACCAGACCACCTGAACGTCATTCCGGAGGAGGTCAAGGCTGTCAGAGGAACAGCTAGTTGGCTGAAATTATGAATAAAATGTCTGTAAAAATTTGCAAAGCCCAGAAACCTCTGTAGGGCCTTACGGGAATCTGGACTTGGCCAATCCACCACAGCCTTAACCTTGTCAGGATCTATGTTCATTCCCTCAGATGAGATGATGTATCCTAGAAAAGAACAGACTATGTATGAAACGTGCATTTCTCCGCCTTGACAAAAAGCCAATTCTCTAGTAACCTTTGGAGCACTCGTCTGATGTGCTGAACATGCTCCTGGAGAGAAGAAGAAAATATCAGTATGTCATCCAGGTAGACATAAATGAACTGATCTACCATGTCTCTCAGCATGTCATTGACAAGTGCTTGGAAAACCGCAGGGAGTTAGACAGCCCGAAAGGCATGACCAAATATTCAAAATGGCCCTTGGGGGTATTAAATGTTGTCTTCCACTCATCCCCCTCCCTTATGCGGACCAAATGATAAGCATTACATAAATCCAATTTTGTGAAGACAAATGCTCCCTGCAATCTCTCGAAGGCTGAAGACATCAACGGCAAAGGATATTTATTCTTCACCGTGATGTTGTTCAGCCCTTGGTAATCAATACAAGGCTACATAGAACCATCCTTCTTACCCACAAAAAAAAAAAAAGAAGGACAGATGAACCTGGTTGCTAAAGAATCAGAAATGCATTTCTCCATGGCCTCCCTTTCTGGAACAGAAAGCGAGTATAACTTGCAGTAACTCTATTCACCTTATTTTCCATGACAACAAGCGTGACGCCATTGCGTTCATTTTGTCATCTTACTTAGAGGGACTTCTACTTCCATCTGAGAGAGACCTAAGCTAGTTGCTTGTTTGAAGGGTAGAATAGATGATTATAGAAAGCAAATATGTCAAGTATTATATACTCAGTTAGGGGCTGCCATAACAATTGGATTAAGAGGAGAGAACAATTGCCAATCGCACCAACGATCTTACGAACACAATGTGAAGCAGTCGGAGTGTTGTGGTACACTTTAATTTACACCCACCACCACTGATGAGGAGCACCTGAGGCAATGGCGGAAGGCACTAAACTTAAAGTGCCCTTATGTGTGTTCGTACAATTTCATGGAAGGGAAGCCGGCTGACGAACACCCGAACACCCTTTCGGCTATGATGTTCTGGTAAATAAGTCACGCCGGGTGCAGTTTGTCAGATTCAGGTAAGCTAACTTAGCTAGCTATGCGCTTCTTAGCCTAATGCTAGATTTGTGAAGTCCGTTCTATGAATACATTTAACCCTTGTGCGTCAATTAAAAAAAAAGTAGGTACACAAGTCCATAGTGGACAAAAATGCCTGTCAAAGAAGTCATACAAATTTAAAGCTTGGGAGCTCAGATTTAAAAAGTTCCCATGAGTTTAAAAAAAAAGTTTAAAAAGACCCATGGCTGATTATTGTTGAAGTAAAAAAAGTTTAAAAAGTGAAAAGTTATAGAGGTTTAAATTTATGAAACTGATTTATGAACATAACTTTATATAAAAAATATATTTTATGAAACATGTTAAAACTGTTTGAACATCGTTGTGTTCCAAATTTGAGGTTGATACCTCAAAAAATTAGCTTTCAGTAAGAGTATACATATATGCACTTTATTAATTTTAATATAACTTTATACTTACTTTCAGTACTTTCTCTGCTTAGACTGTTGCCCCCGCGACCCGGCCCCAGATAAGCGGAAGATAATGGATGGATGGACTTACTTTCAGTAAGTTAGTTTGAGCACAGTACCAGATTTTACCCATTAGATGCCAGCAAAGCTCCACTGGTACACACAGTGGTTGGATTTGTGATTTGCAGTAGAGTTTTTCTCTCAAATATTACACACAAGCAAACATTGTTTATTACATGCAAAACTTCTGTATGAAAATTCTGTGTATACTGTCTCGTTTTTAATGCATCACTCTCTCACACACTGTTCTGCTTAAGTATGGGTGCTGCCATCATATGTTAATTCTCATGGTGTATTTTAAGTACTAATGTAAAAATGTTTATGGTTATATTATTTCCACAGATGCATCAATGAGCGTCAGTGATGCAGTGAACAACTATGAGGATGATCACATCCACATGCAGAAAAACAATGGGAGGATCCATCAGTCTCTGACCACAACTACGCTTCAAAATCACAACTCAACATGAAGCCACCTACATCTGATATAGGAACACAATGCGTGGATGCACAATGTCGCTGACCAGATATTACCTGTTGTGAATAGTTTTTTTAATCTTTACAATGTGGCCAGATGTTAGCTGTCAGCAGTGTTGGGAAGGTTACTTTAGAAATGTGGCAAAGCTTTCAGCTAAAGCTTTCAGTGGCGATCTGAATTGATGTAATTGGCAGACGTGGTGCAAAGAGCCAATCAGAATAGTATCTCTTTACTAAATATAAAAATGCATCATTCATTCATTATTCAACATACCCTAGCTTTTTACAGAAAACAAATGTAACCCTCTTTGTAATCATTAATATCTTCACAAGTAACTAATTTAATTACACTTTTTTCCCAGTAACTGATTACAGTTACATTTATTTTGTAATTAAATTACGTAATCTAATTAAATGTAACTAGTTACTCCCTAACACTGCCTGTCAGTAATTTCTTATAAAACCATATAATGTGAGCTCTGTAGATTCCTCTTAAAAGTTAAAAGAATTAAGCCATATGATTTGAATGAATAAGTCATGTCAAGTTTGTAAATTAATTCCATCTTGGTTTATTACATATGGAAATTAACTACATGAAGGTCAGCAGAAGGCGTCTCTAGCTTCCTGAAAACAACAAACACTTACTACAACTGATTTCATATTTATATTTTCTTATTTTATATACTTATTTCATTGCTGCTTCATCAACTCATTCTGACAGGACGAAGTAGTTAAATATTTCCCCATAGGTTACCTCTGGCCACTTATTCATATCGTCTTCCCACGTTAACAATGACGATAGAAGAGACAATATGAGACCATCTGATCGTCGTATGATGTTTGCGCCGTGCTTGCGACCCGCCACCACGCAATCGAAGACCCGTCTCATCTCCTCTGAGAGAGCTTGGAACAAGGAGCAGCACTGATGTTGGTTCTCCCACCAGAGAACCAGAGCCACTTTCGACTGCTCCGTGGAAAACGTCAGAGGCTGGAGAGAGAAATAAACCAAACATTTTGTTAAAAATGCTCTGTAATATTTGGGCTCACCCATGTAAACCTCCAGTGTAGGTAAGTACGGCTCATGCTGATGGCTGGTGTTAGTAGTAGCAAGGGGAACAGTCGGCGGGGCTGGCGCAGTGGGACTTTGCAGTTGTTGTATCCTATTGGTGAGCTCGGACACCTGCGCTACCAAGGCATGTACCGCGCAACCCATAACCACCATCTGTTCCTCCTGTTGATTAAGGCATGCGTTGCGGTTAGACAGGTATTGTGGAGGAAATTCATTTTCTAGTAGGCCTTAGTAGGCCTCAGCTGTGTTGTAGAGAGGCCTTGGCCGTATACTAAAGACCAAGGTCTGTTGTCCATCAAAATATGAAAAACAAGGGAAAACTATATTTGTTGTATGAGAAACTGGTGAGGGGCGTTGGGAACCTGTCATAAACTGGTGTGAAGCGCTGGGAAACTGTCATATGAGTGTTATATGAGAGTTTTAAAAAAAAGTTAGAAAGCCTGGGATTTTCCACCAATATGTATGGTACGTGACAAAGTGTGCGTCTAATTGTGGCGAAACTGTGGGGTGGAGTTAAAAAGAAAAAGATACAGGGAAGAGCGTCAATTGGATGAAAGACGATAAGAAAATGTATAAGACATGAAGTTTTACAATGAAAGAGTCAGATGAACAGCTGCATCTCACTTTGTTGTTTCCTGCAATAAAGTTAACTTTTCCTGAGACCTGGAACTTCGACTCAGACAATTTTTCTTTAAAGAACTGAAGACTATTGAGACTTAGAATTTTCCACAACATATTTGGCGGAGCCAGCCAGGAGCGGTAGAGGCTGAGGGACCCACGGGGGGCTTCCTGGCACGAGACCTCACAAAACAAAAGGCGCCATATAAATATAAGGTAAGCAGATTTGCTTATATATTTGTTTTGCGTGGTCCCTGTCAGCTGCTGCCTGGGGTAACTATATATTGTCTTACTAAACGAACCTAAAAATTTGATTGATATTAAATAAGTAATTGAGTGAATTAACTGTATTAAAAACAGACAGAGGGTAATTTCCAGGTCCAGGGAATAGCGCATACGTAGTAGTAGTTAGTTTGGACTGCGAGGAGTGTCGCGTCCAACACACGAGGAATGTCGTGTGTTTGCCTGAAGTGGGGCATTTAAATCGCGAGGAGTGTCGCGTCCACACGAGGAGTGTCGTGTGTCTGCCTGAAGTGGGGCATTTCAAACAGTGAGGAGTGTCGCGTTTGAAAAAACACGCAAGGAGTGTCGCGTGTCTATTTATGTACGTGTTTCTGTGTGTATTTGTAAGGCTGCGCTTGTCTGGGAAATGATCCAAGTTTGGTCAAGCCACAGATAAGAAGTGCCGAGTTGTCAAACTAAAGAGCTCTGCAAGAGAAGGGAGTGGGCCCAAGGGAAATAGTGTATATCATTCTGTATATTGCTTGCTAATAGCATAAGAAGAAAAAGTGGGTTTTTAACTGCATGAAAACTGCTTTGTACATAAGCTAAGGTATTATAATAAATGACTGAACGAGTTTGTGTACCCTGGAAAAGGGTTGTTCCAATAACAGTAGAAGAACAAGGTTTAGGATCAGTGATTACACTGTGGAACAAAGAATATTTGTTTGCCCCAGCGGGAACGCGCTATTGCTCAGAGTTGTTGGGAAGGAAAAAAGAGAGACAAATTGAACAACTATTATTGAAAGACCCAGCCATATTGTCAGTATTTGCAACCACTAGTGCAAGATCACAGATAAACGAGGGACAAAGAATTATATTGACCTTTAGTGTCCCTCATTGGAGACCTCGATTAAACAGAGAAACGGGAGAAATAAGTTTGACTCCCACTAAATTGCGGCATGAGCGCTGGCAATATGCTACTGCATGGTATCCACTGAACTAAAATATTAAGAAAAAAAATAGAGATTAATAAAATTGTGTGAAAAGTTGCAAAGTATTTTTAGAAATAGGTTGTTTTGAATGCTTTTCCTGATTGCAAGTACTGTAAATTAGGCTGCGAGATATGATCATTGATAATTAAGCAGAATAAATTAAAATATATCTCTCTTGTCTTCCCAAAAAGCCAGCGAAAAAGTTGCATGTTTTAAAGTGTGTGAGTGAAATCCCGGGTAAGTGTGAGTGAGTCTATAACTGTGCAGCGGAAAAAAGGCAAGAGAGTGTGTGGAGGAGAGACTGAGAGGAAGTGTGTGTGTGTGTGTGCAAAGTAAAGTAGAAAGAGATTTCTACAGCATGTGGACAAGGGTCAGTGATGCTGACAGAGAAAGATATAGAAGGAGGGATATAGAATATAGAGAATACCAAAAGTATAAGGAAGCTCTGATCGAATCTAAGGGAATTAAGAAGCATTTTTGGCTGGAAGATGAATATGTGAATGCAAAAGGGCAGAAAGAAGTCTTAACTGAAGAAAAGAAAGATGAGCTTCTGAAAAGCCTAACAAAAGTCACAAATTTAGTCCAAATTGGAAACGAGTGGCCTCTGAAAGATTGGCGTGAAGAGGTCAGAAAGCAAATAACATTGAAAAATTTAGGACCACACTTGAATCAAATCTGTTTTCCAAAAACAACCCTATTAGAGTCACTGCTGACAGCGGTGAGGCTAGACTTGCCCCCAGTTTTCCTCCCATACTTAAGACGAGACGTGGGACAGCCCTGGCCCCAGGGGCTGGGAGGGGCAACCATACTCAGAAACATTTACGCTATAGTGAACCCTTGTGTGAGACCAGTGCAGTGGGACAGCGGAGTACTTTGTGAACACAGGAGAAGAGGAGGAGTTAGATCCCTCCCCACCACAAATTGGACACTTAGCAAATTGGCTGTGTCAGTGGTTTTTAAAAATAACCCAGAACACATACACTACCTGTGGGTAGAAATACGCAGAGGCAAGAGAGAAGCAGAAGAGCAGCTGGAGTCATTGAGAAATGAGAACCAAGAAAGGGAGAAACAGGAAGAGGGGGAGTAGAGGAAGAAAAATATTAAATCAGCAAGAGAGGGAGGCCCTGATTGAAGTGTTTGAGCCATTGGACTTTACAACATGTGCAAAAAGTGAATTGCAGATTTCAATCACAATAGTAGGAGGTTTTGATGCTAAATTAACTCCATGTCTCACTTATTCATATTGGACAGGAGGAATTACATTGAGGGGTCGGAAGGTTGATGAAAACGAGCTCTGGAGTTTTGAACTGATCTTCCTGGGGGAAGACATTATCTGGAAACGCAACAACTGCAATTGGCTAGGACTGGAGGACGTGTCATCGAAGCCATTGACTGAGGTACAGATAAGAGCAGTTTTGAAATACTTACGAAATCCTAAGGCCAAAAAATTATTGTTCTGATTTTAAGCATCTTTGACAAAATCAAAGGGCTGAAAGGCACTGAGGAAGTAAATAAACAATTTTAATATTAAGTACTTTATTAAATTTGACAACACAAAACACTTAAAACTTTTTTGAAAATACAAAAAGGTAACCTTAAGGCGATGGCTTCAGTGTCACAGGATCCAGAAATCCCTGTAGAGCGAATAATAACAGATTACCCAATATGTAGAGATACTATCAGAAATCTGTCTAGAAAGTGGGAAAAAAGGACCAGAAAGTTAAATACAAAGTGGCCAGCAGAGGGAACATTTGATTTACCAATGTGCAAAGAAATGGAAGCGTTGATAAAAAATTATAAGGCCCAAGATAAGACGAAGAAAAGAGAAGAAAAGAGAGTGAAGGAACAGGAAGTGTTAAAATTGTTTAAGGATTGGGGAATAAAATTGATAAAAGAAAGAAGGGGTGGGTGAAAGAAGATGAGAAAAAAGCAGTGAAAGAGGAAAGACCACCCCCCTATGCACCACTGTATGATCTCGCAGCTACCAAACAGCTGCCACTGGTGGATGCACAGCTGCATGTGACAGGGAAAGTGACTTTAGAGGAAGACCAAGATGAAGGTGAAGCAGAAAAAGGGTGGATGAAGCATTGGTACAAAGATGGCAGAGAGCAAGTTGAAGAAAGATCTTTAAGGGGAGGAATAGACTTCCCAACAAGAATGGGCAGGAACACTATGAGCTACCACAGTAAGGAAGGAAGTTATCTGGGCCAGTATGAAGAACAACAAGGCGAAAAAGAAACACCAACAAAATTATCCGGAAAATCACCAAAAGAAAAAGATGGGGAAGGGTGGAGCACCACAAGTCAAACAACAGAAGACCCATATCGACATGCAGCACAAGCATTGCGACAGCTCACAAAGACAACAGTGGCCAATGAAGTGGACGAACTAATACAAGCAGTAACCGACGAAGGTCTACTGGACAGACTGGATCAAGTGAGAGGAGAAACTGAGGAAATAAAGAAGCAGTTGAGACAAGATGCTCAAGAGCTGAGAAGGAGCTTGAATAGGATGGGCAGACACAGACCATCCACAACATGATCACTCTCCAGCAGTCCACACAGAGAATATAAGCATGTCTCAGGAACACTTATGATGGAGGATGTAGAACCTGAGGCACGGTGGCAAAGAGGTAGCACCCTGAGGAGCAGATCTTCAAATGCCAGGACGGGACAAAGAGAAACCAGGGAAGAAAACCTGCAAGAAGATGCAATGCAGTGCCCGATCCTAATTAAGGGACGGCAAGGAGAATATGTGCCATGGGCGGGACAGGATCTCGAAGGGCTGATAGCTCGTTTACCAGACATACATGAAGGAGCAGGAAAATGGATCAAACAAGTGGAAGAGGAAACAATGGGAAAGATCTTAGCCATAGGGGACATCAAGGCCCTATTGGCAAGAAGTGTGGGAGGAGCCAAGACAAATGAGATACTTGAAGAAACAGGGCTTCGTGCAGCAGTGGCCCAGACTGGCTTGATGCCCTCCCACTAGACAGATGCCGTGGACAAATGTGGAAAGTACTGAGAAAAATGTACCCCACACAAATGGACCCAAAGCTTTTGAAAGGCGAACCAATGGGAGAGACCGAAAACCCCACAACATATGTTCAACGACAACTGAGAAGATGGAAGCAAGATCTGGAAAGAGATCCGGAACAAGATCCAGTGATGACTGCGCTGTTCAGAAACGCCATAGTGGAGGCGATGCCACCAGTTGTCAAAGCACGACTGGAAGATGTAGTGGGGCTTAATTCTAAAACATCAAAGGAATTCTGCGACCATGTGGCACACGCAGTGGAGCAATACAGAAAGAGTGAGCAGAAGCTGAAGAACCAAGAAAGAGAACTTCAAAGAAGATTGGCTCAACTCCAACTTGAAGAGCTGACAACGAAAAAGAAGCGGGTGCAGGCAGCGCTGAAAGAGAGTGAAGATACAGCAGTAATGGCGGCAGTAAGCACAGCAGGAGGCGCGACACAGTTACCAACAACGCCTACCCAGTTCATGGCACCAGTGCAAAATGTAGCCACGACACCAGCATCTGTACCAACAATGGTACCCACACAGGTAATGACATCACCACCTATGCAGCAGAATGCAACGACAGCCACTGTCCAACAGCCACATGCACCAATAGTCATCTATGTGCCAGAACAAAGAAACAATGGAGGCAATTCACAACAGCAGAGAGGAAGAGGAAGAAGACAAAACAGCAACTATCAACAGAGGATGAGCAACCCACAGGGAGTTTGCTGGGGATGCAATCAGCCTGGACATACCAAGAGAGACTGTCCTACCAACCCATGGCCACAAGGAATGCAGCAGATGAATCAAATACAACCAGCATGGCAGCAGAACCCGCCAACTCAAGCCCAGGGACCTGTCAACCCATGGCGAGGTCCAGATATGGGATACTAGGGCTGCCCAGAGAATCCTACGGGGAGGAGTCAGCTGCCAGTAATATCTTATAATGCTGACCAAGAACCAATGCTGCAGGTTAAAGTAGAGGATAAAATAACACCAATGATGCTTGACACAGGAGCCACTTTCAGTTGTTTGAGCCCAGAATATGCCTCTCACCTCCCCAAGTCTGGAAAATACGTCAAGACAGTAGGATTCTCGGGACAAATGCAGCTAATTCCAATGACGGCTCCAGTCAGCATAAAAGTGAAAGATTCTGAAGTGAGAATTCCAGTTTTGATATCAGAACAAACGCCAGTCAACCTGCTAGGAAGAGATGCTATATGCAAACTGAATTTGCAAATTTGGTGCTCCCCCGAGGGAATATATATTGACAATAGAGCAATAAAGCAAATGGTTATGAAACAAGAAAGCATTCCCACAGAGTCACAAGCAAATATATTTTGGTTAGGGGACTTAAGGGAGGAAGTAGAAGAAACATTGTACAGATGGGGAAAATATATTAAAGAACAATTAAGAAATCCAGAGGAACCAAAGACTGAGTATCATTGCACAATGATGTATGACCAGACAAGAAACCCAGACCTAGAGAAAGAATGGTTAGCTCAGACAGAAAAACAACAGATACCTTTAAGCTCAGAGTATTTAGTAGTAGGACCAATGGGAGCGGCATTGCAAGTAGAAGAATGTGATTTTACAAGAAAGTGGTTTAGAATAGAAGGGTCAACCCGCATATGTTACTCTGTATGTAGAAGAAGGGAAACAGGCTAGAGATTTAGGACCAATGATGAAAAGGCTAAAGGGAAAGAATGGAAGGCCACAGAGAACCCCTTCATTTTCCAAACACAAGAAGGGACATACTTAAAGATTTTATGCTGTACAAAGATGAAGGGAACCCCAAAGGTGGTAGTGGATACAACAGACAATATAGTAGAAAATAAGACTGTAAAATCTAAATTTGAGGAACTAATGCATGAAATGGAACAAAAAGTACCTGCAAAGTTATGGGCAAAACATGATACAGATGTAGGACTAGTACAATCAGCAAATGCAGTGAGAATTAGGGTAAAGCCAGGAGCTGCATTGCCAAGAAAGCAACAGTACCCCCTGAAACTAGAAGCAGTGGAGGGCATTAGAAAAACCATAGAAGGATTAATAAAAGCTGGTGTATTGGTAGAAACAGACAGCTGTTGCAACACACCCATTCTACCAGTTGAAAAGGCTAATAAAAATAAATGGAGGCTAGTGCATGACTTAAGAGCAGTTAATGAAGTAGTGTAGGATTGGCCAGCTGAAGTTCCAAACCCTCATACACTGTTGATGAATGTTCCACCTGCTGCTAACTATTTCACCGTTATTGATCTCACATCAGCCTTCTTCAGCATACCTTTGGCGGAAGAGAGCCGATACCTTTTTTCCTTCACTTATCAAGGTAAAAAATATACTTACACACGAATGCCACAGGGATTTAAGCATTCACCGCATGTGTTTAATCAAATGTTAAAGCTAGACTTGGAAGATTTGAGACTGGATAGCACATTGATACAGTATGTGGATGACTTACTACTTTGCTCAGCCACTCTGGAGCAGTGTCATCAAGACTCAATTAAGGTGCTTACAAAATTGGCAGAAGGAGGTCATAAAGCCTCAAAAGAGAAATTGCAGTATTGCTTACCACAAGTTGAATACTTGGGAAGAATTATTGCACATAACACCAAGTCAATCTCACCTAGTCAATTAGAAGGCATAAGCAAAGCACCGCAGCCCCAAACAGTGGGACAAATTATGACATTTTTAGGAATGACAGGGTTTAGTGCTGATTGGATAGAAGATTATGCCATAAAGACAGCCCCATTAAGGGCTCTAATGAAACAAACAGGGCAGCAGAATCTCAGGAAACGATTAACCTGGGATGCAGAGGCCTTAGTAGCCTTTTGAGACACTGAAAAGGAACTGCAAACTGCCCCTGCATTAGCTACACCAAATTATGAAAAACCTTTCCACTTATATGTAGCAAATAGAAAAGATGGGTTCACATCGGCAGTGTTAATGCAAGAAACGTGTAGTGGAAGGAAAAAACAACCAATTGCTTATTATAGTACAAAGTTGGATAGTGTAGCACAAGGCTACCCACCTTGTTACCAACAAGGAGTGGCGGCTGTATATTTTGGATATGACAAAGCATCTTCTGTGACAATGGGCTATCCAGTCATCATATATACACATCATAAAGTGGCTGAATTGCTAGAAAGAGGAAGGTTTGTACTAACCCAAGCGAGATGTTTGACATACTCTGCCTTACTAACTTACCCTGATGTCACCATCAAAAGGTGTACAACAGTAAACCCAGCAAGTTACATCCTCTGGAAGATGAGGGAAAACCCCATGAGTGTGTAACAGATTCTCTGGCGTTTACACGCCTGAGACCAGATTTAGAATCAACCCCAATTATTGACGCAGAAATTGATTTCTTTGTTGCTGGATCATGTTTTAGAGACCACTTGGGGAATCATGCTGGTTTTTCTGTAATTAAGAAAGAGGGCGACACTTTTGTTCCAGTTTTGCTGCAGCACTGTGAGCAACCGTGCTCGGCACAACTGGCGGAATTGAGAGCCCTAACTGAAGCATGCTTGCTGGCAAGAAATCAGACAGCTAACATTTACACTGACTCTGCATATGCGCATTGAGTATGCCACCTGCTTGGAGCAGTGTGGAAACAAAGAGGGTTTAAGAAAAGTGATGGGACTCCAATTCAGCATGGGGAACAAATTATTAAATTGATTTCAGCAATGATGTATCCAACCAAATTGGCTATTGTTAAGTGTCAGGCTCACAAGAAGGGTAATGATTTTATTATTAAAGGCAACAATGCTGCTGATTTGCATGCTAAACAGGCCTCAGGGTGCCAACTTGCTGTAATGGCGCCCTCATTTTTGATTCAACCCATTCCCACCCTGGATAGTATAAAAGATATGCAGACTAGGGCAACCCCATATGAACTAACTCTATGGCAGCAAAGGGGGGCAACAAGAGATGTCAATGGGATTTATCGCTCCCATGAGGGATACATGATAGCCCCGAACCAACTGTTGACAATTTTGATACCGGATGCGCATGGATTTGACCATTGTGCAAGGGGGGAAATTATGAGGAAAATTAAACACCAGGGATTTTGGTCACCATACCTACAGCAACGAATTGATGAATTTCTAAATGAGTGTGAAATTTGTGCCCAAAACAATGTTAGAAAAGGGACCACAACGCCAATAGGTTCAATTCCGGTCCCTGAAGGACCTTTCAAACATTTGGTGTTAGATTATGTTGACATGATAAAATCAGTTAGAGGAAAACGATATATGTTGGTAGTTATTGATCGATTTAGCAGATGGGTGGAGGCAGAACCCTCAGCGGATCAGGGAGCTCAAACAGTCATCAAGTTTCTGACCAGAGAAGTTATCCCAAGATTTGGCATACCATCCCAAATTAGTTCTGACAATGGCTCAGCATTCATCCAGAGAACAGTAAAGACAGTTATACAACAGTTGAGGATAAAACAAAGACTAGGTTGCATTTACCATCCACAGTCACAGGGTATCGTAGAACGCGTTAATGGGACGCTCAAGGCCAAGCTCAACAAAATTTGTGCTGACACCAAACTTAACTGGGTTGAGGCTTTACCCCTAGCTCTAATGAGCTACCGAATGCAAACAAACAGAATAACTAATCTGACCCCGCATGAGATGTTAACAGGGAGACCTATGCCCGTTCCTCATTTAAGAGGACCGTATGAAAAACCGCCCCTAGAGCAGCTCCAAAATGAACTAAGAACATACATAAGGCAGTTGACTGCTATACATAAGGCCATCTATGAACAAGAACAGACTAGGGGAGTGAGGGAGGAGGAAGCACCTCCTTGTCCTGTAGTTCCAGGAGATCAAGTGTACTTAAGAGTCTTTAGGAGAAGGTGGAATGAGCCAAGACAGGAAGGACCGTACACAGTAGTAAGGGCAACCCCAACAACAGTGCAGGTAGAAGGTACTACGTGGTATCATTTAAACCACTGTACCCGAGTACCGAGATTGAGGCGAGAAAAGAAAAATGAACCAATGGATGATGCAGATAGTGGAGGGGAGGAAGTAGAGCAAGAGGCCCAAGGAGAACATGGAAGGGATATGATGCCTGCAGGGGAAAATAATGATGTTGATGAACCTCATTCTAGGGTTGCTGAAAGAACTGAAACGAGAGATGAAATGCAGACACAGGATGGGTTACCTCTTCCAGTGGAAGCAGAACAGGAAGGTGACTCTGGCACTGTTCATGTCGCTGATACAATTGCTGCAGTGCCTCCCTCAGACCCAGAACCAGAACCCTCAGACCCAGAACCAGAACCCTCAGAGAGATCCTCTCCAGAACCAGGGCCCTCAACAGAGGTACCGCAAAGGTATGAGGAATTCTCCACGCTCAACCTACAAGATATCGACTTCCCGGACGTGGGCACCCCAGAGACCGACCTTGGAGACATTAACATACCAGACCTTGACTGGGGCGAACCCTCTTAATGTGACTGAACAAGAACAAGGTACTGTAGTATACAATCAGATTAAAAAGAGATCTTGGGAGTGGGTTAAAGCTGCTGACGACAACTATACAGAAATAGGATATGACATCGATATAGAAATGAGACAAGAAAAACTGTTAGACATTGCCCATCATAATGAATGGTACAAGTGGGCAGAGTACACTGCCAAGCAGGTAAACAAGGATGCCTGTCTGCTATGCGCTCTGTCACCATTACAGAAGTTAACAGTACTGCCAAACCAATATGATAGCATGCATTGTGCAAAATTTTATTCAGAGTATTGTACGGTAGCCAGGAAAGACACACCATATTGTCCAGCAGAGTGTTTGACCATGTTAGGGAATCCCTATTACCAGAGATACTACTACCAGTCTGGGTGGGGAGATGAATGTCAAAAGTCGGATGTTAGGATAGATCCAAGAAAAAGAGAAACACCCCAAAACTATGTAATAGATCTGTCATTGGGATATGAGTGCTTTAACAAAACCAAAGGCCACGTGAATGTCGGACAGTTTAGAGGTAAATGTTCCATTATTTGGCACTTAGATAAAGATATGTATAATGATCCACATGTGTACAAGTCCTTGAGTATAATATATGCAACGGCAACCGTAAATAGTGATATAAAAGTGATCCAAACTCATGAGGACTGCAATAGGGCGACCTTGCATTTTCCATTAATAGAACCCCTGGAGAGCCAAAGTGAAGCAGTAGCAGACTATTTTTGGCTCTGTGGGGGAAAGAAATTACGGGCGATTTTACCCGAAGAATGGAAAGGTTTATGTGTTAGGGTAAGATTGGCCCAGGAAGTGGGGATAATGGATTGGGATTTAAAAGAAGAAAACACATCTGAAAAGCTGGACAAGCCCTCTGATAAGAAGCATAGAACAAAAAGAGCCTATGAACCAGACCCTAATGTGAAATTAGATGCAATTGGACAGCCAAGAGGGATACCCCATAAATATAAGGCAAGAGACGAAGTAGCTTCTGGATTTGAGTCTATATTTGTGTGGATAACGCCAAATAAAAATGCAGAATGGATAAATTACATATATTACAATCAGCAGAGATTTATTAACTACACAGATCAGGCTCTAGATGCGTTAGGACACCAACTTAAGTATACAAGCAAAATGACATAGCAAAATAGACAAGCACTGAATTGGTTATTGGCCGAAAAAGGAGGTGTGTGTGTAATGTTTGGAGCTGACTGTTGTACTTTCATCCCAAATAATACAGCCCCGAATGGAGCATTTACTAGAGCCATGAAGAAGTTGAAGGAACTCAGACAAGAAGTTGCGGAAAATGCAGGCAGCCAAAGGAAAGTGGGAGAGTGGTTTGACTCAGTGTTCGGGTCATGGAAAGATTGGTTAATAAAGGTGGGAATAATAATTGTAATAGCACTTGGCATTTTTGCTTTGTTGTTTTGTTGTGTTGTACCCTTTCTTAGATCAATGCTGGCTAACGTTGCTGCCAAACAGATGATTAATGTATCTGTGACAAAATCAGGAGTGGATATTGGTGCCAATTCTGGAGTGTACCCTGTAGGTCCGGGCCTGGATGAGCTGGATGAATTCCTGTAAGAGGGTCCAGGAGAAAAGGGAAGGGGTGCTTTATCATTTTCATTTTACTTTACTATTTGAATAATGTTTTTGAAAAGAAAGGAGTTAGCCCCACTGTGTATTTTATTTTGGGAAATAGAAAGCATACTAGAAAAGGGGGTAGAGTAGGCAGGAAGTTAGAGGGGTTTTGTTTGTTATTTAAAAAAAAAAAAAAAAAAAAAAAGGCCCCCTTCCCATACCATACTTTATTTTTACCCATTATGCTCATTATATTCTTAACTGTAATTGAGAGGGACGAATAAGGGTCAGAAGCAGGTCATTGTCCGTGTTACGAGATAATGCAACCAGACTTTAAGGGAATGAGTTGAAGGATTATATATATATATATATATATATATATATATATATATATATATATATATATATATATATATATATATAAAAAAAAAAAAAAAAAAAAAAAGAGAGTCTTTTCAAATCTACTGTATTTTGAAATATGCTGTAAAGTCCCATGACATCATGACAGCCAAAAGAAGAAGAAGGAATCGACGAGCACCTCAGTGCTTAGCAACTGGGCTAGACTCTACTGGTGGTTTAAAAACCCACTGTCAGCCCCATCACCAGGTAGCACTCTAGGCAGGACCAGAGTACACCTGGCAACGGTGGAGTCAACCCAGATAGCGCTCCAGACCACCGGAAGCGTCTGAGAGTTCCTCTGGCAACGTGGGACAAAATATAATCTACTCATGGTATAATCACTAGAGAATGTTAGTCTACTGAAGTATTAATTCACTGAAACGTGTACAATACACTGGTTCATTGAATGGCTTAAAGTAATGGTGCCCCCTAATGGATGCATTAGCTAGCGAGATGAGATCTTTTACTTCCTTCTAGCCAAAAAAGGGGGAGATGTTTGGTCTCATTCTCCAGCCGGAGTGTGTCCACATGAGGAAGGCCAGGAAGTATAGGAGAACGGATGGCCTAAAGTTTGGCCATAGATGGTTTAACAGAAAGAGAGCTGAACTTATGGGGACATACTCGGGTAAGGGAACATAGGTGTGGGACATAGGTCTAGTCCCAAAGGGGGGATGTGTGGAGGAAATTCATTTTCTAGTAGGCCTTAGTAGGCCTCAGCTGTGTTGTAGAGAGGCCTTGGCCGTATACTAAAGACCAAGGTCTGTTGTTCATCAAAATATGAAAAACAAGGGAAAACTATATTTGTTGTATGAGAAACTGGTGAGGGGCGTTGGGAACCTGTCATAAACTGGTGTGAAGCGCTGGGAAACTGTCATATGAGTGTTATATGAGAGTTTTTAAAAAAAGTTAGAAAGCCTGGGATTTTCCACCAATATGTATGGTACGTGACAAAGTGTGCGTCTAATTGTGGCGAAACTGTGGGGTGGAGTTAAAAGGAAAAAGATACACGGAAGAGCGTCAATTGGATGAAAGACGATAAGAAAATGTATAAGACATGAAGTTTTACAATGAAAGAGTCAGATGAACAGCTGCATCTCACTTTGTTGTTTCCTGCAATAAAGTTAACTTTTCCTGAGACCTGGAACTTCGACTCAGACAATTTTTCTTTAAAGAACTGAAGACTATTGAGACTTAGAATTTTCCACAACAGTATCCCCGCAGATCAGACAAACTCGCTGAATCCATGATGTGGTCAGATCATTCTGTCAGGAATCAGAGACAGATTCAAGTGCGAGTGAAGAAAATAGGAATGTTTATTCCAACTCAAAACAATAGTGATAACAAAGGTGGTCAGGGTCACCTGGAGATGGCAGGTGATATAGAGTCTCCAGGCGGTGCAGGGACGCAATGGGGAAACCAATCCATAGAAGGACATGAGAAGATGAACTTCAGGAACCAGCAGAAACAATGAATCTCCAGAGAACAAGAATGACCGCTGCTGGTGCTGACAATCTGATCAACGGCAATCAGTAACCATGCCTCCACACACCCACACAGAGAGAGAATGAGTCAGTGAATTCATGAACCGTGACATAAAGATGCCCTTCTTGGAATAAAAAAGGGAAAGCACCAGGTATAGATGGGTTAACTGTAGAATTTTATTTACATTTTTGGGAACTGATTGAAGCTCCTCTTTATAATATGTATAATGAATGTATTAGTAGTGGCGAAATGTCTACTACTATGAAACAATTTATCATCTCGTTAATTGCTAAACCGGATAAAGACCCACATTTCAAAGAAAATTGGAGACCAATCTCTTTCTAACTATTGATTATAAATAATTACTTTAGTATTTGGTAATAGATTTCGGGAAGGTTTAAATAACATTATTAGTGAATATCAATCAGGCTTCCTGAAAAGGTCGACATATAACTAATAATATTAGACTTATGCTTGACCTGTTAGATTATGCTGAGAATGTTGATGAAGGCGCAGTCATTTTCTTTCTGGACTTTTATAAAGCGTTCGATACAATTGAACACAAATTTGATGCTGAACTATGATGCTTTTTGATTTGGAAATACATTTTTAATACAGTTAAAATGTTTTACAATTATATTAATAGCTCTGTAATACTTGATAGTTCCACCTCTAAAAGATTTAACATTAATCGTAGAGTATGTCAAGGTTGCCTTATTTCCCCCTTTTATTTTTATTGGTAGTTGAATTATCCATTGGTATCGTTAATAATGAACAAATTCAAGGTCTCAACATTTTTGGTAAAGAAATTAGGATATCCCAATTGGCAGATGACACAACCTTATTTTTAAAGAGTGTATATTTTGTTCCTAATGCTATCTCCATCATCAATACTTTCTCTAAGGCTTCTGGTTTAACTCTAAATTCATCCAAATGTGAAATCCTTCCTTTACACAGTTTAAATGATAAAGTTATTGTTGACATTCCAGTGAAACCCTGAGTTAAATACCTAGGAATTCTTGTAAAAAGGATGTCACAGAAAGACAAAGCTTAAACTTCTCCTCTAGATTAAAAAAGACCAAAGTGTTGTTAACTGTTGGTAACAACGGATCTCTCCATTTATGGTCGTGTCCTATTATCTAAAGCAGAAGGATTATCTCGATTTGTCTATCCCTCATCTTTTTTATGTTAAAAATTCTTATTGTAAAGATATCAATAATTTGTTTTACACTTTTATTTGGAAAAACAAATCCCAAAAACTTAAGAAAAGGGTTCTTCCTAATAAGAAAGCTGAAGGGGGGCTGGAGATACTTTACTTTGAAGACATTAATAGAACTTTTAAAGTCAATTACACTGTAAAATATTTACTGTCAAATTAACAGTAACTTACTGGCAACAATTATCCAGTAGTTGATGTATCTCCAGGATGCAGTTATCCCTATTGCTTGTATACTTTTTTCTACCACATCTTTTCTTTCCCTTCGCCTCTCTATTAATGTGATTGGACACAGAGCTCTGTGAACAGCCAGCCTCTTTTGCAATGACCTTTTTGACAACTGGCAAGTCAGCAGTCTTACCCATGATTGTGTAGCCTACAGAACTAGACTGAGAGACCATTTAAAGGCCTTTGCAGGTGTTTTGAGTTATCTCATTAGCTGATTAGAGTGTGGCACCAGGTGTCTTCAATATTGAACCTTTTCACAATATTCTAATTTTCTGAGATACTGAATTTGGGATTTTCCTTAGTTGTCAGTTATAATCATCAAAATTAAAAGAAATAAACATTTGAAATATATCAGTCTGTGTGTAATGAATGAATATATGATATTGATATTCTAATTATATGACCAGCAACTGTACTGCTTGCATGTTGTGTGGCATGAATGGATATTAAGAGTTTTTTTTTTTTTTTTTTTTTTTTTATGTACACCAACTACAGAAAAAAAAAAAGTAATCTTTATAGAACAAAACCCACACATAGATTTTGCAATATAAACTTATTAATAATCTATTTTCAGTAATATTTACTAAATATAACATATTTATTTGTCTGCCATTGTGTTTTTAACTTGAATCATGCCCAACGGCTGCCGGTTTCAGGCAGTTTACTCCTTGATTTGCTTAATAGAAGCTTATATGTTGACAAACATGTTTATAATCCATTATTTTCAATGTATGTATTATTAGTGTGGCCCTTAAAAGTAATTCACATTGTGACGTATCTGGCTGCCATAACAGAACGCCATAATGTCAAGCAATGTTACATTTACCTCAGCAAAGACATTCAATGAATATATATATATAACAAAGATCTTGAATACATTGTTAATTTATTTATATTGCTGGCAAAATTTCATATACATAAAGTTTGGGGATGAATTTACATACTTTTGTTTAAGGTGTTTATAGTGGAATTTGACTCTTTTAGTTCTTCTTTGTAATTGTTAAAAAAAACAGTCATTAACATGTCAAAAAAAATATTATGCTATAATTTTCGGATCCCCCACTACTGTATGTTATGCACACACACACACACACACACACACACACGGAGCGTTGTGCATGATGAATTTTGCGCAGGGGTACACGCTGTGCCGGTACAGGGAGAGATCAGTGTGTGGATAATGAATTTTCTCTTTGATATTTTAGAACCGGTTTATGGCGATGGTCTGGAGAGGTCATGTGAGGGTGATTGGATGGTCAGTGTCCAGTGAACTCTGACAAGAGCCTAAACAGAGTTCAGAGCCGTAATAAAACCATGTTATCTAAAACACATGTCTCCCCCATGGTAAGTTTTGCACGGGGGGAGACATAGCTTCCTTTATATGTAGGTCTACTCCTTTATATGATAAGAATAAAACTCTCTCTCTATCTATATATATATATATATATATATATATATATATATATATAATTTATTTATTTTTCAGACCGGATAATTTCATGTCTCCACACACACACACACACACACACACACACACACACACGAACGTGCTATGCGCGATGAATTTGCGCGGGGAGACATGCTGTGTCGTGACACTGAGAGAGTTGAATGTCATTTATGATGGCGGATGTGTCATGCCAAGCAGTCGTCCTATCTTGATAAGGTTAGTGATTTGGGGATATCTGATCTCCAGAAATGGCCTGGAGCGCTTTGCGTGGGAGAGAGAGAACATCCAGAGTCTTTTAAACAATTAAAAAGTTCTTATTATATACATAATAAATACATACAAGTATGGAATTATTTAAGTTAAAAACTATTCGAAACATCCCACATAGATGTGTTTTAACAACGAGATACGTAGCAGGCCTGTGGTTGAAACAGAACACCGCGTATGACCGCCTTCTCAACCGCTGACACAATGGACGCAAATAACAATGGTAAGTAACATTTTTTATATTTATTTTTCACAACTGTGTTGTATATTTACTTTACGAATCATACACACATGGGGTAATTATAGGATCTTCACTGTTTTAACATTACAGATGTGCACGAATCTGGTTTATATTTTGACGAAGGTCTCAAAATAATTCTGGATGAGCTATGTAAGTATTTTCTCATTCTCTATATTAACATGCCATTGCCTAATATAACATGCATTTCTAATAATGGTAATCTGTTTCTAAATAACGTGTGTGTATAGTTGATGAAGCCCTACTAGTCGGAGACGTTGTTCAAGACATTATTAATGGTAAGAATTGCATACAATTCAGTTGTTAATGTATTTAAAAAAAAAATATATAATAATAATAATAATAATAATTGTCTATTATTCTAATAATATGTTTGTAATATTTCAGTAGATGGGGATGACCCGTCAGGTGTATATCCTACCGACGAATCAGCTCCCGTTTCATGCAGCGTCACCGAAAGCGTCACCGCAACCCCTCCGCTCATTGACGGGCGTGTTAGCGAGCCGCACGCAGATCAACCAACACGGGACAACTACACTGCGTGTCTCCCATCTACTTCAACAGGTCGTGGTCGGGGTGAGAAACGGCTGAGAGAAGCTTATGGCGACCGTGTATTACCCAATACACAACGTTTAAGGACATCAGAAAATAACAGTGAGATGTTAAACAATATACGTATGCATATATCTATAACCGTAAATATATTTAATAATAAATAATTGTATATATATATTCTTACAGAGCAAGATTACGAGGATCGTGGATTACAGTTATTCGCTGATTCTCAGCTGGATGCGTGGAATAGCGCCGAGTTCTCCGAATCGGGAGAATCAAGCTCGGATGAGGGCGATTCAGGACCTCCAGGAGAAATACAACCACTGTTCAATGAGCGAGATCTGCACAGGTTGTCTTATGACACCCTGCGTCGTACGAATCTCAATTTTGAGCGTATATTAGACCTTGTCGGGAGGCCTTTAACGTACCAAGAGACTGAGGATATCATACGCGATTCACAAAGCGATATTATCGCTAACCTGCAGACCATAATAGCAGTACAACAACAGCATACTATCACCCTACAGCACGCTGCAGAGTTCTGGAGGAGAGGCCACGAGCAGATCATTTTGGAAAATCAACGACTGTACAATGAATTGGCAGGTGTTTCCGGAGCTTTACACGAAGTAAGAGACGAACAGCAGCTTACAGTAATAACTCTGAATAATATTAATTCTTTCACTAAATAATGACAAAGAGTGTTGACTGATTTGCATGATGTTATAATGAGGGAGAGAAGAAGGTGATCATATTTTGTTTTTAATTTTTATCTAACCATTGTAATTGACGGGTATTTCGTTTGATGTATTAGGACCTACTGATATTTCTATGCTATGCGACTCGGCTATTATCTTTACTGCTGCGGTGGACTCTAGCATCATCTGTGTTTTTGTGGTGACCTGTTATTTTGTTATGTAAAAAAAAAAAATTAAAAAAAAAACAATTGCGGAGCACCCCTGTCTTTTTAAAATTAAATTAAAAAAACTAAACAAAGGCAAAAACAATGGTTTCTAAAAGATGTCATGGAGATTTACATGACAGTCAAGCTGAGGATGAGCCTGTGTCCTCTAGATCTAGAAACACGTCGGTGAGAATTCAGTTGCGCGAGCTGATTAATCATCAATTGCGCATGTTAGCGCCTAATGCCCTTAACAGAACTGAGGTGCTACAAGGCCTCATAAACAATCAACATGAATGGTTAGAAATGACTATACAACATGATAATAATAATATAACACATGGTGACGATGATGATGGTGGTGATGATGGTAATAATGAGCAGGTCGGTGGTCAGGGTGACCCCCCATCAATTTATGATCCGTTAGCTCCTAATATGGGTCTGAGCCACGGCGAAATTATTACATTAATAAACCAAGGGGGAAGTGTTGGACCTTTCACAGTAGTGACACGTCCAAGATTCAATGGTCTAGAAATTCACAGAACTTTAAACCTCCGTGAAATATCCACTAACGATCTGGCCGCCTACAGTATTTTGCTTATTTCCTTATTAGCTGAAATTGTAGATTTCTCCAGGCTGATGGCCGGTGATACGGGGTATATTAATATATCACTAACAGGTGCCAATCTACCCACTGCGATTAATGCTGTTTTAACTCCTGAAAACAACCACAATGCCGATTTATTCATAGATCAGATTGAACGTGCGGCCCAAAGTAATAAAGAGATTGCAAATGACTCACAGATGAATCTAAGGGTGTCAATCGCTATGGATAAACAGGGGGGAGGACATAGGCGATTAACAGATCTGGCGATCAGTGAAACGATCAAAAGGAATAAAATGAATTTATTCTGCCCCATAAATGTCGAAGACAATATGTGTTTCAGCTACTGCCTAGCCCATTTCTTGAACCCTAAAGCTACCGACTGGGATCTGAAGAATATCGCTACAGAATTACATACGGAGGCTGGTTACGCAACACAAACCGGAATAGGCTTTCGTGATCTTAGTATTTTCGAAGCTCGCCTTGATCTGAAAATAGTTGTCTTTCATAGAGACTGCTCTGGAAAATTGGTAGTTTATAAAAACAACAACGAGATACATCCAAAGACGGTCCATTTATTCATTCATGACTCGCACTACTATCTGATCAAAAACCTCAAAGCATTCATAGGTACTAATTACGTATGCAAGTTTTGTTACAAAGGTTTTAATGACCTTAGAATCCATAAGTGCAAGTATGCATGTAATGTCTGTCTCGACTCTGAGTGTCACACACACACTAAAAACAGTTTACGGTGTGACGATTGCAAGAGATATTGCAGATCTATCTATTGTTACGAGACCCATAAACAGTCGAGGATGCCCGGTGAGAGGCCACAGTGCGATGTGATAAAATATTGCGACAAGTGTTGCATGACTTACAGAATGACAGGGGGTGGCAATAAAACCAAATCACACAAGTACCCGCCCGCACACTGCGTGCATTGTGAAGCATTTCTGATGAGGGAGGGGTCACATGACTGCTACATACAACCTATCAAGCCGGACGAAACTGACGAAAAATACGTATATTATGATTTTGAAACGATGTACGAGGGTGGCAAACATGTAGCTAATTACGTGTGTGCCATAACACATAGCGGTGATGAATTTACAGCGGCGGGTACGGACTGTGTTGAGCGCCTGATAAAACACTTCAGATACTCTAATTACACATTTTTGGCCCACAACGCTTCAGGGTTTGATTCATACATACTGCTGGAGTATTTCATAAATAAAGGTCTACCGCCGAAAATCATTATGCAAGGGTGTAGAATAATTTATATGCATGACTCGGCGTTTAAGCAGAGATACATAGACACATTCAATTATATGCTGATGGCGCTTAGTAAAATGCCTGAGGCCCTAGATCTGACAAAACTATTTTTTCCACACCACTTTAACAGATCGGAAAACATTGATTATGTAGGTCCGTACCCTGCTAAAGAGCTTTATGGATACGATACAATGAGCACAGCTGACCGGGGGCAAATTTGATGTATGGTATGTCAGCGTGCAGGGCGGCATATTTGACTTCAAAAAGGAACTGGCATTTTATGGTCGCAACGATGTAATCATTCTGCGTCAGGCATGTATGACGCAGTTTGACACTGGCTGGCACATGCATGAAAGTATTCAAGACTAATTTCCTGAGCCGAGACACTCTGGCTTTGACACACAATAATGCGTACGTCAATCAGTTCAAAACATTTTCCAACGCCTCAATTCAGTGGCTGGAGTACATTAAAGAAAGCGAAAATGCGGATGTACATCACGCCCTAAACTACGGAGAAGTCAGGTTCGGCCCCTACCATGTTGACGGATATTACGGAAACACTAACGGGGATAAAATAGCGTTAGAATACCTCGGCTGCTTTTTCCACGGTCACAATTGTCGGTTTAATCCTAACGATTTGAACCCCCTATCAAAAGTGCCTTTTGGGGCTCTCAGGAGACAGTCTGATAATAAGCTAGAGGCTCTGCGTAATGTTTATT
Source organism: Paracanthobrama guichenoti (assembly GCA_018749465.1). NCBI lineage: Eukaryota > Metazoa > Chordata > Actinopteri > Cypriniformes > Gobionidae > Paracanthobrama > Paracanthobrama guichenoti. The sequence continues at coordinate 35,461,947 of CM031959.1, read as the reverse complement.
CATTACGGGTGTCTTCTATCTGGGGGTGTGAGTGGGAGCGAGCAAAACAAAGCGACCCTGCTGTCATGGCATTTATGGCCTCATACAAAGCGCCTGCGAGATTGAGACCAAGATGTGCTCTGTATGGAGGGCGCACAAACGCTATTAAACTCTATCACAAAGCCACAGAGGAAGAGCGCATCGATTATTACAACTTCACATCTCTGTATCCGTATGTACAGTCACATAAAACATACCCAATCGGTCATCTGAGAATTATTTTTAAGGATTTTGAGCCGGCAGAGAATTATTTTGGCCTGGTCCAGGCAGAAGTGCTTCCACCGTGAAAGCTCTTTCATCCCGTGTTGCCTTACAGATGCACGAAAAAATTAATGTTTCCACTTTGTCGATCGTGCGCTGAGGGTGAGATTCAGGACCCCCACTGCCGTCACACTGATGCCCAAAGATCCCTTCATGGTTGTTGGGTTAGTGTGGAGTTGGCACGAGCTATTAAATATGGCTATGTGATCGTGAAAATAGACGAAGTTTGGCATTTCGCCCAGACGTCAGACAACTTATTCAGCGACTATGTTAAAACATTCCTCAAATTCAAACAGGAAGCGTCAGGATTCCCCACGCACGTAGTCACAGCCGATGATAAGCAGGCATACATCAGTGATTATCTCGATAAAGAGGGGGTTGACCTTGACATCAATAAAATAGCTTACAATCTGGCAAAAAGAGCGATAACGAAATTAATGCACGGTACATTTTTGGTAACGGGCATGTAATAAAACACTTCTCGTTTGTTTCAGATTCTGTGGCCATGATTCAGTGGTCATATGCTGAACAGGACGAGTGTCAGACGCGAGACGTTAATGTGTTTATCGGGGCATTCACGACGGCATATGCACGTTTGGAACTTTATGAACTGCTGGATAAATTAGGCGAGCGCGTCATTTACACAGATACGGACTCTGTCATCTTTATATCAAAAAATGGCGACTGGATACCCGAAATTGGTCCGTACCTAGGTCAGCTCACGAGTGAATTAGAATCAAACGACCTAATCCTGGAGTTCTGTTCTTCAGGACCAAAATCGTACGGGTATCGAACTGCAAAAGGCAATGTTTGTCTCAAAGCTAAAGGCATCACACTCACTGCTGAGAACTCTCAAATAGTTACGCTACAGAGTCTGGTAACATTAGTCCAGGGTTATGTGAAATCACGTGACACTTCGCACCTGCTGGCGCGGACAGACACTAGCGCTAGAAATAAGAGGTCATTCACACTTCACAATAGATCGCTTGTAAAAAGCTTCAGAGTCGTGTACAACAAGCGTGTGCTCCTATCTGATTATTCCACAGTTCCTTATGGATTCTAACAATATCATGAGTCATTGTAACATGTGTGAAACAGGTGATTTTGACTTTAGATTGTAGCACCCATTTTCAGGGTTAGTCTTGGGTCCCAGTAACAGTGGGAAAACATATTTTGTAAAAACTTTGATGTATAATTCAGAAAAAATGTGTTCTGTAAAATTTGACAATTTTATATACATTTACAGCTGTTGGCAACCGCTATATGATGAATTGATGCAAGTGTTTGATATTAAATTTATTGAAGGTATACCCAAATCCTTGAATGATGAATATTTATTTCCACCTCATAAGAGATCATTATTAATCCTTGATGACATCATGGATCATGCATCTTCTAATGTAGAAGTTCAACGAGCGTTCACGCAGTACACTCATCACAACTCAATAAGTACAATATTAATAATTCAAAACTTGTTCTTCCAGGGCAAATCTACCAGAACTATCAGTCTCAATACAAATTATTTAATTATTTTTAAAAACCCTAGCGATAAGCAACAAATTGGGGTTTTGGGGAGACAGATGTACCCCAGGGGGGCGAGATTCTTTATAGAAGCTTATCAGGACGCCACCAGCCGTCCTTATGGATATTTACTGGTAGATTATAAAGCAAAAACACCAGAAAGACTACGACTCATACCACTGGATGGTCTGAGAGCAGATCCGTTCTATGTACAGAAAAGGAAGTAGTGATACGGAGGAGGTTACCATGAGCTCGAGAAAATTCTTTTCAGAAATTTGCCTCTTTTAAAGTTGTTATACAAAGGCACTCCTAAACAAAGACGTCTTATTTTACAGTCGTCCTCTGACGAATTCATATTGGCTCTATGTGAGGTGGCTCTTAATGTTCTTCATGGTATAATACCGCTAACTACGAATCAGCACAGAAGATTAAGAAAGAGAAAAATTGAGATAAAATACGTGGCTAATAAGAAAATTAACGTTAAGAGAAAACGACGTATGATTAATCAAAGAGGCGGTTTTCTCCTTCCGCTCTTAAGCGTCGCCATACCATTTATTTCTAGTCTGATAACGTCTGCATGGTGCACATGCAAGTGATGAGCATGGAGTATGCTGAAAAAATGTATCTCGTACCAAAACATCAAATGGATAGATTGAGAACGGGACAGCCTCGTGAAACTATTCATAAAGTTGTTGAGGACGGCTTGGACATAACAATAAGGGACATATTACAGAGGAATGATCTGGACTCGCACGGAAAGGCTAAGCTTTACACTAATGCATTGCAAAGGTTTTTAGCCGTGGTGAAACAAGGTGATGCGGAGAGTAACGCATTAACCCTTACATTCCCTCAACACGATCCACGCTATGGGGAAACACCTGCCACGGGGCCAGATGTCCCTGATAGGACTGGTGATAATGACGGGGTGGAGGATGAAGTCGTAAACGAAGTGTTAAACAATGTCCCTCAGAGGCGTTTAAAAAATATCTAATACATTCTGGATAAGATGTCTAAAGCTAAACAGATATCGTCATGGACAGACTCTGGAGAATTTGTTTTTAAAGGAAAACCCATTACGGGTTCACATATGCTTGATCTGTTGAAAAGCATAACGATGCCGCATATGATACGTGACGACCGCAGGCCGGTAGGATGGCTTGAATTTCTGGAGGCATTTGCTGGCTTAAACATACCTTTCTCGACTGTAAGTAATCATCATGTTAGGCGCATGATCGAATCTTTTAAGAGAAAAAGATCTACGGGTAGCCCTGCCACTGCATCATCTATGCCTGTGAAAAAACGCACGTCTGGAAAACAGATGTATCCCCTTTCACCACCACCATCCCGGTCAGACATTTCAGGCGACAATTTATTTAATTCACTTATATTGGATTCGAGTCAGTGGCTGACTTTTTAAGTTGTATGTATGTTCATTTATTTATTTTTTTTTTTTTAAATTTTTTTTTTTTTTTTTTTTTTTTTTTATTATTATTTTTTTAATTAGTTCTTTGTTTTAAAAATGATGTATACTATAATTATGTGATTGTGATTACTCCTTTAAATATGTATCATATTCTGATGTCAATAAAAATAATAATAATACAAAAAAGAGTCTTAAAAGTTGTATCTGTTTATGAGTCCTTTATTCATTACGTATACATACATTCACATGCATCCATATAAATTAACACGTCTGAAACATTTTTCCCTGTACACACTGAACACACTTAAATGTTTTGCCGTTGCATGGAATGGGTTTCATTTTTCTCACAAAAATAGATACCATTAAGTCATTTTTAATTAGATCATCATGATACATTTTCATAACATCTTCATAATTACAACCTCTTGATATGTGATGCAGAAAAAACACACAATGCTGTCCACAAGTATCCGATGAATAATCCTGAACTTGTTTGTTAGAGTACCTAACATTGCGAGAATTGTTTTTTAGAAAGTCTTGAAAAGTTGATGGAAACCGATCCGCATCTGGCTTGTTGCCAAAACTGTCAAAAAAGCAACCGATGCCATCTTTGCGTATATATGCAGCGACCCAGTGTTCACCCGGCTTGTTTGCTGGGTCGGTGTTCACTATAAAATAGCATGGTAAATCCTTTACCGGTGCTTTGGGGAGATGATCGCACGGGAGCACTCCTAAAAAATTTGTGTTACATGAAATTTTATCCATGACAGCTGTCAGCTGTATCGTGTTCATTTCACGTTATTCAGTAGTCCGCAAACACCTGTCGCCTGTTAGAGATTTCAAGAACAGAGTCAAAAATTGCATATATTAAAATACTAACAGTGTGACTGAGAGGTTCTCTGAAGCGTGCCTCTAATCTAATATTTCCTGTCCTAATTAGAGACACATGTTGACTGCATTCTTCATCGGGCGTCAAGTTAAATGCATAGAGGGTGTAGCCGTTGAGGAAATCTTCTCGATCAATAGCCATTGATTGATTCTTGAGATGTTTACCGGTAGCTAATACTAGTTGGTAAAATTCTCTCACGGTGGAACCGTTATCATACTGAGGCTGAAAAGGACGAGAGGGTATCTGGGTACCGTTCTGTACCAGAGCTAGGTATTCAAGATTAAAGTGTTTAAAGGCAAAGGGATTTTTGTCGTTAGCTCCTGTAAATGCAGAATTATCTGTCATTGCTAAAATTATGGATTTTGGCAGAGCCCCGAGAAAGAGATTTTCCTGATTAGATACGCGTGCGCCTGCAGGGATCGAAAAGTTCTTCACGCATACACGTTCTATAGGATACTTAGCCGTAGTGGAAAGAAGGGCTTGTGCGTGACCCAGTCGAACTGCGGGCGATACCGCCACCTTTTTCACAAAAAGAGAGGCAGCTAAAATGTTGAGTTTATAAGCTATGTCATCAGATCTCATCAGACAAAATTCATCTTTTGCTCTGGTCATACGGATCTTTATATCAACGCCGTTTAGCAATAATTTATCCTGAAAGAAAATATCACTATGAATATGTGCCAGTAATTCTACGACACTACTGGCATTGGTAAAAGCGGCTCTCTTTGTTAATCCGGCGTTCGCACCCGCCGGATCTGTGATATCCATATGACCGGCTGTATCTTTGTAGAAAAGACTTGCTGAAAAGTTACTCTCCAGAGTATCTTTTCCGTAATTCATGAGAACTTCTATGATGCATCTGTAAGGGTATGTATTTGAGCTCTGTGAAACTAGCCGATCTCCTAAGGTGACATCAACCTGTGAGAAAATACAGGCTCCGGGGTAGTTTATGAGCCCAACAGGTGCTCCGTCAGCCACGTCAGAACCATCAGGTCGAGATATTTTAAGTCGAGTATATAACAATGTATTATTCAGATCTGTCTAATCATCCCCGGTCCCTGCGATAAAAAACTCTATTGGAGAGCTACCAGTTATAGCAGATAGAGGGAGGATTTCCACATAGGTGTTTTTTTTCAATGGCCGTCTGTGTCAGGGGTACTGTAAAAATATCTAATTCCGATTTAACACATTAGTCCGACATGGAATGTAGCAGGGCCATACTTTAGAAAATAGTGTTCACACGTCTTTTAGTTCTTGTAGACTTTTTCACACGTTTCACACGAATCCTCCTCCGAGAGTGTTTTGCAACTGACAGCTTCTTGCTAGTGCGTCTAGTCTTCTTTACGCAGTGACCACTCCCCCTTCTCATCCTAACCCCTGGAGGTTTAAAGCCTTTACGACGCATGACCATCAATCCGTTACCGTCCTGACCATTATTATTATTATTATTATTATTACCGCTGTAAGATTTTGTTAGGGCGGTGGTAACAACGTCACTGAAAATATTTTTTGCGGCCGTTTTTAAATAAGGCTTAGCTATACTGAATCCTCTTCTTAAGAATGCTAGGGCCGCACGAAAAAGGCCTTTAAAAATCCCCCCAATTCCCCACCGTACTTCGCACTTGACCCAGCAAAACCTGGTAAGCCGCTACCGCCTGATTCTGATAATAGGCGTCATATCGCTCCGGGTCAATTCTGTATGGCGTGAGATGTGCCATTTAAAATAAATACTGTTTCACAGGTCTGAAGTGAAGTTTGCCAACTACTTTACCGTAAGTGAATCGTACGTCTTGGTTTTGATCGTCTTTCACTTCGATGCTGATCTCGGTGATGCTACTTTTATTAACACGTATGTTGGGACTTGACGTATCTAACACTGACTATCTTGTTAGGTTCACCGTCTATATGTACGGTGCTTAATAAAGGTACGTATACGTCACCGACTGATTGGTAGTCAATAATGTCTGTGTACAGGAATAACGTGTAAAATCCACCTCTTATATCTGATTGGTATGGCGAATATACTATAGTCGTAGCGCGCGGGGTCTTGATCTTCATGGGGGTGGGTACCGTTTCTTATAGAAACACCTGGCTGTAATCCCAGGATGATAGCCAACTTGCCATAAAACGTTAATGAAGTTCTCTGAGGTGCTTTTAGAAAAACCTTATTCTTTATATGATCGTAACCAAGGTGTACGCATGGTGGGAGGGATGCGTTTATTTCCCTGAGCAGAAATGGTACATCCTCGTAATATCCAGTCTTTAAAGTATTGCGCAACACAGGTATTGATTGAGCCTTATTGACAATGTGTATATTAATATCATCGCTCACATTATAATGTTCGCTAACAGGATGTAACATCTTTTGGTCACTGTTGATAATAAAAGCCACATCCTCTTCATTAAATCTATACCATGATATGGGGTATTCAAATCCAACCAGTGCCACCTCCCACGACCCCTTCAGATGTATAGTTTTCCCCAATCTGGTTCTGTAATTAGATATACTGTTTTCGGGATAGATGTCCCTTGAGGCATTGCATGGTAATGTAACGTAGAAACCCTCCTCGGTCATGATGATGATAATGATTTTTCAGAAATGACCAGTGCCTTACAAACCTAAACCTTTAAGGTGTCTGTAAGTCCACCACCTGCTTTTCCGGAAACCCATGAATTGAATTTTGGCCATCAACCCCCACCACTTGACCAGCGCATACATAGTTTTCCCCCTACGTCGTCTATCTAAAATCTTTTCTATTTTGAATGATTTATCATCACTCACAATAATTTTCTGTAGTTCTTCTTCATAAAAACATCCATCAATAATTTCCCCATTGTAGTCTTGTATCTTGTATACGGGTGGTTGTCGTGGCACACACGCTGCTATGGTAAAGTACTCTTCTGTATAATTCTGTTCGTATCCTTTCGAGAATATATTTCTGACTTTAGACACTCTGACAACATCACCTATCTTATAAGTAAAGACAGGTGTCTCTTTACGCAGATTTCCGTACAGGTTGTTAAACACGGTCGTCTCATTTTCTTTATGAACGTCAATCGGCTTCATTCGTATGGACTTGTGATAACTAGAGTTATACCCCTCTGTCAGATCTTGCAAGATATCACAGTAACGTTTGGAATTGATGGCCGTTAAATATCTCCACATACGCCCTTTTAGAGTTCTGTTAAACTGCTCAAATACGCACGCTTTTAAATCGCTGGCCGTGGTGAAATGATGTATGTTATACTTTTTCATTAATTGCTGAAAATGCTTATTGAGGAATTCCTTCCCCAGATCCATTTGAAGCTTTTGTGGTATTCGTTTTTCTCTTAATATTGAAGCTTTTGTGGTATTCGTTTTTCTCTTAATATTGATTCAAACGCCTTAGTTACCTCCTCCCCAGTCTTATTCTTCAACGGTCGCGTCCACGCATATTTGCTAAATACGTCTATACACGTTAGTAGGAATTTGATATTATCGTTATCCTTTGAATAAGCACTCATGTCAACCAGATCCGCTTGAAACTGCATATCTGTTAAAAATACATCAGTTACATAAGTACAAAGACATAATATGTTACCTATTTTTAAGGATTCATTACATTCAGGCATCATCTTGAGGATTTTTTTAATAGTTGCGGATGGTGTTCCGTCACAGACAATAGACATGTTTATCATATTATGCCATTCGATCGTTAATCTCCTCACAACATTCATTTGATTCTTTAATTTCACTAAGCGTCTACCGTCACATGTATCATTGTCTGTTACATCATCAACAATCTTGTACAACAAATTTGATATTTCACATCTGACCCGTTGTTTAAAGAAATATTTAGACAGACGGGTAATGCATAGAAAGTTCCCCATTGCAGACTTAGTCAGAATCTGCAGCAGCAGCGGCAGCAGCAAGCTTCCAGCAGTCAACAGTGTCGTAAATCACCTGCTCGTAACTTTCATCCACAAGTTTCTGCCTGATAGAGGCCAGCTCTTCCACTATGTAGATCTCATCTCTGAGGTCGCACAAGACAGTTTCAACAGTCCCCTGGATTCTTTGTAGATGCGGTGTTAGACCAAACAGTTTCAAAGCCTTTGCTAAAATGTTTTTTAGCTCGGCTTGAGGAGTTTTTGGCTGATCTCATCGTAACATCCGTAAAAATAATAGGGGCTAGGCTCAAACAGGCATGAGTGTCTTGTTTGTGAAGGATGATCCACTACACAGCCGTTACAATCCTTTTTCATTCTTTTATCGATCAGGTGTTGCAGGATAACAGTGACGACCGCTTTAATGATTTTGTGACCTGTCACACCTATACAACCGTCCACATCATCATCCAAGTTGTCAGAAATCTTGGCTATGACTCCTGGAGACCCGTAGTTTGCGAGGAACGCAATGTTATGGTAGCCCAGTTCTGTGCAGAACGTGGTCAGCCAGGCACATTTTTGATGACACTCATTCGTTGACGATGATGGTGGTTCAGTGTTGAGGGGTGTAACTTCACTTTCCTGAGACATGCTGCGTGAATGCTGTAGGGCCTTCTTCTGCGGTAGGTATTTAATGATTGTAGAATGTGGGTGGAGCTACATGAACACCACGCCTGCTAGTGACGCACCATTCAGGATGGAAAAGTTTAACTTTGATGTTGTTGTACCAGTCATATGCCTCACACCACTTAAACATCCTATCTATTTTAAAAATATATATCTTCCAACACAGGTACGTCTTTCCACTGAAACATAAATTTAATGTCATAGTATTTGAGGTGATCTGCCTCAGATATAGGCCATGAACGTTCCGGCAGCCCTTTTCCGAAATCACTGCATAGAATGTACACATAATCTTCGGGGAATTTGTTAACGTGATCCGCGAGCAATCGGAATCTTGTTCCCATCGTCATCCCGCTCCACTCGGCTATGAACAGTGGGTCGTCTCCTCCATCTTTCAAATCGCGCCACACACGTGTGTAAAATAGAATCCAGTCTTTCTCAGTGAAAACCAGATCTGGATCATCTGTTGTATTCGTTGTAAATTTTTCATCATTGTCCACATTGATCAGTCTGACCTCTCGTGCGTTTTTGTTAAAATTGTACGTGCCAAATGAAATTGTACGTGCCACACAAGTACCTGCCAAATGAAAATCGTATCTGACATCCTCTAGCGGCTCGTGGAGAAATTTGGACAGACAAGGTCCGTGTTTCTTCCTAGGAGCTAGAGTCAGGTGCGCCATTGCATCATCAATGGCTCTCTCAGGAGTTTTAGGTGGAGAAGCATCGGCCATCATTGCGGATTAGTTCCCCGTTTGTAAAAAATAAATAAATAAATAAATAAATCACAAGTTGTGTTCTGCGGTAGGCTAACGAGGTGTTTTTCTCCCTTTTTAACAACGTGTTGCGGGGTGGGTGTGCGCGCAGGGGCGTGTTAGGGGGCGGAGACTGGGGGTGGCTTTACGCATGTCCCCAGACCACATTAGTGATTAGTCATCAGGAGAGAGAGGTCGTGTTTGCTTCACCCTGCGTAAGAAACATTTGTTTTTTGTTTTTTGTCTAAACAAAATAAACATTTAGCAGAAAAATGTGATGTGAAAAACTTAATATTATTTGTTTTGCTTTTATTTATTTTATTTTTATTTTATTATTTTATCCATTGTTCTGCATTGAGGTAAAAGTGTTAGGGGCGGAGACTGGGGGGTGGCTTCACACAAGCTGCCAGAGCTCATTCCGTTTTCCGTCATTGAGGAGAGAGGACGTGTTTGCATCAGACTCCGTAAGAGAAATGTAAATTGTAATGTGAAACAACTTAACATTATTCGTTTGACGGGATTTTTAAACACCTCTTCTTTGATGTTTAATGCATATAATTGTTTGAAAACAATGTTTTCTCTATCTTTACAAGCCGTACGTCAAAGATATTCTCTAACTTGTCTTTATTTTCTGAAAAAACATTTTAAATGACTGAACATTGACTTTTTTACAAAGTTTTATGTAAAGGAAAAAACCTTTAACTTGTTTTTACATTTACTTGAAACGTGTGAATGTCGTACATTCGTACATTCAGTATTTAACAATATACATCGGTTTTAATGTTTTTAAACGTCTCAAAAGCATATTGTTTTTGAACATTTTCAAAAAACACACAAAGTCCCCAAAACAGTCATAAATTCCTTTGAATAAAACAGATGGCCAAAACAGGTGTCCGGAACAGGTGTCCAGTCCGTGGGAGGAGGGAGGGGTGGGAGGGGGGGGAGGGTGAGGAATTTTTATGACAGTCATCAATATATATATATATAACCACAAACATGAACCAAAATACACAGAATAACATGCCTACTTTTAAGTCAACCTTTAGTATGTGTTGCACAAAAATATTTAGTCATTAGTTGCAAATACTGTGGGTTTGTTCAATTTTACTTTTATTTATCATTAATCCACCAAATAATTTGACAAATAGTCACATATCAATAATAGGCTAATACAGAATTACATTTCATGCTCCTTGCAGCTAATTCATTACGATGACATAAAATATTGTGATCAAACGTACAGGTAATACAAAAACTGTCTGAATGTCACAGGTGAAAAAAGCCAGGCAAAGACTGTACCACCTGCGCCAGCTGAGGAAATTCAGGGTTTCACCAGCTATCCTGAAAACTTTCTATTTAGGGGCGATAGAAAGTGTATTAACTCAGTGCATCACAGCGTGGTATGAGAACAGCACCAGGAAGGGACATGTTTGGTTCACTTTGTTTTGTCGTGGCCATGACATATTAACTAGTGGGGACTCGATAATATGTCGTGGCCATGAGATAATTTTGTTGAGGTACAATAACACCCTTTTGTTGTGGCTACACAATGTGTATATGGCCTCGAGAGCCTATGTTGTAAGTTAACTTTTTTATTTTTAAATAATAATCACATAAAGACACTCTGGCATGAAGACATGGCTATAGATTATATTATAATCAGCGTTGGTTGCAGGCAATGATGAATAAATTCAGGATCTAGGTGCAGCAATACTTTTTTTATAAAACAAAACTCAAAATAACAAGAAACTCAGGTAACCGGCACAGGCAAAATACGACTAGAACAACGCAACAATATCTAATGAAGACAGACAAAGAAATGAGGAAAACACAAGACTAAATACACTGGGCAAACAAAAGCTCTAATGAGATAATTGACTAAACACACCTGAAGTGAAACAAATTAACAGCCATGGTGACAAATGGGCAGGGAAAACCTGGAAAATGCTGCCTTTGGAGGACACATTTCAAGGTAGGAAGGCATCATGGCACATCTGAACCTAATGTTTGCGTCATTTCCTGTCTCCTGAGATACATTCATCAGATCAAGAGTCAGTGATTGGATCATTATTGTAGTGATTTTTGTGTTTCTAGCATGTTATATGTTTGGCAACAGTTCTTCCAACCCTAATTGATGGAGTGTGTAGCTTTTCATTTCTTAAACAACCATGCAGGAAGACACATTATGGCCATATTCCAGGATGACAATGGGTCTCATTCACTAAGCATGCATACGCACACATTTTTGCGAACAATTTTAAGAACAAATCATGATTCACCAAAAATGTCATAATGAAATGTATTCTAAATTTACGAAAAAACATAGGAACAACTGAGACCACACATACTCAACAAGCACTTACTCTGTACAGCTTTATAACTGTGTTAAGTAGCTATAGCCTATTTCATCCTAACACAACTATAATTATATTAAAGTTTGTTGCATTTATTATATAACCCATATATAAAATAATATAATAAAATTAACTATTAATAAAATTTTATTTAATCTTAAATACATTCCATTATATACAGTTAAAGAGTAAGATAATCATGCGTTATAGCTTCAGCTAAAAGGTTTCTCTAAATAATGCAGATATATGCATGTGTAGAGCTGGCTAAAGAGAGCTCTGTAATCTGGGTCTGTATAAAAGGTGTTTATTGTGAGAGCTGGTGAGAATGGCACACTTGGCATTACTCGAGGATCAGGGGAGAGCGCATCTGTGACAAGTTTAGAGTGATGAAAGGCTGTAAGGAAAGCGTGTGCGGAAAGCCCTAATATGGAGATGTTTTTTTGCGTGTTTTATGCAAATTACTAACCTTGTGCACGTGTTGTGAATTAGGGTGAGGTTTTTTTTTTTTTGTGACAAGTTCTCCTGTGCATACAAATACTAAGTAATCCAGGTTAAAGGTGCCTGCCAGGTTGAAGAGATGTTTTGTCGAGTATTCTCATAATAGGTGTCTTAAATTAGTTAAATAACATCTTAAATGAACTTGTGAGAACATGAGATGTGTGTGACAGCGCGTCAGATCCGCGTCATGTTCAACCGCCGATCTTAAAGTCACAGCAGCACTAATGATGTCTAATGTTCTTCAAAGAACAAAGGGAACAGAGAAAAGTGTAGCTTTAATGATGATTAGTCTATATTTAACTTATTATTTATGCCGTTAAGAAAGGTGTTTGATAACGATTACATTTATGTATATGTCTAACAGGGAAGGCCACAGGTAAATATAACATTTGTGACCCATCATGGAAACCAGTGACACAAGTCGGCAGCACAACTTTCGAGCAAAATGAGAAGGAAGCATTTTTTTTTTTTTTTCAAAATTGGTGATTTTTCCAGAATCTGTTAGTTGAGATCACGAAGAAGCCTCTCCGTGTTTAAGATAGCAGTATTGGTATATTTAAAAGCATGCATTTTGAGGTTGAAATCGGCTTGTTAGCATCTGCTATTAATTTGAATAATGCTTCAATTGCTTGAATTGACTGGTGTGAATGATTTAGCCCACGTAAACCTGCCTGTTAGCATTCTTGAATTGAATGTGATGTTAATAATTTTAGCCAGTGGTGGAAGAAGTGCTACTTAATATTCTTAACAATTTCACACACATATACTTTATTTTATTAATGTCCCTTAAAGGGCGATTTGGTGCATGAGAATAAGTAGCCTGATAATAGCGCAAATGCAGAATAGCATCAATATGGTAATTTTTATCTTCATTAGACAGTTATCAATATAAAGCATCCGATTGCAGGCCTTTGCGCTCCTTGAGTTATCTCCAGCGCTGGAAAGCTGATACTTCTTGCCTGATCGTAAGCCTTCTTTTGTTCCATAGATATTTTCCATATTTGTTTTTTTATCTGCCATCTCTCCCTTTCTGTCATTGCTTGGCTAATGTCCATCCAGCGTGTCATGACTTTTGAATAATGACGTGCACTGAGCGCTCTCTTCTCACCATCATTAGTAGACACACCCCTTACTGTTGATTGGCTACAAGTTTGTTTTAGTACTCGGCCCGAGCATTTTTGAAATAACACTTACCCCACCTTTAAATTAACATTGCGATTTAAAATGCAATTTTTATTTTTACAAATGAAAAGTGTGTGTGTATGTATATAACATTTTGTGTTTATATATTAATATGACTAATAATGATGATTATTATTATTATTATTATTATTATTGCTAAAAATATTTAACAAAATAAGAAATATTACTATTACAATAACATTTTCATTATTACAAATTAAAAATGGAGTATATGTCAGAATAACGTCTTGGGTTTCATATGCCAAGACGATGGCATCCACTATTCAACGATTTCAAATTTACCATTTCTGGCAAAAGTTCTTGAGCGTGTGGTTGTTGGTCAGCTTCATACCCATCTTTCTACAAACTGCCTGCTGGAAACCTTTCAATCTGGGTTTAGGTCTGGACATAGTACGGAGACGGCCCTGGTTAGGGTCCTGAACGATCTCCTTCTCATAGCTGACTCGGGGGCTTGTGGCATCTTGGTTTTATTGGATCTTACTGCTGCGTTCGACACCATTTGTCACCACATTTTATTGGACAGGCTGCATGGGTGGATTGGTCTGTCGGGTAATGTGCTGAAATGGTTTAAATCCTACCTCTCAGATCGCTCCCAATTTGTTTACCTGGGTACTAATAGATCTCAGACTGTACCTTTGTGTCAGGGTGTCCCTCAGGGGTCCGTTTTGGGTCCTGTTTTATTTAGTATTTATATGCTGCCTCTTGGGCAGATTATTCAGAGGTTTGGCCTGGACTATCATTTTTATGCTGATGACACCCAGATCTATATTAGTACTCAGCCCGATATCACATCTTCCTCTTCAAGTCTCTCTGCTTGTCTGCTGGAGATCAAGGCATGGATGAAACACAACTTTCTTAAACTGAACTCGTCCAAAACTGAAATTGTATTAATAGGCACTACATCGAATGTGAAAAAGTGCAATGATTTTGAACTCTCAGTTGCCAATACCCGATTGTCTCCGTCTGTCATGGTGCGCAATTTGGGAGTGATGTTTGATGCTCAGCTGACTTTTAATTCTCATTTTAAAAATATAACAAAGGTTGCTTTTTTCCATCTTCAAAACATTGCTCGAATCAGACCACTTCTGTCTAGGCCTGATGCTGAGAGGCTTATCCATGCCTTCATCACATCGAGGCTTGATTATTGCAATTCTCTCTTTGCAGGTTTACCAACAAGCTGTATTAAGAGATTGCAATACATACAAAACTCTGCTGCACGTGTTTTAACATGCACTTCATCACGCCATCATATCACCCCTGTGCTCCAGCAACTCCATTGGCTACCAGTTCAGTCACGTATTGATTTTAAAGTTCTGATTTTGACGTACAAGGCAGTACATGGGTTGGCTCCTGCTTACATTTGTGGCTTGGTTACTCCATCAGTTCCTTCTCGTTCCTCCGCTCCTCTGGCTCTCTCACCTTGTATCAGCCTCGCTGTAAATTAAAATCTATGGGAGGGAGGGCCTTTTCCTACAACGCACCAAAGTTGTGGAATTCACTTCCTGCCAATGTTAGAAATGCAAACTCTCTGGATTGTTTTAAGCAGTGTCTCAAAACACATCTTTTTAGTCAAGTTTTTATTGTATAACTTGTGTATTTACTTGTATTTATATGTGTATTTTTACTTATTTGTTGTTTTTCTTTTTCTTGTTTTGAATTTTCGTATTGTACTCTGCGCTTTGGGTCTGAGAAAGGCGCACTTTAAATAAAATTTATTATTATTATTATTATTATTATTATTACTATCCAGTGGGCCATCCTCTGCTTGGAGACAGCCTTTCCCTTCTGCTGTCCTCCGTAACAGACGAAGAGCTGCTCTGAGATCCTGAAGCTTTGCGTTCTGTCCATGTAAGTCCGTAAGGCACGGGAGGGACAGAGAAAAGCTAGGGCTGGGTCTGCCTCCGAGGGCAACGCTTGCAGGTTCACCACCTGGTCCCGGAAGGGAGTGGTGGGAACCTTGGGCTCATATCCAGGCTGGGGTCTCAGGATTACGTGAGAGTTACCAGGCCCGAATCTCAGGCACGATTCGTCAACCGAAAATGCCTGCAGGTCCCCTACCCTCTTGATGGAGGCCAATGCAGTCAAGAGTACTGTCTTCAGAGACAGAATTTTTAACTCAGCTGACTGCAAAGGCTCAAAGGGAGGCCTCTGCAGTGCGGTCAGCACCAGAGACGGGTCCCAAGAGGGTATAGAGGGAGGGCGAGGTGGATTCAGTCTCCTCGCCCTCCTCAGGAACCTGACGATCAGATCGTGCTTCCCTAAGGACTTTCCGCCTACAAGGTCATGATTGGCGGCGATGCGGCCACATAAACTTTGAGGGTGGAGGGAGACAGCCTTCGCTCCAACCCGTCTTGTAGGAAGGAAAGCACAAAACTGACGAACACCTTCAGGGGTCTTCTCGGCGAGAAGAGCACCATTCGACGAACAGTTTCCACTTCAACGCATAGAGGTGCCTTGTAGAGGGCGCTCTAGCAGAAGTAATGGTGTCTACCACAGCTTGTGGTAGACCGCCTAGAACCTCCGCAGTCCCGTCCAGGGACCAGACATGGAGTTTCCAGAGGTCCGCAGGAGGTCCTTCCTCAGAGGAATGGGCCAAGGAGGTGCTGTCGCGAAGGAGCACTAGTTCCGGGAACCAAGACCTGTTGGGCCAGTATGGGGCGACCAACAGGACTTGCTCCTCGTCCTCCCTGACCTTGCAAAGTGTTTGGGCAAGAAGGCTCACTGGGTGGAACGCATACTTGCGTAGGCCCCGGGGCCAGCTGTGTGCCAGCGCATCCGAGCCGAGGGTCCCCTCGGTCTGGGAATAGAACAACTGGCAGTGGGTGGAGTCTGGGGCGGCAAACAGGTCTACCTGCGAGGTCCCAAAGTGTCTCCAGATCAGCTGGACCACCTGGGGATGGAGTCTCCACTCTCCCGGGAGCACTGACTGTCGTGAGAGCTCGTCGGCCGCACGATTGAGCAGGCCCGAAATATGAATGGCACGAAGCGACCTCAGATGCTTCTGACTCCATAGGAGGAGATGACGGGTGAGTTGTGACATGTGACGGGAGCGTAGACCACCCTGTTTGTTGATGTACGCAAAGGCCGCAGTGCTGTCCATATGGACCAGAACGTGCTTGCCTCTGAGCGGCGTTTTGAAGCGGCTGAGTGCAAGACGAACTGTTAATAACTATAGGCAATTGATATGCCATTGCAGTTGGGGCCCCGTCCACAGACCCGATATTGCAAGCCCGTTGTACATGGCACCCCAGCCGGTGGATGAGGCATCCGTGGAGACAACAGCATGCCTGGACACTTGTTCTAGAGGCACTCCTGCCCGTAGAAATGAAGGGTCCGACCACGGGCTGAAGGTTTGGTGGCATTTCGGCATCACTTGGACACAGAGAGTTCTGCTGCGCCACGCCCATCTCGGGACTGAGTCATGGAGCCAGCGCTGAAGCGGTCTCATATGAAGCAATCCCAGCAGCGTTACTGCGGCTGCGGATGCCATATGCCCCAGGAGCCTCTGAAAATGTTTCAGTGGTACCGCTATCCTGCGTTTGAACGAATTCACGCAGTTCAACACTGACTGGACGCGCTCCTCGGTGAGGCGCACTGTCTGGGCGACCGAGTCTATCTCCATCCCGAGAAAAGAGATCCACTGCATGGGGCAGAGTTTGCTCTTCTCCAAGTTGACCTGAAGCCCCAACTGGCGAAGGTGATGGAGCACCATGTCCCTGTGTTCGCACAACTGCTCTCACGACTGGGCAAGGATCAGCCAGTCATCAAGGTAGTTGAGAATACGAACACCACGCTCCCTCATGGGAGCAATAGCCGCCTCTGCGACTTTCGTGAAGACACAGGGCGACAGGGCCAGCCCGAAGGGTAGGACTTTGTACTGATATGCTCGTCCGTCGAATGCAAAGCGTAGGAACGGTCTGTGTCAAGGGAGAATCAAGACATGAAAGTACGCGTCCTTCAGGTCGATCGCTGCAAACCAATCTTGGGGATGGATGCACCTGAAGATGCGTTTCTACGTTAACATCCTGAACGGCAGCCTGTGAAGGGACTGGTTCAGAAGTTGCAGAACCAAGATTGGTCATAACCCGCAGCTTTTCTTGGGCACAATGAAGTACGGCCTGTAGAAGCCATCTGCATATCGTCTGGAGGGACCGGCTCTATCGCGTCCTTTGCCAGTAGGACTGCAATCTCTGCCTGGAGCACAGGGGCATTCTCCTTCGACACAGAGGTGAAGTGAATGCCCCTGAACTTGGGGGGATGTCGGGTGAACTGAATCGCATAGCCGAGTCTGATCCAGCGAGACGGGCTGGGAAGCGCTAGTCAGGCTCCCAGGAACCGTGCAAGCGGGACCAACGGCACAACAGACGTGCCCCGCAGCGGGGCAGCGCAGCGGCATGCAAGCGGCCCAAAGTGGTGTCTGAGTGTGCTGTGCAACACTTACCTGCTTCCGCTGAGGGGGCACGTGAGTGTGGGGAGGCCACTTGTGTGCTTTTCAAACACAGCCGGCACCCCCTGCTGGCGATAAGAGAGGCGCCTGATGGTGACAAGGCATGGGAGCGCCAAACACTGCCAAGCGCTCTCTTGGCACCCAGAGATTTTGGAAACTGCTCTTTTACTGACAATTTGGGTGCCGCTAGCACTGGGGCCAGCGGCGGAACAGGATGGTCAAATATTCCCCCCCAGCCCTCCTCCGGGGGAGGGAGAGGTGCTGCGGCCATCTCCCGAAGAGCAGTCTCCTCCATCTCTGGGTGGCCCGTCTCAGGGTCTCTTGCGACGCCCGGGTGGAGGCTGCTGCTGGCGGACTTCCTCGGGCAGGTGGAGGTGCTGCGGCCGGTGGTGGGGTGGAGGCAGCAGCTGACTGCCGGGGCAGGATGTGCTTTATGGCCTCCATCTGCTTTTGGGTGGCTGAGAACTGCTGGGCAAAGCTCTCGACCGCGTCGCCGAACAACCCGGCTGGGGAGATGGGGGAGTCCAGAACCGATTTTTATCGGTCTCCCTCATGTCGGCTAGGTTGAGCCAGAGATGTCGCTTCTGGACCACTAGAGTGGACATCGCCTGGCCAATAGAGCAGGCGGTGACTTTCGTCGCCCGGATGGCGAGGTCCATCGTCGTCTGGAGCTCCCGGAGGTGCTCTGGGCCAGGGCTACCCTCGTGCATGTCCATGAGTGCCTGTGCCTGGTGCACCTGGAGCAATCCCAAGGGCGGGTCACGCTGGTTCTCAGCATCCCGCCCTGGTGCCTTTCTTCCCGGAGGTGCATGAGGAGCTCACCAGGTCGTGGTCGACACCCTTTAGTGCCAGGAACCGACCCGGTGAAATCCAACCTAGAAGGTTCAGGACGTGGTGGAGGGTTCCACTCAAGCCCGACCTTTTCGGCGGCCCGGGAAAGCATAGCCATCAACTCTGGGTCCGACTCGGCTGCTGCCACTCTCCCAGAGCCGAATCTTCATCCTCCGAGGACTGGAACTCCCCCTTCGATGCAGCGATCGACATCTGCTCATCCACCGGGGCTCCCGAAGGTTCCCCCGGAAGCTTGACCGGTAGCGGCGCTTGTGAGTGATTAGGGGCCTGCGGAGGTATGCTCGGCGGATTTGCCCTAAACGTAATCCTCAGGTCACCCTGGCCATTCGTTGAAGTAGATCTATTCTGAGGAATAGAGCTAGATCGAGGCATGGGTAGGGGGACTCCACCTTCACGGATGTAGGCGAGTCTAGACCTAAGTGCCGTGATAGTCATGTTCCCGCAGTGAGAACACGAACTATCCACAAAGGCCACCTCAGCGTGCTGTATGCCCAGGCACGTGATACAGCGATTGTGACCGTCAGCATCCAGTAACGCACAGGTGGAATGACATCTTGAAAAAGACGCAGTGTCACACCCGTGTAGCTCTTTGTGAGGAAACGCTCTTTTGTGCTGAAGCACCCAGGGGAAGACCGTGGCAACACACAGGGGAAAGGTGCAGCCTGTGTGTGCACTCACTCGACACAAAACGCCCTCACGCACCGTCTCTTAAAGGGTTGCTGTGAGAACAGCAGTTTTTGTGATTGCAGCAGTGAGCGCGGTTGCGCTGAATGTGCCGTCTCGCCAACACCGCATCTTCCTCTCTCTCACTCAACCTGGTCTTCTCGTTCTCTCGATAATCGCTCTTCTTTACGCCGTTCGGCTCCGAAGTGAATGACAAACGTGCGTGCATTTCTTCCGCTTTATACCCGCGACGCGGAGTGGAGCGCGAGATGCAAATCTCGCACGCCAATTCTCATTGGCCTGTTCTCTATATCTCAAAGCTGATAGGGGCTCCCTGAAGTGATCCCAATTCGTCGGTGACGTCCGACATACGTCGAACGTGACCGACTGAAAGGGAACAGCAGCATTTATTAGTGCAAACAAAATCAACAGCATTTATTAGTGCAAACAAAATCAAGGGCATTGTTCACCCTTTTCCAATGAGCTACTGTTATTGATGAGAGGATATTTAATTCGAAGTGTAAATCTATTGTCATAAGGTGGCAGCAGCAGCGTCACAGTCACAGCACAGCACAAGTCAAATGAAAGCAAAGTAGCCTTGATACAAGTTATTAGATTTTTCACTGGAAATCTTAAGTAAAACTATAACATAACATAACATAACATTTTAGTTTAGCAATAAATAAAGTAATTTATGCCGTGGTCTGTCTGAATGTTTGATTTCGATTGGCTGGAAGGTGTGCAATAAAATCGTTTAATGCACAGGTAGTTCCAAGTCAGATGAATCATCTTTCTATATTCTGAAGTGTTACACTTTTTATTTCATAACAAGTTATGAATATAATGTTGGAATAATGCTACTATTATTATTATTATATTTTACAGAACTTATTTTACAAAAAAAAACTGCTGGGTTACCTGTTAATATGCAGACAGCCTATGACTAAAAATCATTAGAATTTATTGTAAAAGAAGGATTTATTGTAAAATCAGCTCACAAACACTCAACTGACGATATGAAGGGAGTTAAAACGTGTTATTAAACGTTGTATTTTGTTGAACAGGTTTATGAACGCTTCACATCACTAGTTTGTGAAGATGTTTGACACGTGTTGATTTTTCAAACGCACATTATAAGTGACTCAAACTCGCAGTCTTTCAGATGGAGCAGCGTTTACTAAGAGCCAATCTTCACTGATACACTGGGCATTTATTTAATTGAAAAAAAATAAAATAAAAAAAATAAATAAACAATATAAATCGCAGCCTTTACGCTTTCATAATCGCACATATCCCAAATCACAATTGGTGTTAGATTTTGATTACTCGTGCAGCCCTAATGATAACAAGGATTTTTATGTTTTTTATTTTTTTATTTTTTTTACTGAAGAAGGGGTTCGCAGTTTCATCAGCTTCAACTCTCAGCAAGTTTGTAGTTTGTAGGCCGTCCTGTGTACACACTCTATACAGCAGCAACACAGAACACTAAATGTCACAACTTCAGGTTGACTGATTCTGGTTAAATCATATATAAACTTAGAAAATCTCCACATATGGACATATAGTTTGAAGCATATCTCCACTGATTATTCAGATGACAACAGGGGTCTTGGTTTAGGCACAAAGTGACCAAGGTAATGTATCAGTATTTAGGCTCCAGTTTGTCTGAAAGATGGTCATTTCATCTCCCCTGGGAGCCAGTTGTTCACCTCCCGAAAGTTGGGACCTGTAACGAAGGATACTGACGCACATACACAAATACGCAGCTTCTTCAAGGTTGGAGTTGGTCACGCTCTAGCTCTGATCAGGAAACATTCCCAAAACATACTGATAAGATGTACTTTCTCTCAGTAAGAGGTTCAGACAATATTTATCACTTTTCTAGTGATTGAAGATAAAGTAAAGTAAACTGTGAATTGGTCACACAGGAGACAGGCCTGAGTGACCCCAGTAAAAGACTAGGCTGTCATGGTCAGCTAGAAGAGTAAATATATGTTTTAACTAGTGCTGTCAGTGTTAAAGCGTTAACACATGCATTTGATTTTAAGTCCTTAACGCGTTACAATAATCTAATGCAATTAGCGCAAATAAATTACAGAAGTACGTGAAGCTGCGTCATTAACGTAATTTTTGTCACACAGTTATGATGTTAGAAGTCGGGAGTTTATCACAAATCACACTGAGCATCTACAAGCACGTGTATGCACAAAGAACAAACCATGTATGTGCGTGCTCTAGATTGCTCATCGCACGATGCATTCATGTACAGACACATTCCAGTACATTTGCGTTGTTTCCACACACACTCAGGAAGGATAATGTTTGATTTGTCGTGTACATTGTTGTGTTTAGTAATCATAGGTTTATGCAGTCATATCAAAGCGGTTGATTTAGGAGGTTTTTTTGGCGTCTCTGTGTGGTCCTGTTTGGTATTGCAGCTTGACTAGTCTAAAATTAAAATGTGTTGGTTACGTATGTAACCCTCATTCCCTGAAGGAAGGAAACGAAGACGTTTACGTCAGTCACTGATTGAATGGTGGTTTTGCTTAGTTTGCTTGCTAATACATGCAAGCGTTTTTGATTTATGGACAGTTTTATTTATTTTTTCAAGGGGGCGCTGTCGAGCCCCCCTGCCACGCCCGGGTACCAAACCCAGCCCAAACCCTGATGGCCGCGCATTCCGACGAGTGTGCAAAGTTTCAAGAGTTTTCGAGCATGTTAAGGGCCCCAAAAAGGCCAAAAAGGCAAAAGAAAAATAATAATAATAATAATAATCCTTAGAAGAACAATAGGGCCTTTGCCCTTTCAGGGCTTGGGCCCTAATAATAATTAAAGCTGCGAGCAGCGATGACAGGCCCAAGCCGGTGGCACCGCCACCCCGGTGGCTTCAGGGAAACTGTGCACGACAGGCAATATGCATTTAAACAGGAGAATATTTTTTTACAAATATTTTAAATATGCCACATTTACCGCAGCAGCTGGTGCCACTATGAGCACAAGCCACACCCATGATGTCATTGAAATATAGATTAATTTTATTGTCATAGGATATAATAGGTCACTTTCAAATATTTGCAAAGTTATCTTTTGCAGTTCAAAAATTCATAAGTCCAGAAGGCCAGTATTTAATTCAATGTATTTGTATAGTTTTTTAAAAAAAAACCTTTTTTTCACACTAAAGTGATAGTTCTTTGTGATAGCCTATGATATGAAACCCATCTAAACTCTATTGTTGCGTACGTGTAAACATGGGTACGCACAACACATATTACACATTAAAATATCTTAAGATCAATAATAATAATAATAATAATAATAATAATAATAATAATAATCCTTAGAAAAACAATAGGGCCTTCGCCCTTTCAGGGCTTGGGCCCTAATAATAATAATCCTTAGAAGAACAATAGGGCCTTCGCCTTTCAGGCTTGGGCCCTAATAATAATCCTTAGAAGAACAATAGGGCCTTCGCCCTTTCAGGGCTTGGGCCCTAATAATAATAATCCTTAGAAGAACAATAGGGCCTTCACCCTTTCAGGGCTTGGGCCCTAATAATAATCCTTAGAAGAACAATAGGGCCTTCGCCCTTTCAGGGCTTGGGCCCTAATAATCCTTAGAAGAACAATAGGGCCTTCGCACTTTCAGGGCTTGGGCCCTAATAATGACATCTCATCTGACAGCATTTGTCCCAGGCACTTTCTACTTCAACTGCGCCTGACAGAAGAATTAATTTTTTTGAGGTGTTTCTTACAGCAACACCAGATCGGCTTAGATAACATCTCATATAAACTGTCCACAGAATCGTTCAGTCGGAATGACATAAAAGTGTGCATGTAAATGGGGCTGAAGCGCACACACACACGCACGCACAACTTGCATATTACAGACAGCGGAGATCGCGTTGCAGTTTCAGGAGCACAGAAACTTGTCATCAATGCTGCCCCGCGACTTTTAGCAATAAAATAGCTAAGCTACTGGATCACTACATTATATTTCTCAGCAACGATGGGGTTACATCGCCATTTTTAAGTAATAAACACACATCTTTGTTGTTAATGGAACACGCCGACTTTTTGGGACTTTGGCTTATTCACCGTATCCCCCAGAGTTAGATAAGTCCATACATCTCATTTTCATCTCCATGCATCCCATAACTCTGACTGACACACCCACCGCTAGCCTAGCTTAGCACAAAGCCTGAAAGTAAACTACTCCAGCTAGCCTACTGCTCAAAAAATGACAAAATATAATGCCAACATTTTTTCCTATTTACATGTTGTGATGTGTATAGTTACATTGTGTACAAATCACAAGGTTACATTTACTATTAATGTATATGTATAACGTAATGTATAACGATTTACTATTTTTTTTTTATTATTGATTGACAGCACTAAAAGAAAGTTTACAAAAAAAATATATTATGCATGTGTTTATTGCATTGCATATTGTATGTTCAGGGATGACATATTAATAAGCAAATATACTATTTATGACTGGATGCAACTTTTGATACTTTGCGGTAAAAGTGGCTCTCCTATTGATATTGTCCTATCAATGTGGCTCTCATGAAAAAAAAACAGCGAAGACCACTGGACCACGGGGTGGAGGTTTGTAACACGAGTAACTGGGACCTGGAGCATGCCTTGTTACCATGCCCATCTAGGGACTCGATCGCGAAGCCATATGCCCCAGGAGCCTCTGAAATAACTTAAGTGGAACCGCACTCTTGCCCTCGAATTGACGAAGGCAAGTGCACTCGCTCGTAAGCTGCGTGAACATGGCGACAGAGTTGATTTCCATACAGAGAAAAGAGATCCTCTGCACGGGGGAGAGTCTGCTCTTTTCCCAGTTGACCCAAAGGCCTAAGTGGGCGAGGTGCGGGAGCACCAGGTCCCCTGTGTTCGCAAACTTGATCTTCAGAATGAGCTAGTATCAGCCTGTCGTTGAGATAGTTCAGGATGTGAACCCTGTGTTGCCTGAGTGGCACAAGGGCTGCCTCAACGACTTTCATGAAGACGCGTGAAGACAGGGCTCACCCAAATGGGAGAACTGTGTACTGATATGCCTGCCCCTTGAAGGCAAACCGTAGATACGGTCTGTGTCGAGGAAGAATGGAAACATGAAAGTACGCATCCTTCAGGTCGATCGCTGCAAACCAATCCAATGGACGCCAGTGAAGGGTTTGATTCAAGAAGTGCAGGTCCAGGATTGGTCATAATGAATGACCAATGAAGTAGGGGCTGTAGAAGCCAGACTTCATCTTGGCTGGAGGGACAGTCTCGATCGCAACCTTCGCCAGTAGGGTGTCGACCTCCAAACGCATGACAGGGGCATTGTCACCCACCATGGTATAGCTGACTCCCCGATGCCGTGGAGGACACCTTGCAAACTGAATTGCATAGCCGAGCCTGAATGACAGGCATACCCACAATGGGGCAGCGAAGTGGAATGACTGGCCCAGACATGGGAGGCATTGGGCGGGGTCATGTTCTGCATCCTGACAAAGGAGGCCAGGGAAGGACCGGTGTTCCTGCTGCAGCCTGCTCTGACAGATGGGGTGTGCCACCTTACTGCGACCTCCTCCGTGCTGCGGCCCGGGTGAAGGCTGCTGCTGGGCTGAGCAGGAGCCACAGGGGGTGCCCTCGGGCAGGCTAAGGCGCCGGTGTAGATGCAGCAGCGGGCCGCCTGGTCAACACAGGTTTGAATGCCTCAGACTGCTCCTGGGCGGCCCAGAACTGCTGGGCAAAGTCCTCGACTGTGCCGCTGAAGAGGCTGGCCTGGGAGATCGGGGAGTCTAGGAAATGGGTTCGCTCAGATATATCTGCCAGATTCAACCATAGGTGGTGCTCCTGGACGACCAAAGTGGACATCACCTGACCCAGGGACTCCTCAGTGACCTTCGTCACTCAGAGATTGAAGTCAGTGGCAGTGCGCATTTCCTGCAAAAGCCCTGGGTCAGCACCACCCTAATGCATGGTTTTTGAAACCTTGGCCTAGTATACTTGTAGGATGGCCATGGCATGCAAAGCAGATGCGGCCTGACCCGCAGCTCTGTAGGCCTCTGGCTTTAGCTACACCTCCATCGAGGGTAGTGAAGGCTGAGGTCGCACCAGAATGATTACAGGCAGTAAAAGGTGCCCTCCATGAACTGGTAGCTTCCTCATGCACCTCCGGGAAGAATGGCCCTGGGGGCGGTAACAGGTGATCAGCGTGCCTCGTGCCCAGGAACCAATTGTCCAGCCTTGAACACTTGGGCTGAGGCTGTCAGCTCTGGATCAGACTCAGGCAATGCTGGCGCTCCCAAAGGAGGAAGGACTCAGGCCCGCCTTGTGATGTGGCAATCGACATCATACCATCCACTGGAGCCCCAAATTAAATGCTTGGTCCCTGATGTGAGACACCAGCCATCTCAATCGGAAGCTCACCAGCTTATGATGTGGAGGGAAATGTGGCCCAAGGAATGTTTGTCGAGTTGGTCCACACCATAACCTTAGATCACCCTGGCCATCAGCCAAAGTAGGTCCTCGTGAAAAAGAACTAGATTGGGGTATGATGGAGGGGACTCTACCCCTTCTGAGGTCATTGAGTCTCGATCCAGCATTGTGATGGTCATGTTCCCGCAGTGAAAACATGGCTCATTCACGAGTGCTGCCTCGGTGTGTTTAAAGCCCAAACATGGCCCAAACATGCTAGACAGTGCTCATGGCTCTCAGACGGATGAATGACGCGACCGCACCTAGAAACACACAGGTGAGACATCTTTAAAAAGACGTGCCTGTGTAGCTTTTTTAGAACTCTGCAGCAGCACCAAAGTGCCCATGGATAACACACACACTCTGTGGCAGATCACTGCACAGATCAGCAGCAGGAATTCGTAACTTGCTGGAACGCACCATAACAGACACTGCTGAACAGTCGCTCGTCTTTCTTATAGAGAGAAGCTCAGAAGGCAAGTGATGCACTTGGCGCCGAAGCAGAAACACAATGCAAGATTGCCACACAGCTCCTTTTATATCCACGAGGTGGGGTGGAGTTGCACTATGCAAATTCCACAGACCCATGGCATTCTCATGCCATTGGCTCATTTTGTAGAACTCGAAGGTGATAGTCTTCTAAGTTAAACCCCCATTCCATCAATAACTGACGTAACTCGTAGTGTAGCACTGACTGAAAGGGAACAATTTTGTTGTTGTTGCTCTGTACGCAATGTACACTGAATTCTGTAAAGTTTTTTTGTCATTTATTTATTTATTTATTTTTTTCTCATGGGTGCTTAGGTGTGTGTAAATGTACTATATAATAGAATTATATGGACTCCTCATATTTGGTTATTTGGTGTCCTTTTGGAGTCTCCAATGATCCTCAAAGCTTGCAGAAAAATACAGTTTTCTGAGTGTTTACTTTGCTGGATATAGCAAATGATGACAAAATGAATGCGTTTAATGAGATAAATGGCATATGCTTAATTTCACAATTAGTGTGCAATTAATCACATTTAAATCACACAACAAAAGTGCAATTAAAAAATGTAATCGATTGACAGCCCTAGTTTTAACGTGTTGTGTGCTTCTCTCAAAAACAAAAGAGCATGTTCCACTGAAAAGATGTAATTCTATTAAATCTCATAAGAAATCATTTAAATCGCTTAATATTTAGAAGGATAAATATTGATAAATAACTTGATTACAAACCACTCAAGAGGATATATATTGAAGTGGCAGTGGATTCAAGAATCCACCCCTTCAGCTTGTCATCGTTAGCTACATTCACATCTAGGCTATCCAAGCAGTGAGTGAGTGAATGTCTTTCTGAATGCAGGTAAATACAAGGGGAAAAAATCAGTTCAAATAACAAATATTTCAGTCACGCTTGACAAATGAAAAACTTCTGGTTCCAGTAACAATCCGCCCACAGTTATTAAAGGCACTGATAAGATTGTGAGAGCTGCAGTTCAGCATACAGTGAAGAGCCGCATACTGCTGAAGAGAGAATCGCCCTGAGTTTGCTCTGCAGCAGCATCTGACCTCAGGTAAAGTTACTTCTCTTCATTTTATCAAATTGGATTCTATTGACTCTTTAGATCATTGTTTTATTTTTATTTTTATTTTTTTATTTTTTTATTTATTTTTTTATTTTTTTATTTTTTTTTTTTTTTTGTAAAAGGTTCATTTTATATAAATATCTTAACATAATGCATTTTTATTGCACAATAAACAGAAATAAAATTTAACAAAGTAAATATAACAGGAAATTTGAAGGTGATAATTAAAAAAATTAAGGTGATAATTAAAAATAGCGTGTATATTTTATTTAGGAAATTATGTTTCAGTGTTCTATAGAAAATACTGAGAACATTTTACTAATAAAACCGAGAGATAAATTTCCATATTTTAAGGAAACTTAAGCAGTTTTAAGGCTGGAATTGAGGAACTGATTAAGCTGATAAAAATCAAGGAAAGAAGGCTACCCATTTAATTTATTATTAAATTATTATTATTATTTAGAGACACCATTTGGCATTGATTGTTATCTCTCAGCATGCTTTACAAATGGCTGAAAATGGAAAGTAAAGTTATTTTCTGTTATGATTGACATTTGAAAGTGTTTCTGTTATTTTGAAGTTTTGATTGTTACCATTGTGCAGAAGAGTAGAGCTTATTGGTTAGATTGTGGATAACTGTATGTACTAATGCTATGAAGCATGATGCTTTGTTCAATGAGAAATAGCTTTGCTAATGCCAGTGCAGTAACACGTTTGTTTCTGCTTGTGCTGTGACAGCAGCATACAAACTTTTTTAAATGTATAACATGACTCAGTCAAATACAAACAGATAATTTCCACTTACTCAAAATCCCACACTTTTGAGAGTCAACTTAAAATTTAAAAAAGCCAATTTCAGTAAAAATATCTAACTCATTCATAGACTAAATAATTTAGGAAGTTTGACATTACTTATTCAGGTAGATTTCATTAAAGAAATCAAGCCTTAAACTACTCAAAAATATTGTTTAATATTGTTACCATAATTTAAGTAGATAGCATATAACATTTTTACAGTGTATGAATACTGTGAAATTGTTTTGCAGTGTATTACCGTAAAAACGAAATACAGCATTTTAGTATTTTTTTAATTTTACAGTAAAATACTGGCAGCAGAGATGCCAGCAATATACTGCAATTCTATGGTATTAATACTGTGAAATTACTTTACAGCCATTTACTGTAAAAAAATAAAATAAAAATAAAAATAGATGTAGTGCATTTCTGTGATTATTACAATTTAAAATAACCTAAAAATGTTGAAAAAAAAAAAAAAATAGGAATGAGTAAAAGCTAAATTTTTGTGAGTAAGAAAAGTGTAGAAAAGAATACAAAGTCATACTCACAGGGCTAGGCAGTATGATTATATACTGTTACTATGGTATAAAATGTCTATCATTAGAGATTTTGCTATATTGTGTATTTTGCAGTATATAAATACTTAGATATAAGATTTATTTTTCTAACTTATAAGGTTGCTTATTAAATGTAATAAAATATTACTGTGACAGTTCCTGTTAGTTTGTTACTACAGTTAACAGGGAATAAAATACAAGTGTACAAAATGTGTTAGATAAAGTGGGCCAGAGGGATTTAGGTAAAGTGGGCGACCTTTAACCTTCAGTAATTTATACTCAAATTCATTAAATAAACTGACATTCACTGGTTATTTTATAGTTGACATGTATAATCTTTTTCAAGATGTCATTCCACCCGTGCGCTACTGGATGCGGTCGTTCCCTGTCACCCGCTGACGGTCAGAATCGCTGTATCACGTGCCTGGGCATACAGCATGCTGAGGCGGCCTTTGTGGATAGTTCGTGTTCTCACTGTGTAAGTTCTCCTCCAGTCTGACTGCGAAGGCTTACAGGTCTTGTGGCCAGGCTGCGTCCGCCTTGCATGCCATGGCGCTGCTTCAGGTGCATCAGGCCCAGGCACTCATGGATATGCACGAGGGTAGCCCTGGCCCAGAGCTCCTCCGGGAGCTCCGGACGGCGACGGACCTCGCCCTCCGGGCGGCGAAAGTCACCGCCCGTTCCATCGGTCAGGCGATGTCCACTCTAGTGGTCCAGGAGCGGCATCTCTGGCTCAACCTGGCCGACATGAGGGAGACCGATAAGAATCGGTTCCTGGACTCCCCCATCTCCCCGGCCGGGAGCTTTGCCCAACAGTTCTCGGCCGCCCAGAAGCAGACGGAGGCCATAAAATACATCCTGCCCTGGCGGTCAGCTGCTGCCTCCACCCAGCCGCCGGCTGCAGCACCTCCGCCTGCTCGTCGCCGAGGACATCCACCCACCGCCGCCCCCGCTCCTGCCCCAGCCCAGCAGCAGCCTCCACCCGGGCGTCGCCGTGGAGCGGCCGCGGGAAGGACGTCCAGCCCGCTCAGGCCGCTGCCAAGCCAGGTGGCAAGCGCCGTCGTAAGAGACCCTGAGATGGGCCACCCAGAGATGGAGGAGATTGCTCTTCAGGAGACGGCCGCAGCACCGTTGCACAGCACACTCAGACCCCACCTTGGGCCGCTACCATGCCGCCCGTATCGGGTCCCTGCATCCCTGCATGCTGTGGTGCCGTTAGTCCCGCTTGCACGGTTTCTGGGAGCCTGGTTAGCGCTTCCCAGCCCATCTCGCTGGCTCATCCGTACTATCAGACTCGGCTATGTGATTCAGTTCGCCCGGCGTCCCCCCAAGTTCAGGGGCATTCACTTCACCTCCGTGTCGAAGGAGAATGCCCCTGTGCTCCAGGCGGAAATCGCAGTCCTACTGGCGAAGGACGCGATAGAGCCGGTCCCTCCAGCCGATGTGAAGACCGGCTTCTACAGCCCGTACTTCATTGTGCCCAAGAAAAGCGGCGGGTTACGACCGATCTTGGATCTGCGACTTCTAAACCAGTCCCTTCACAGGCTGCCGTTCAGGATGTTAACGCAGAAACGCATCTTCAGGTTCTCCCTCGACACAGACCGTTCCTACGCTTTGCATTCGACGGACAAGCATATCAGTACAAGGTCCTACCCTTCGGGCTGGCCCTGTTGCCCCGTGTCTTCACGAAAGTCGCGGAGGCGGCCATTGCTCCCATGAGAGAGCGTGGTGTTCGCATTCTCAACTACCTCGACGACAGGCTGATCCTTGCCCAGTCGCGAGAGCAGTTGTGCGAACACAGGGACATGGTGCTCTGTCACCTTCGCCGGTTGGGGCTTCAGGTCAACTGGGAGAAGAGCAAACTCTGCCCCTTGCAGAGGATCTCTTTTCTCGGGATGGGGAGAGACTCGGTCGCCCAGACGGCGCGCCTCACCGAGGAGCGTGTCCAGTCAGTGTTGAACTGCGTGAATTCGTTCAAATGCAGGATAGCGGTACCACTGAAACATTTTCAGAGGCTCCTGGGGCATATGGCATCCGCAGCCGCAGTAACGCCGCTGGGATTGCATCATATGAGATCGCTTCAACGCTGGCTCCACGACCGGGTCCCGAGATGGGCGTGGCGCGGCGGAACTCTCTGTGTCCAAGTGACACAGAGATGCCGCCAAACCTTCAGCCCGTGGTTGGACCCTTCATTTCTACGGGCAGGAGTGCCTCTAGAACAAGTGTCCAGGCATGCTGTTGTCTCCACGGATGCCTCATCCACCGGCTGGGGTGCCACGTACAACGGGCTTGCAGTATCGGGTCTGTGGACGGGGCCCCAACTGCAATGGCATATCAATTGCCTGGAGTTGTTAGCAGTTCGTCTTGCACTCAGCCGCTTCAAAAACGCTCTCAGAGGCAAGCACGTTCTGGTCGTCTGCGGACAGCACTGCGCGCCGTTGCGTACATCAACAAACAGGGTGGTCTACGCTCCGTCGCATGTCACAACCGCCCGCCATCTCCTCCTATGGAGTCAGAAGCATCTGAGGTCGCCGTGGCATTCATATTCGGACCTGCTCAATCGATGCGGCCCGGCGAGCTCTCCACGACAGCCAGTGCTCCGGGAGAGTGGAGACTCCATCCCCAGGTGGTCCAGCTGATCTGGAGTCGCTTTGGGGCCGCGCAGGTAGATCTGTTTGCTGCTCCAGACTCCACCCACTGCCAGCTGTTCTATTCCCTGACCGAGGGGACCCTCGGTTCGGATGCGCTGGCACACAGCTGGCCCCGGGGCCTCACATAAATATCGTTTCCCCCAGTGAGCCTTTTTGCACAAACACTGTGCAAGGTCAGGGAGGACGAGGAGCAAGTCCTGTTGGTCGCTCCGTACTGGCCCAACAGGACTTGGTTTTCGGAACTAGTGCTCCCTCTGGACCCACGTCCAGACCTCTGGAAACTCCATGTCTGGTCCCTGGACGGGACGCGGAGGTTCTAGGCGGTCTGCCACAAGCTGTGGTAGACACCATTACTTCCGCTAGAGCGCCCTCTACAAGGCACCTCTACGCGTTGAAGTGGAACCTGTTCGTCGAATGGTGCTCTTCTCGCCGAGAAGACCCCCAAAGGTGTTCGGTCAGTTCCGTGCTTTCCTTCCTACAAGACGGGTTGGAGCGAAGGCTGTCTCCCTCCACCCTCAAAGTTTATGTGGCCGCCATCGCCGCCAATCATGACTTTGTAGGCGGAAAGTCCTTAGGGAAGCACGATCTGATCGTCAGGTTCCTGAAGGGGGCGAGGAGACTGAATCCTCCTCGCCCTCCCTCTATACCCTCTTGGGACCTGTCTCTGGTGCTGACCGCACTGCAGAGGCCTCCCTTTGAGCCTTTGCAGTCGGCTGAGTTAAAAATTCTGTCTCTGAAGACAGTACTCCTGACTGCATTGGCCTCCATCAAGAGGGTAGGGGACCTGCAGGCATTTTCGGTCGACGAATCGTGCCTGGAATTCGGGCCTGGTAACTCACGTAGTGGATATGTGCCCAAGGTTCCCACCACTCCCTTCCGGGACCAGGTGGTGAGCCTGCAAGCACTGCCCTCGGAGGAGGCAGACCCAGCCCTAGCCCTCCACGCCTTACGGACTTATGTGGACAGAACGCAAAGTTTCAGGATCTCAGAGCAGCTCTTCGTCTGTTACGGAGGCCAGCAGAAGGGAAAGGCTGTCTCCAAGCAGAGGATGGCCCACTGGATAGTGGATTCCATCGTCTTGGCGTATGAAGCCCAAGACATGCCCTGTCTGCTCGGGTTAAGAGCCCACTCCACCAGGGGTGTAGCTTCTTCCTGGGCACTGGCTCATGGCGCCTCGCTGACAGATATTTGTAGAGCTGCGGGCTGGGCGACACCCAAGTTCGCTAGATTCTACAGCCTATGTGTAGAGCTGGTAACTTCCTGTGTGCTCACTTCCCATAGTCAGTAACACCGAAGTGCCCGTTTTAAGTGTTAGCTTACTGCACCATTCCCTTCCCCATGGAACGGATACGTGTGCTTATACTCTCCAGTCCAGTTCCCCAGAATGGCGAACCCTGTCGAGTCCTCTGCAGCCCATATGTGTATTCTCCACGGTACGGCTTTCTACGGCGAGCCCATGTCTGTGTCTCAGAGTGGTGTTGCTTCCCCACCTAAAATGGCTGGGGCCACCCCTGGGACTTCTGTATGTTGCACTGCCCACGGCCAGTCCATATGTGTATTCTCCACATGGTAACTCCCTCCAGGCATGATGTGGCTTCCACAATGGCCCTCCGGGGCACGCTTTCCCAGAATTATCTAATAGTCTGCTGAGTGGGTCTTGTGGAACAGCAGCAGTGACTCTGGGGGAAGGATGAATTCTGGGGGGCTCTCGCGGGGCGCTGGAAGTGGTAGTAACTGTGGCGTTTTCCAAAGGGATCCCAATTTGTCTGTGACGTCCGACGTACGTCGCATGGTAACCCTCCTTCCCTGAAGGAAGGAACGGAGATGTACGGAGAGGGAAAAACAAAGGTGCGCTGCATTTTTCGTCTGTGATATCCGACGTACGTCTCCGTTCCCTCCTTCATGGAACGAGGGTTACCATACGTAACAGAGACGTTTGAAGTCGTAACTTACGGGCTCAAAAACCTTCCTGGAAGGCAGCATTACTCTATATTTATATCATATAATATACTTAATAAGGTATCACACAAAGATTGCAGTTTTTCAAATGTGATATTGATTTTATGCACGTTTACTAAACAAGAAGTTAATATTAAGTGACTTACAGTTTAGAGTTCCATATTCCCTGATATTGAAATATTGCCATATTTCGCCACCGAAAAATAGTTCAAAACAAAGACACAGGACTGTATTTGCATCTCTGAGCAAAACACTGCGATGTTCATGAATTATATTTACATTTACATTTATGCATTTGGCAGACACTTTTATCCAAAGCGACTTACATTGCATTCAAGGTACACAGTTTTTTACATTTTTGTCAGTTCTTGCTTTGCATCGAACCGATGACCTTGGCATTGCTAGCACCATGCTCTTATTGTTTGAGCTACAGGAAAGCTTAGCTTGAATGAATCAGCTTTTTGAACGAATCAATTGAATCAATGATTCAATGACTAAGATAGATTAAGATCAAATGCTAAAATAGATTAAGATCAAAGTCAAATGCTTCGTTCCTTGAATGAATAAGCTGTTTGAATGAATCGGTTGAATCTCAATGAGTCACTCATTAAATGTGACTTGCTGCCACCTACTGGTGGTTTTAATTTCACAATTAAAGTATGTTCATGTTTTAAATAATTTCAAATATCAATCTTATTAAACATTTTATGTTTTAAACATCAAAACATTACGCATAACTGCAGGTTATTAATTTGTCACTGAGCTGTGTAAATGATCTAAATGCCACTTCAGATGCAGCTTCTGTGTTTCCTCTGCACTGCAAAGATTAATTTTGTTTATACTTATTTAATTTGATTGGTAACAGCCCTATTGTGTCTCATTATAATAAATTATTAAATGTATGAAATTGACACAAAAGATGTAAAAAATTAAACAAGGTAAAAAATAAGATTTCTGTGAACCACACAGAATATGAAGAATATCATAAACTTTAGGAGTCAGCTGACCATGGCAGTCCTAAACCTGCCAAAGTACCAGCACAATAATACACTCCATAAAATGTTGTCTAATTATCGTTATCGAAAATCCCAGAAAATATTGAGATATCTTTTTTTGTCAATATCGCACACCCCTACAGGCTAGTAACTACAAACCCGATTCCAAAAAAGTTGGGACACTGTACAAATTGTGAATAAAAAGGAATGCAATAATTTACACATCTCATAAACTTATATTTTATTCACAATAGAATATAGATAACATATCAAATGTTGAAAGTGAGACATTTTGAAATGTCATACCAAATATTGGCTCATTTTGGATTTCATGAGAGCTACACATTCCAAAAAAGTTAGGACAGGTAGCAATAAGAGGCCGGAAAAGTTAAACGTACATATTAGGAACAGCTGGAGGACCAATCTGCAACTTATTAGGTCAAATGGCAACATTATTGGGTATACAAAGAGCCTCTCAGAGTGGCAGTGTCCAGAAACATGAAAGGAAGGAAACAACCGTGGATCATTGAGGTAAAGACAGTATTAAGAATCAATGGTTCATAAACTTTTGAACGGGTTCATTTTAATAAATTCAGCTATTTTTTTGTCTTGTGGACTATATGTAAAAACATTTTTTATGTAAAATGTCTCATTCAGGACAGCCCTAAATAAAAAATAACATGCATTTTGTGTCATCTCTCTTATTTTGTTAAAATTATTCACATTTTCACAGATTCTGCAAGTGGTTCACATACTTTTTCTTGCAACTGTGTATATGCGCAATTCACTGCAAATCAATGATGATTGAGAGATAAATGTTCCCCAAAAGCCTGTTGTGTCATATTTGACATTTCAAAATAATTTTTTAACATTTCAAAATAATTTTTATTTTTTAACATTATAAATTATGTATGAATAATCAAGTTGCTTCAGTCAATAAATGTTTCTTGCATTTACGTTATAAAAATCATTAAAAATGTATGAGCAAAAAGACTTTACTTGATTAAAAAAGATATGAACTATCAATCAGAAGACAAAAAGGCATGCAGTAGATTGTGTATGATTGTGTATTGATAATTTATAGGCCCTAGTAAGTTGTGTATTAAATATGATACAGTAGGCTATAATATATTCATAAATGAGCATTACGCTTATTGTTCAACAGAATTTGACAAAGAATGTTTAGTTTAAGTTATGAGAGAATAAATGTTTTAAAAATTTGGCTAAAATGTTGTAAAGCTTTCTTTTTCAATGAATTTATACCCACAAAGGGGCAACGTAAATGTAAGTATGTGAAATATATCTACTTGTATCTGAAAGGGAGTACATTTCAGGTGTTCATGTTGCTTTTAAATGTTACCCATGAGCTAAACAAAGAATGTATAAAGTCACCAACAAAGTCACCAGATCTAAATGTTCACAACAAACACCCTTTCAACATGAAACCAAGAAATTAGACCTACACTTTCCCTGCCTCTCCCCACAGCCTCTCAAATGTTTGTATCCCCCAGGATATGTTGTTCATTTTAGGGTTAAAAGAACGTGCTCCTCGCTGCAGTCAGTTTCAAAGTTTTCTTTTAAGGGATTTGAAGCGTCATAAATGCCACATGCACAAACAAGTTAGTTTCAGGTGCCACTTTTTCTAGTTCTTCCCGCTCCTCAGTCACTGGTCCAGTTTTAAAAGAACACGCTCTTCTCAGCAGTCAGTTTAAAAGTTTCTCCTTTCCTCTTTGATTAGTTTTCTTCTATTTTCCACATATATTCCTGTCATAAGCACCACGAACACTGATAGGCAAAGACTCCAATGTAACTCCTGTGAAAACTTCTCCTTCAGTGCTATTGCTTCAAGAATGCACCCGCCCACATTGCATTGCTTACTACAGTACATAACTGTCATAAATACAGTAGATTGCTGTTTAAAAATGGGCTATAAATTAACCGCAGTTGCTTACCATGCAAATTTACGGTGACGCATTGCTGCCACATATTATTTTTCCACTCAATTATGTCATAATAACGAGATATGTTATGTCGTTAAAACGACATATATTTTCTCCTAATAAGTCAAGTCAAGTCATCTTTATTTATAGGCGGTTTCATCGGACGCACGCACGTTACCACGGTTACGCGCCTTGCCCGAAGTTAACTTCCGGTCTGTGTTTGTTTATCGGTCTGGTTAGTGGCTAGTATGGCGCACTACTCAGTAGAAATACATTTTTGACGTACTGTTCTTGGATATAAATTATATAAATATTAACGATAAAGTAGAGAGCATATGACACCAGCGCAAAAACAGTGTATGTGTAACCAAAAAGCCTTGAAAGTGTCATAAATATCCAGTCTGACTGCATACAAGAGCAGCGTATAATGTAATTTACTTGTTGTTTTTTTTTATTTGCTTGTTATCAGAAATAATCTAGAGGTAATTTATTCTGGCTGCGTTTACAATTGGAATTAACATGCGATCATGTCAATCAGGACACGTTTTCATTTGTTCACATTAAGTGGTCACCATCTGGATAACTGATCGGATTTGCGTTTCCCTCAAAATATTTAAATTGGGTATGCAATGGGCCTTTATCACGGAGTGTAAAACAACTTTTGCTTTATTCTCTATTAATGGCAGTGTCCATAGAGCACAGGGTTTTTGTGATGCATTCATGTACAATCAATCTCAAGTAGGGTACTTTATCTACAAGTTTAAGTTTCCCAACATTTTGAAACAAAGAAACATGTTATTCAGATGCATTTCATGATTGAAAGGTGAGCGCGCAAGCATTTATATAGGGTACTGTACAAAGAATGGCATTACACGGTCCTTAAAGGGTTAGTTCACCCAAAAAAGTAATTATTACTCACCCTCATGTCGATCCCAACCCATGACCTTCATTCATCTTCAGAACACAAATGAAGATATTTTTCTTCTTCTCTACGGTCTTATGGGTTGGGATCGGCATGAGGGTGAGTAATTAATAACAAGATTTTCAGTTGTGGGTGAACTAACCCTTTAAGCGGGGCGTTTCCCCCACTCTATATTGCAGACAGAAATGGGAGATTATTTGTAATAAACATGCTGAAACAATAAAAACATAAATTAAGTTAATGTTGCACAATTAAAATGAAAAATGATAACGCATAAAAAAAGATAACGCAGCCTCTGTTGTTATTGATTCTTCGCGAACGTCTACCGGAAGTTAAGTGTGGGCCACAAATTCGCACATGCGCAGTAACGTTTGTTTATGTTGTTGCCGTTGAAACCGTCTATATAGTGCTTTTTACAATGCCCATTGTTTCAAAGCAGCTTCACAGTGTTAACAGGGAAAAAAAACAACAGAATTTAATTTGGCTGTATAGCCGCTCTGGTGAAAACTGTGATGTTATCTGGCAAATTTCAATTATCATATAGTGTCAATGCGGGCAGATCAGTAATATAGTTGAAATTTAAGAGTCCCCAATTGAGCAAGCCAAAAGCCAAAGGCGACGGTGGCAAGGAACCAAAACTCCTTCAGGGCCAGAATGGAGAAAAAAAACCTTGGGTGAAACCAGGCTCAGTCGGAGTGCCAGTTCTCATCTGGCCGATGAACAAATAGCGTATGATTATGATTCTGGTAACATTACAGATCAGAAGTCATATTACATAAATAGATATTCGTAAGATTATCCGAAAGATTGGAGTCGTAAATGCGGCATTTACGGGGGGAGTTTATTTGACACGCTCTCTGCAGACATTTCAGGAATGCGTTGGTCATCTCCAGGCGCAGGTCCACCATCTGGTCTGGATACGGCCCGGATCCGGCTGACTGCAGTAAACCTCGGGATAAACAGAGAGACTAACATTAGCGTAGATGCCATTCTTCTTATGATGTAACGAGTACATCAGGTGTTATGGGAAGTGTTCCCGGTTCCGGCTGACCTAGTTAATGCAGCCTAACAATCATTTAACTGATTTGAATAATATAAATTGATAATGTTCTATGTGTATGCCATAGTAAAGAGATGCATCTTTAGCCTAGATTTAAACTGACAGAGTGTGTCTGCTTCCCGAACAATGCTAGGAAGACTGTTCCAGAGTTTAAGTGCTAAATAGGAAAAGGATCGACCACCTGCAGTTGATTTTGATATTCTAGGTATTCTCAACTGGCCAGAGTTTTGAGACCGCAATAGACGTGATGTAGTATAATGCGTTAAAAGGTCGCTCAAGTACTGGGGAGCTAAACCATTTAGTGCTTTGTAAGTAATTAGCAAGATTTTAAAATTTATATGAAGTTTAATAGGGAGCCAGTGCAGTGTTGACAGAACCGGACTAATATGGTCATACTTCCTGGTTCCAGTAAGAAACTAGACTAATAAGGACATGTGTTGTATAGTGATGTGTACAAAAAATGCCTGTATCCACATGTATCCTGAATTTATAGGCTAGCCTATGTGCCTTTGTCACACTAAGTCTACCCAGAGTATGCACTGGGTAAGACTTAAGTTGTTGAGAGAAATAAATCCAGGTAAATCGCACTGGTGTGTCAGTAGCATTTTATTAAAAAAATACTGGTAAAAACTAAATGTTTACAAACATTATCAACATGTAGCTATTTTAGGCTTTCCACAACAAATCCTTTAAATGTAACGAAATTCATAACAAGAATGAAAAATATAAATGTAAAACAAACACAAATTATGCCATTCATTAGCCTTCAAACAATATTTATTTTAAAGCCTAAACGAATTAGGCCAGCCTAAAGTGAACCTGAGAGTTTCAGAAACTCCTCTGTCATTCTGCACAAATGCAAATATTTCTATTTGCACTTGGATGCTAAACTATGTATTATGGTAACAATGCTTTGTATGACTCGTGTCCCAGTCTAAAACAATGTGTTTGGAATAACACCACTGCACTGTAGAGCGGTAGTCACGACTGTATACAACAGACAGTATTGTATTGAGCCAAGTAACGTTTTCTATTTGGTTAACTGCATTTTTAGTTTAATGATGAATAGACTGTGAACATATTTGAGTTTATTTATTATAAGTTGTGTATTTGTTTATTATTAATTAATTAATTAATTAATTAACATTTAGTTAATTACCGTTCCCCTGTCGGGTTGTATTCACCACAAAGGGCGAAATGTTTGAATTTGCATGGTGGTAACTCAAAGCTTTTTTTTTTTTTTTTTTTGGCTTGGAATTTCATTTGTTGAAATATGAACTGAATTTAGAAATGCTTTTGAAAATAAAAACTTTGTGTTTAATAAAAAAAATATTTTTTTTTAAAATGAAGACAGTGTATGGAGTGCATGCAAAATAATCTGTTCCCTGAATCCAAGGCCTTTGTTCTTATTGTGAGAGTACACAAATAAAAGTAGACAGTTTATAATTATGTTTTGCACTTATATCTACATTTACGCATTTGGCAGATGCTTTTATCCAAAGTGCATTCAAGGTACACATTTTTACATTTTGTCAGTTCTTGCTTTCCCTGGGAATCGAACCCATGGCCTTGGCGTTGCTAGCGTCACGCTCTTATTGTTTGAGCTACAGGAAAGCCCTAGAAAATAACGGAGTATTGTGATTTGTTTCCTCTGTCATAAAGGGAAGAAA
The DNA here is from genome assembly GCA_018749465.1 of Paracanthobrama guichenoti. NCBI lineage: Eukaryota > Metazoa > Chordata > Actinopteri > Cypriniformes > Gobionidae > Paracanthobrama > Paracanthobrama guichenoti. The sequence continues at coordinate 35,421,901 of CM031959.1, read as the reverse complement.
AAAAAGACGCCAGCACCTTCGTCGGGCAGATGATTAAAGAAAAGTAAAGTATTTAGGGGGTTGTCGGAAGTGGGCGTGTTTGTACTTTTATTTACTTTTGTTTTATACAAAATATTCAATCAACTATCACAAACTATGCATCATTTGAAAGCTAAAACACTCAATATTTGTGTTCTGCACTTGTTTCTGCAATAAATACACCAGAGAGAAAAGGGTTAAATGAAATGCTGAAGCACTAGCTATTTAAACATTAGCATAATAAGCAGTACTCATCTTTCATCTCCTGTCATTCAGATCAGATCAGACAAATCCAAAAAAAACAACAGCATACATGTCACTGTAAGGGTCCACTCTTTAAAATGCATCCCACTTTTTAATCCAAAACAACGAAAAAATAGGGAAAAAAACAAGAAATCCTTCTTTGTTTGCATGAGCGTTTTGAGTTAGAGTAATCAATCATGTCCATTTTCAATGAAACATCGATTCTAATCATTATTCTGACGATCTCCCCTGTACTTTGGACTCTTCCTCTCAAGTTAAACCCTCCCAGGTCTCTCTCTTTCAATCACAGGCTTTCTGGTCACGCGTTATATACAGGAAGCGCATTACTGGCTCGCAAGCTGTCAATCAAAGCGCCCATGGTTTTCATTGGATATCGGCAGTCAATGCCTAGCCAATGCCTTGCCAACAAAGGTTTGATTGATGGACGTAGTAACCAATCAAAAGGCATTATCTTGCGCAGTGTTTGTAAGCATTATTGGTGAATACCACTCGTGCAGGACATGACAGGACACATGGGCGCGCCTTACCAGTTGTGCACACACCGCAGTGGAGCGCGCAGACTCAGACAGTCTGACTGTGCAGACTATGACAGACTGTTTTTATCCACTAAATTAGTTTTAGTTTTTTTTTTTACACATTGTACATTCTGTAAATAGTTGCTTTAGTTTTCAGTAACTGTATATCCATTTTAATTAGCAGTTTATTGCAGATTTATTTGAATGAAAAACTACTCTTTACACTTACAGATGTTCTGAAATAAATGGCCTTTTTGAAAGGACACCTAGTCTTTTCTTGACATAAAAGCTTACAGAAGCTACATTTTTGAGAGAATCATTCTCAAATTTTAATCAAAACATGATCAGACATTCAGTTTTATATTTAGGTTATTTTCAGGCCCTTAACATTAAAGTCTCATTTTTTTCCCCTTCACTTACATGTATATTTTCCCTTGTTTTACTCTGTTCCTATACTACTTTGAGTTATTATCACTCTTGGGTAACAAAATTTCAAGTGTCTAGTTTAAAATAAGACCAGATTTATGAATATAGACCATAGGGTTTAAGAGCTGCAGACATTTTTATTTTGGTATGTCATCTTCAGAAAATTTTCAAAATTAGGGGCGCAGGTTAAGAGGTTAAGCTATGTTTAAATATTAGCCTATGATTTTTTTTTTTTTTTTTTTCAATTTTATTTCATATGTTGATTATGAAAAATGAGCAGCATGAGTAAGATGCGCTACATTACTATGTGCAATATGTCTGGAGACATGGAGTGGGGTCAGACATGATTTTGACCACTTCATTGAGTTTTGTTTTGTAGAAAGTCTTTCTTTAAAGTGAATTTCGTTTTGTTTTAATTGTATTTTAATTTTGATCAATGTTTCATCAACTCATTTCCTGTATATTTAATAAATAAGAAGCAAACCAAGAATGTCGGGAATGGATTGACGTGCATAACGAACCCACTGGCCTGTTTCTGTGGCCTTTGAGGAAGACTGAAATTACAGCGTCTTTCTGTTTTTAATACATTTCTTGAATATATGTCTTAATTACAGGCCTATAGATAGTTATGATATTTGTGGCTGCACCAGGTCCGTCATTACTGCTTTTCAAACATAAGTGTGACAAAGGCACATAGGCTAGCCTATAAATTCTCTAATGTGGATACAGGCATATTTTGTACACATCATTATGCAACACATGTCCTTATTAGGAGAAAATATATGTTGTTTTAATGAGAAAAATATGTAGTTTTAATGACATATCTGTTATTATGAGAAAATATCTCGTTATTACGCAAAAAGATGTCATTAAAACGACATAACATCTCGTTATTACGAGAAAAGATGTTGTTAAAACAACATATCTCGTTATTACGCAAAAAGATGTCATTAAAACGACAAAACATCTCGTTATTACGAGAAAAGATGTTGTTAAAACGACATAACATTTCGTTATTACGACATAACTGAGTGAAATAAATATTATGTATGTGGGAGCAATGCATCACCGTACAAATTACTGCCCAGAATGCATAGTTTTCCACAGGACATTACTGTTTTATTAGAAAACAGTGTGTTACTGTCAGAATTTAGCTGTATTTTACAGCATTTTTTTACAGTGTACAGTAAGTTCTGTGTGTGTGCAGGTGCTGTTCATCACAATGAGGTTTCTGATCTCACTGTGTGTCTCGCTGCTGCTGCTGATTAATGGTGAGTGTTTTATAATATGTCTGTGAACTGACTAAATCTTTTATTTACATTATTAAATAATTCTGCTTCTATTGTTTATTTAGGTGAAATAACCAGTGGACAAATACCAGGTACAATTATTCTTTCACTTTTAGTCTTCCCTTCTTCCTATTTCCATCCTCTGCTTTCTATTAATTAAAATGTAGGATTGTTAGTGTTAGAATAATTCATATGTTGACTGTGCCATGTTTTGAGAGTCTAAAACTGTGACACATTATGACACAATAGACAAAAAAAAAAAAAAAAACAGGTTTAAATTCAATATTTCAGAATTACATTTTTTAATTCACAATTCAGAATCAATAAGTTGGTTCATACAGTAGGCTACTATTTGATTCTTTTCATTAGTTTCCACATTAAGGCTAGGCAATTTTCATAGTAGCTAGTAATAGAAAGCTAGGGTTAGGGTTAGGTTTAGGGTTAAGCATGAGATCCCATCCTCCCTTGAGAGTGTTCCCCAAAGCCATGCCTCCTTTGAAACAATGGAACGCACACAGCACACAGAGTTTGCAAAGTGTCATGAGATGAGAGACAGTGTTAAATCACCTCATGTCTCTAAGCACATAACAGTACAATAATATTAAATTAATAATATTTAATATCTTACAGAGCTGTTGTACCATCTGACTGCTACTGATTCATTTCGGCGTTGATAGTGTTGACATAGAAACACATAAATCCAGGGAGTCTGAGGACATGAACAGCTCCGGGTAGAATGTCACATGTTGCCATCTTGTAATTACGGTTATGGCATGACATGAATGCAGTATAAGCTCTTTGTTTTGGTTCAGGAGGAACTGTAAAAAAGATGACTGCTGTTTGTATATGGCACTCAGTGACTGTAACTACAACACGCTGATGACGTGTGATGTCTGCGCGAGCAGGGTTCATGGAGGAATGGAGATACTCTAACTCTAACAGACAGGTTGGACATTGTATCATTGCATTTGGACCGAATGCAAAGATTGGATGAACGTGTTTTAGTCCTGAGACTTCCACAGAAGATATATGTACAATAAAACAAATGTTTTATTATTTAGACCACTTCTATTATTGATTGCTATCAGGATATGAAGAGATTCAGTTTCAACCAGTATAACAAAAGTGTTAATAAAACAAATTTCCAACCCTACCTTTAATGATGAACAATCAGCATGAAGTGATAGTGCTTAAAGTGGCGATGACTCAGGAAATGTCCTCATAAACCATGTTGTAATACCACTGTGATGCCCATGTCACAAATTTCTCTTCATAAATCATATAAACAAGCACACACACACACACACACACACACACACACACACACACACACACACATTGCTCCTGTCTACCCTGTTTGCTATTGCTGCTGTGCTCACATGTGCTCTGCTCTACTCTTTTGGGATTTTTATTTGATATAATTCTCTGTTGTTTAAACTGCTAATTATAACCTACTCATCTTCATATATTGTCTAACACTGCCTACCACATTAAATCTGACATCACTAGCTTTTAATCTAAATCACTATCACACGTTAGCTTTTCGCTAGCCTGTTAGCTTGCTATCTCTGCACCCGGGTTTCCTGTTTTCTGAGTTCACTAAACAACTGTGGTGAGTTGGATTAGTAAATAGACTCTATCAAACAACTTTGGTAAGTTGGATTAATCAACAAATACGGTAAACCATGTCTTCTTCTCCAGTCATTGTTACTTGCACCGCATGTTTCATGTTTAGTGTATCTGTCTCCGTTGGCGAGCAGGGCTTCACATGTGATAAATGTAAGGAGATAGTCAGGCTGACGGAGAAGATTTCAGAATTAGAGACACGCATCCAGACGTTATTTGAGAGTAGTGAGAATGTAACAGCTTTAGACACTGCTCTGGATGCGACTAGCTTAGTGAACGTTGTACATTGTTCGGTTCGGCTGTAGAGCCCGTGCAGCAGGGCACTTGGGTGACGGTCAGACGGCATAGTCGCGGATCAAAAAACACTCTTCCGTTCGATTAGAACATCAAACAGGTTCTCCCCACTCAGTGACGCACCCACTGAGAATCCTGTTCAAAGTGCCCTAGTTATTGGTGATTCTATTACACGGGCGTGAAATAGACCTACTCACACCAGCCACCATAGTCACATGTTTACCGGGAGCCAGAGCGCCTGACATCAAAGCAAATTTAAAAGTGCTGGCTAAAGCTAATCGTAAATTCTCTAAGATTATTATTCACGTCGGCACTAATGATGTTCGACTTCCCAGTCGGAGATCACCAAAATTAACATTAAAGAGGTGTGTGAACTTGCAAGTGCGATGGCAGATGCAGTTTTTTGTTCTGGTCCGCTCCTGTTAAAAGGAGTGATGAGATACTTAGCAGACTATCATCACTCAATGGCTGGTTGTCTAAGTGGTGTCCGCAAAATAACATAGGGTTCATAGATACAATTGGAAAAGCTTTTGGGGCAGACCTGACCTGTTGAAGAGGGACGGCATCCATCCTTCTTGGAGTGGTGCTGCTCTTCTCTCTAGTAATTTGGCATATAGTCTTAAAGCTAAACCTTGACTAACTGGGGCCCAGGTCAGGAAGCAGACGGACTGGCTTCCCCGACCGTTTGCTAGCTGTCTCCCGTTACAGAAGTCAGATAAATCCCAACACATAGAGACTCTTTCACCTAGATATTATCACATAGAGACTGTGTCTGTTCCCCGAATTAGTAAATACAAAAAAACATCAAGACCATTCAACAGTAAAAATTTAATTGATGTCAAACGAATACACAACAGATATAATACAGATGATCAAATGATAAAGCTCGGGTTGCTGAATATTCGATCCCTTTCCCCAAAAGCACTTATTGTTAATTATATAATTACAGATAATAATCTAGATGTGCTGTGTTTGACAGAAACCTGGCTAAAACCTGACGACTACATTACTTTAAATGAGTCCACCCCACAAGATTATTGTTATAAACACGAGGCGCATCTGAAAGGTAAAGGGGAAGGGGTTGCTGTAATTTATAATAATATCTTCAGTATTACTCAGAAGTCTAGTTTCAAATATAATTCTTTTGAAGTTTTGGTGCTTTATGTAGCATTATGTAGTGTAATTGATAAATCCCGTTTGACATTTGTGTTGGCTACTGTATACAGGCCACCAGGGCACAATACAGACTTTATCAAAGAATTTGCTGACTTTCTATCCAAGTTAGTACTGGCTGCAGATAAAGTACTAATTGTTGGTGATTTTAATATCCATGTAGATAATGAAAAGACGCATTGGGATTAGCATTTAGAGACATTCTAAACTCTATTGGAGTAAGGCAACACGTGTCAGGACCCACTCATCGCCTTAATCATACGTTAGACCTAATATTGTCACATGGAATAAATGTTGATACCGTTGAAATTCTGCAGCAGAGCGACGACATCTCAGATCATTACCTAGTATCATGTATACTTAATTTAGCTAAGGCTGCAAAGCCGTCCTCGCTTCAAATATGGCAGAATTATCACTGCCGCCACTAAAAATTGCTTTTAAATAATCTTCCTCATCAGTTTCATCTCCTCAGCATCCCAGATAGCCTAGAGGAACTCGATTTTGCAACAGAAACTATTGACTCTCTTTTTCCAGCACTTTAGACACAGTTGCTCCCCAGCGCTTAAAGAAGATTAAAGAAAATAGTCCAACGCTGCGTGGTACAACGAGCACACCGGGCCCTTAAAACAGTAGCCAGAAAAATGGAGCGCAGCTGGAAGAAAACAAAATTAGAGATTTTTCGTAATTCATGGAAAGAGAGCATGATCGCATACAGAAAGGCCGTAAAAACTGCTAGATCTGCTTATTTCTCGACTCTCTTAGAAGAAAACAAACACAGCCCTAGGTATTTATTTGATACAGTGGCTAAGTTAACCAAAAATAAAGCTTCTACTTCTGATGGTTGTAAACAGCACAGCAGTAATGACTTTATGAACTTCTTTACATGTAAGATCGATAATATTAGGAAGAAAATTATAACCATGCAGCCGTCTACTACAGTGTCACATGAGTCAGAGCATTGTTGTATCACTGAGAAAAAATTACATTCATTCACTGCTATAGGAGAGGAAAAATTGGCTAAACTCGTTAAATCATCTAAATCAACAACATGTATGCTCGACCCTATACCGACTAGGCTATTAAAAGAGATGCTACCAGAGGTCATAGATCCTCTTCTTAATATCATTAACTCATCTTTGTCATTAGGATATGTACTGAAAACGTTTAAGTTGGCTATTATCAAACCACTTATTAAAAAACCTCAACTTGATCCTACAGAATAGTCAATTACAGGCCGATCTCAAATCTACTCTTCCTGTCAAAAATACTGGAAAAGGCAGTGTCTTCACAATTATGTTCCTTTTTAGAAAGAAATGGTATCTGTGAGGATTTCCAGTCAGGATTTAGACCGTATCATAGTACTGAGACTGCTCTCATCAGAGTTACAAATGATTTACTCTTATCATCCGATCGTGGTTGTATCTCTCTATTAGTGTTACTCGATCTTAGCGCTGCATTCGATACTATCGACCACAACATTCTTTTGAATAGACTCGAAAATTATGTTGGCATTAGTGGAACTGCATTGGCATGGCTTAAATCATACTTATCTGACCGTTATCAGTTTGTAGCAGTAAATGAAGAGATGTCACACCGATCACAAGTTCAGTATGGAGTACCGCAGGGCTCGGTGCTAGGACCGTTGCTCTTCCCCTGTACATGCTACCACTGGGAGATATCATTAGGAAGCATGGCATTAGTTTTCACTGTTATGCTGACGATACTCAGCTCTATATTTCTTCACGCCCTGACGAAACTTACCAATTCACAAGATTAACGGAATGCATAGCTGATATAAAACATTGGATGTCTAGTAATTTCCTGCAACTTAATTCAGAAAAAACTGAATTTTTAATTATTGGACAAAATAACTCTGCAAGTAGTAACCTAGAATACTGTCTAACACTCGATGGCTGCTCTGTCAAGTCCTCGTCGTCAGTTAGGAACCTGGGTGTGCTCTTTGATACCAATCTTTCATTTGAAAGCCATGTTTCTAACATCTGTAAAACTGCATTCTACCATCTTAAAAATATATCTAAATTACGGCACATCCTTTCGATGCAAAATGCTGAACAGTTAATTCATGCGTTCATGACCTCAAGGCTAGATTACTGTAATGCGTTACTGGGTGGTTGCCCTGCTCGCTTAATAAACAAACTCCAGCTGGTCCAAAACGCAGCAGCTCGAGCTCTTACTAGAACAAGGAAGTATGACCATATTAGCCCGGTTCTGTCAACACTGCACTGGCCCCTATTAAACATCATATACATTTTAAAATCTTGCTTATTACTTACAAAGCACTAAATGGTTTAGCTCCCCAGTACTTGAGCGAACTCTTAACGCATTATACTCCATCATGTCTATTGTGGTCTCAAAACTCTGGCCAGTTGATAATACCTAGAATATCAAAATCAACTGCAGGCGGTCGATCCTTTTCCTATTTAGCACCTAAACTTTGGAACAGTCTTCCTAGCATTGTTCGGGAAGCAGACACACTCTGTCAGTTTAAATCTAGACTAAAAACGCATCTCTTTACTATGGCTTACACATAAAACATTATCAATTTCTATTACTCAAATCAGTAAATGATTGTTAGGCTGCATTAACTAGGTCAGCCGGAACCGGGAACACTTCCCATAACACCTGATGTACTCGTTACATCATAAGAAGAATGGCATCTACGCTAATGTTAGTCTCTGTTTATCCCGAGGTTTACTGCAGTCAGCCGGATCCGGGCCGTATCCAGATCAGATGGTGGACCAGCGCCTGGACATGACCAAGGCATCCCTGAAGTGTCTGCAGAGAACATGTCAAATAAACTCCCCGTAAATGCTGCATCGACCGACATCCTCATTAAACCCGTCTTCGGCATGACGACTCCAATCTCTCGAATAATCTAACAAATATCTATTTGCCTAATATGAATTAAGACCTGCTATGTTGCCAGAATTATAATCATACACTGTTTGTTCGTCGGCCAGAGGAGAACTGGCACCCCGACTGAGCCTGGTTTCTCCCAAGGTTTTTTTTCTCCATTCTGACCCTGAAGGAGTTTTGGTTCCTTGCCACCGTTGCCTCTGGCTTTTGGCTTGCTCAGTTGGGGACACCTAAATTTCATCTATATTACCGATCTGCCCGCATTGACGCTATATGATACTTGAAATTAGCTGGATAACATCACCGTTTCACCAGAACGGCTATACAAATTCTGTTGCATTATTTTCCTGTTAACAATGTGAAGCTGCTTTGAAACAATTGGACTTGTTAAAAGCGCTATATAAATAAAGGTGATTTGATTTGACACACACACACACAGAGAATTCATCATAAAATTACCTTAACATTAGGGCTGGGCAATATGGCCAAAAAAAATCTTATCTCTTATCTCTAATCTTATCGATACACAGTATATATCTTGGTATTTTCTAAGTTTTTCTATCAGGATATAAAAATGTAAAAAATAAAATAAAAATAAAAATCGGTATTTATTTTAATAATAATTTATTTTATTTCACATCCTGCCCAATGATGTCCTAAAAACAAGATTCAAGAGTTTTATTTGTCACATACACAGTTATATACAGAACATACAACCGGCAGTGAAATGTAAACAGGTCCGCTCCATGGACAGTGCAAATTCACAGTTAAAAACACAAGAGGGAAATTATAATAGAAATAGAATTAAAAAAGTACTATATATATGTAGAATTATAAATAAATCAAGTAGAAAAAAATTAAAAAATAAAAATAAAGAAGTGGAATAAAATAAGTGAAGTAAACTGTACGTTTGTTAACCACATATTTATAAGTCTACAGTTTACTCTGCACAAAGAAGTATAATGTGCAAACAGGTTTATAACAGGTTGTTACACAGTAACAACGAGAACAGAAAGTGCAGTGCAATGTCAGTATATCGATGGTCACGTGATGCTAAGTGACTGAGTTCAGGAGTCTGATGGCCTGTGGGAAGAAGCTCCTCCTTGTTGGAAATGAACAGTATCATCAGCAAATTTGATAATAGAGGTGGAGCTGTGTGTGGACAAACAGTCATGCGTGTAGAGAGAGTAGAGCAGGGGACTCAGGACACAGCCCTGTGGAGCTCCCACACTCAGGGTGATGGAGGTGGAGGTGAACTGGCCTACTCTCACCACCTGAGGCCTGCCAGTGAGGAAGTCCTCAATCCAGTGGCAGAGAGAAGAATTCAGGCCGAGATCCAGGAGTTTGGCGGTTAGCTTAATGGGAACTATGGTGTTAAAGGCTGAGCTATAATCAATAAATAGCAGCCTTACGTAGTTCCCACTTTTGCTGTCGATGTGAGTGAGGGAGGAATGGAGGACATGCGAGATGGCATCTTCAGTCGATCTATTGGGACGATAGGCAAACTGAAGAGGGTCCAAAGTGTCAGGAATGAAGGAGCAAATGGTGTTTTTAATGAGTCTCTCAAAGACCTTCATGACTATAGACGTGAGAGCCACTGGACGTTAGTCATTTAGGCAAGAGGGTTTACTGTTCTTAAGGGCGGGGTTTATTGATGTAGTCTGAAAGTAGGTCACGCCCTCAAGTGGTGTTAAACAAAGCACTTTTTCATCATTATTCATTCCTATAAAGAAAATGGGGAGAAATATCCAATAAATGTGTCTATTTTGCAGCAACAACAAAAAAAGTAATAAAACTACTGTGTAGTTTTTTGCACTTCAAACAAAGCCAAAAACCTGGAACTAATTAGGCTATTTATCACGTGCCAACCAAACAAAAAGAAACCAAAAGAAGACTGCTCTGGTTGCAAGCAAATTGTCGAGAAGAAATTAAGATTAGGGGACGCTTATATTGACCGTTTAACCGTTTAACAAAAATTAAGAATTTTGACAGATTAATATACAGTTAAATGGTTAAAAAAATATATATATTTTTTTTTGCAGCATGGTAAAAACAAAATATGCAATATACGGTGTGAAGATCGCTTAATATATAATATATAATCTTTAAAATAGGCCTATCCTTTTATTGAAACTGGTGCAAAGAGACATTTCGAAACATTTCACCCACTGGTACTTTTGCCTCAGAGACCCTTGTGATAAATAAATGTGTTGTATTTATGATAATTCGCACAGATTTCAGTTGACGAAAATAAATAATAAAAGCGCTATAAGTTGCGAAAGACAACTGAATTACTGACAGGATGTTGTGCGCACACCCCAAGCGTAAGCATAGCGTGCCTAAACTGTAAAAAATAAACACAGAAATATATCAAAACGCCAAGTCGAGTATTCACATAAACACAGTAGATGTAAGCACTGTGTGCGTTCACACACACACACACACGCAAATGTATAATTCGACCTCACAGTGAAAGCCCTGCACAATTAACTCCACACAGCAACTTATTTAGTGTTTTGCTGCATATTAAGCCATGTTTCCACCACGGGAACTTTCCCCAGGAACTAGGGACTTTGGGGTGGTACTTGGTGTGTTTCGACCGCAGGAACGAGGGTCTAAAAGTTCTGGGTAAAGATTTCCCCCTCAAAACAGCCCTGTTTGCGAGGTAGTACTTTTGGCCATGAACATGCTGATTGGTTGAGCTCACTCAGCATTGTATTTCAACCTAAAAGTCTGTTTCGGTGCGTGCAGTAAGGCCGGCTACACACGAGCTGCGTGGCGTTTTATGTCTTTGCACACCAGAAATGTGTCTGATGCGGCACTGCTGCTGCTAGGTGTATGTTAAACATAAATATATATATAGCCTACTGATACAGCAAAGACATCGTCAGCAGTATTGACGGCAAAATATGTTACAGAATATTTTGTTCTGTATTGACAGGTGCAATATTTCAAAATCAATGATTCTTATTTATTCTTATTAGAATTAGGCCTATATCTGCATTTGTCAACCTAGAGACTTTCAAACATCAAAATGTAATTTATTTACATTCATGTCAAAATGACATATAAACATATTTTCCTATTCTATTATGCCTGGAAACGCTTCCAACACGCTTGCGTGTCGCATCGGTTCTATTTCTAGCATGTACGCGTTTTCGGTGTGGCTTGAGAATGCAGGCAGTGTGCAAGCTGTAACCTGTTAACATGGGAGCCGAATTAAAAACGGACACGCCACACAGCCAGTGTGTAGCCAGCCTAAGAGTCGTTTGCTATTCAAATCAACAATAGACTTTAAAAAAATACGACCGATGGACCAACGACGAGGTTCAGGCTTGATTAAGTTTATTTGCGGAGGATGAAATCCAGTGGGAACTGTAAAGTCAATGTGCGCAGTCCTACATCACCGGACTAATCTTCACGGTACTTTAGACCTCGATGGAAACACAGACAGCAGCAGGTCTGGGAGAGAGAAAAAAAATAAAAAAAATAAAAAAATAAGCAGTTTCATAAGCAGGGTCATAACTTGTAAGACATTGGAACTGCAATTGCAAACAGACTTTGTTTTTCCATTTGAAATTTAGCGGTCGTTGTGCGTTCACATAAACAAATGCAAATAGAAATGCGTGATTTGCAATTGCACTTGGATTGTCACATTTTATGCATCCACAAATTGAAAACACAATTGCAAATACATCACGTCAAACCAAGGAAAAACTGGATTGAGGACTCAGATGCAGGTGAAGGTGAATTTGTTAACAAAAACACAAAACAAAACCCACAAGGGGAAAAAACAAAATCAAACTAGAAATACTAAATCAACAAGGAACAGAACATCCAGAATCACAGGTAAACCGGGAAACAAAAGACAATGATCCAACACAAGACTGCAAACACGAGTAGACTATAAAGGGTAATAATCAGAAGGGAACAGGTGGGGTTGATTAAACAATAATGAGATAACAAGAAGGGAGGGGTCCAGACAGAAGACAAGAGCACATGGCCCAGATACAAACCAAAACACCACATGTGCAAAATAAGACTGGACAGACATGTGGCATACAATTTGCAATTCCTTTTGAAAATTGTCCACGATATCCTTCCATAAACATGCAAGCAGCGGCTCTCATTCATGGAAGCCTGAATTTTAGCGGAGATTCACATGCAGAAGGCTCGTCCTCTCCGGACAGCAAAATGGACATATTTGCATGACTTTCTAACATTTACAGATAGAGAATATACCTGTGAAATGTAAGTTATGCACTGAGGAAAGCACCACATTTCAAACACATTTCAAACACATTTCAATCTCTCAGAGCATCTGACAGGGCAAGCTGCTCTGAACTATAGGCTACGTGTTAACTATATCTTACCAGTTATTGTGAAGCCCTTAATATAAAGCACTCTGCGTAGGCTACCCTACTATTTTTCAGATGTGCTCGTATCAATCTACTGTATATCAATATAAACTGCATTGCCTCATTCCATATCGTTTCTAAAAAATATATCGATATATCGTACAAACTTGATATACCGCCCAGCCCTAATTAGTATTTAAACATAGTATTTAATTAATACAAAATTTAAAGGCTATTTACTTGAGCACATTTAAAGTCACCATGAAATCAAAATGGACAATTCTTGTTTTTTTTTGTTGTTTTTTTTTAATTTTTTTTATGGAATATTACAGTAATTATTGTAAATTATTTATCTGATTATTTATTATAATCAATTTCAATTCATGTGCCATCTTTAATCAAAATAACTTCCCCCTCCCTCTTGCATGACAATTTACGTGAGGGCGGGACCACCCGCGCCACTCACATGAAATCAACTAACAGCAAACCACATCAATCAAACCATCCAATCAATTCCACATAGGTCCTTCCCTACATTTTTTACAGTTTGTTTGAGAAGCCATTTCACTCAAATATAAGTCACAACAACAGGGAAGAAAAGACTATCGCAACTTCCTTTTCATTCAGATTTTAAACTAAACAATTTCATACTTTTACTAATTTGGTATGCTGCTCCAAACATACCCAGTTACAGCCCCGATATACTCACAGCAAAGTTCTGCTTTGTTCTTTGTTTAGAGGTTAAATGATGTTCGAAATACATGACCAACTATATACAGTTGGTGAGCATCCAATGCCGCCCACACTGCTGAAAGTGGCGTTTAGATGAATATGTAAATATGTGCTGCACGCTTTCCTCTCTCAATAACAAAATAAGCATACAACAAAACTGAGAAAACAGCAAGCAATTTAATAAAGCATAAGAAAAGCATTTCATCATAGCAACGTTGGTATGTTTGCACAAGCTATAAGGCACTCCAGTAAAGTCATATCGCGTTTACTTGTATATCATTTATACAATAGGTTTCTTAAAATCAATCAGCTTTACTGTATTAAACATGAAAAACAGTGTCAGTGTCTTGTTTCATCAGAAGTACAACTTTATTTTCTACTGTAAAGCAGCTTTTCAGTGTGTTCGTGTTTTTATCCACGGACGTCTAACCTCAACGGATTGAACAGGAGAAATGAAATGTAAAAGATTTCCATGTGAAAGAAAGCGGAGACTCGTTGCACACATATCCATTACGCAATTGGACCAATGGACCAATGGGAGTTCGAAAGTGTTTACCAGTTGGGTTGCCAACCATTCCATATAATACGGAATCGTCCCGTATTTAAGGCATCAATGAAGCGTTCCGTATATGGTTTTCAGTTTGTCCCGTATATTCAGGCATACACTCTAAATTAAGAATGAATCATTCCTATGAGACAAATCATTGTTTAATTTGCGAACATACCCGTTCGCAGAAGGCTTTAAGACCCATCAGAATCCTCTGCCGGTGCTGACTGGTCGCTCCAGCTTCACAACGGCTGCGTCCGAAAACCTAGGCAGCTGACTCGTTGCCTCGCTGCCTTATCAGACAATGGGCCTCATTCATGAAACTTTCGTAAATATATGAGCAAATTCTGAGTAATTTGGACCTTTACGAAAACTCTCCTCCAGATTCATAAATGCTTCGTATACCACGGATTTGGTAGTGAAATGTGATTTTTTTAATGAATTCCAAACATTTGTAAATAGGACGCGCATGCACGCTCATTCATAATTAGCATAATCCCCCGAGTGACAACTGCAAATGACTTGTCCAAGAACGCTGTGGAATCTTCTGGCATTCTTTCTCAGGTTTGGCTCCATAAATGCCAAAGAGACTAATTGGACATATGCCTAGCAATAAATATTCAATTATCGTTTGTCCATCAAAGCATTTTTAGAAATACTTCTGAAAATGGCCAGCTGGTGGCGCTTAAAAGTGCTTTGGAAGTGTAGAGTTTTTCCTGCTGAGATACTTTGGTTGTTATGATACAGAATATCCATGGCAGTAATGTGTTACTAGTATCTCATTTTGAAGAATATTACTGAATATAAAAAATGCAGTAAAAAAGCAGTATTAACTTCTCCATAATTGTTGTTCAGTTGGTGTACAATATTTGTCCCACCCCTCTTCCACTGTGATTGGACGGCCGGGTAAAAAGTGACAGTGACGAGCGCTGCCTATTACCCAATGTTGAACAGTGTAAAAAATAAAAATAAAAATATAAAAAAAGATGGGGCAAATTAACTCTTGAAATATTATTATGGTACCCCAGGTGAAAATGATGTACTATTAAATGTATTACAAATGTACTTGAGTATGTTTTTAGTACAATACAATTATACTATAATGCATTTTTAATACATTTAATAGTACGTATTTTTCACCTGGGACATAGTGCATCAAAATGTCATCAGTTTGCCTAAATTAGAACACAGAACGTTCAAATGTTTTATGCACCATTTACACATGGTAGGGAGCAGGTGTAAATTTATTTCGTACCAACTAACATTTTGAAAATACAAACATTTTCGTGAATGTTTCGTGAATTTACATCAGACCGGCTTTACAAATAATTTACACACAAATTCGCTCTGCTCGTGTTTCATGAATGAAGCCCAATGACTCTGCAGGCAGCGTTTTGTGCATGAATGCACATCATAAAACTAATTTCGGACCGACGTCTAAGGCAGTGTAACATTTAATGATCTACAGCTAAATAGAGAGAGCTTTGGTGAGAACTAAACACATTTAATTACTACATTAGTAATTTCTTGCTAGAAATGACATCAGAAGTGGAAAATGTTGGTTAAATACGTACATTTACACACAAACTGACCAGCAAATGCAACTTTCGGACGCCATATTTTTTTCCAGTTCAACAGTCACAGAATGGAACACACAGGATTGTGGGATATCAAAGGCAGCGAAGGATACATGTATGCTGCCTTCAAAAATCGATCAGATGAAGGTCTCTCAGGAGACAGGAAGGGAAGCTAACAATAGATTCGAACATGCCTTGATGCCTTCCTACCTTGAAATGTGTCCTCAGAAGGCAGTATTTTCCAGGTTTCGGATGCAGCCAGCAAGTGGCTCGATCACGCGCTAACGGCAAATCCCTTTCACTGTTCACATTTTGATTTCGTCAAATCAGTTTGGGCGGATGCAAACAACGTGATTATTTTTCATGAGTCCAACATTCAGCCATGCAAGTAAACATGCACTCTGCCTGAGGGAAGACGTGATCAAAAAGGGAAGTCATCTTTCACTATTGTAAGTTAATGTTGTTAAATAGAGAGAGAAAAAAATATATATATTTAAGTAATTTGTAGCGTATTGTTAAACGTATTATTTAAACACAAAATAACCAATAAAGTCTCAAGCACCAAAAGCAGCCCATACTAATCCTCTAAGTTCTCTTTAATTGAAAAATATGCATTTTAATTTATTCATACATAGTTGCAACAACATTTCGTTCAAATGTTAAGTGCCATTGTGTAAAAAAAAAAAAAAAAAAAAAAAAATATTGGCTGAAATTTTAAAGATGTTCAGTTATTATGCTTTCAAATTTATGCCATCTATGTATCTTCCTGACAAAAATAAATAAATAAATTAAGTGTACCATTTTTAATAGAGGTTGATGATATTTAATATCCTTTGGTCTAGAAAATAAATATTCAATAATTTGAGCATGGAGCCACATTATATTTATGGGACTGAACCATACAGGGCCTTTAAAATTAAGGTTACAAAATAAAATGTTATTAAGAATGAGAATATAGAAGGATATTGAGATATATTTAATACTTTTAGTTACAGGCACAATATGGGAAAAATAGTATTGATGGCACTCAGACAGGAATGTTCAATTGTGTTGATTAAGAAAAAACAACAAAAAAAAAAAAAAAAAAAAAAAAACAGATACATTTCTAGTTCCAACATTATTTGTTGCTCAGAAAATGTGTGACCATTGAAAATGTGTACCAATTTACTCATGGAGCCACATTTCTATATCTCTGGAAATTATTGGGCCTTAAAAATGAAGAAACCAAAAGTAAAAAGTGTTTTAAGAATTAGAATCTAAAAGGATATCAAGGCATCTTCAAAATTAGTTACAGGCGTGCAAACTTTGATCAAAAGTGTTTTTTTTTTTTTTTTTTTTGAACGGTCACCGTTGGCATATAATGCAACAGAGATTGATAAAGTCAACAGATTTACCTAATAGACCTGCCAATCTCTGTATAAAATAAAAATAAAATAATGATGCTGCCATCTTTCTAAAGTAATTTTACAACCATGTGAAAATTGTCATTCTGACCCCCCACTTCAAAATATTGAATTACTCAGTAAATATACATCCATCACATTTAATATGTTGTCTTTTATCTTAATTTATGGTTGTCTTTCTTCAGAAACAAAATTAACAAACTCAAAACTTGAGCCGGGAAAGTTTCTGAAATTTGATTCATTTTGACACAGAACGTGTTTGTCTGACAACCTTTTATACACATAGATACTGCAGATACTGAAATGACATACACTGTGTGGTACAGTACAAATATTTTGAGTGTCCCTTATTTTGTCCCTTATTTTCCTATAAAGAACCACGATTGTCTCTCACTTTCTTTTCCAGAAGTTGGCAACCCTATTTACCAGCTGGAGCAAACTTTTCCAGAAAGTTTGCTTTAGCAAGCTGTTTTGAACTCCTGAAACAAACTTTGTTTTTTGAACTTCGTTTCGGTCTTATTTTGTTCGAAATGACGTCACATCATTTAATTCTTTGATTTCGCTTGGAGTATATCGGATCCTTCAAAGAAAAACAGACATGCTCAAAATCTGAAAAACTAATGCAGAGCAATATACACTTTAATGAAGCACATTGTGTCATACATTACTGATTGATATCGTTTTGGTTCGAAGCGAGGTGAAAATCACGAACACACTTGAATTTCACCATAGATTATACTAGACAATACACTGGGGAACCAAACAATATTCATGCAAATAAGTTGAGACTTTCTGTTAAAAGCTAACCAATGTCCATATCATTCAATTTAGAGGAACAAAATATAGATACAATTCCTAGAAAACACTTAATAGAAATCTTGGTGGTAACTCTTATTTGATTAGTATAAATGACACATTGGTTGTAGTCGGATGTTAGAGGTTTAGCTTTAATGTACTCTCTGTTTTTGCCACTTATTCATTAAATGTGTATACAATGTATCATATACATCACTGTCTTTTTTTTTTCTTTATTTACTCAGCGCCTGCAACTTCCATCTCTAATCCATGCAATGATTATAACACTCTTGATGAATATTGGAGAGACATACGGCAAGACCCAAATGAGGACATTCTATATGATGACACCCTTGTTGAATGGAGTGGCTGGTATCGTCTGTTTTTGAATGGAGAAAGTGCCCAGATGTCTGAGTGGTGTGTGAGTAAAGCATGTGGTGGTGAAACTGGACTGTATCTCAAAGGTTCTCAGCCAAAACCTGAGGATGGAGTGGTAACCCGTGAAGTCACAACATATTGGAACAGCAAGTGTGGCAGCTACAGATCCAGGTCCATTCAAGTCAAAGCCTGTCCAGGAGATTATTACGTCTATGAATTTGTAAAACCCATCATACCAGCCCCCAGGCCTACGTACTGTGCAGGTGAAATATTAAAGGCCTGTTCACACCAAGAGCAATAACTATAAAGAAAACTATATTATCATCCACTCCAACACATGACATTGTTCTGTTTATTATAAGCATATTCTGTAGTTATGGTATCTGTTGCTTTAAATACTAAAGCTCTTTAAAACCATATGGATTCTGATTGGCTGTCAATGGTTTTATCATTTATCAGATGATTATTAAAACTTTATAGTTATCATCCTTGGTGTGAATGGGCCTTAACTCTTTTAACCTGGATTTTTGATAAGATTTTTTCCCATTTATTAGATCATTTTAAATTGATTTATATATTTTTTAAATTAAATTAAGGTTGTTTTAGTCAGTTAGAATCAGTGGTTTGGAGTCCATCAGCCATTCTGTTGGTTGCTATGTTGTCCTCTCACACTCACCCATTGCTAACACTACCCTAGCTAGCTCTGTTATAGTTCCTCAGATCTTACAACTTTTATACCATTCAACATTTAATATGAATACTGAATGGGAGCAGATGGTAGTACCGCAGTCCTTTTAGGCCAGTTTGAACTACATTCTTTGTCAGAAGATGCTTGATTATTTGCACAGCTTTTAGCCGCTTCAGAGCTGACAAGAAGCAAGAAGGAAATAATGAATGTCACTCCAAGTTATTTTACTTTTTTCAAGATTCAAGATTCAAGAGTTTTATTTGTCACATACACAGTTATATACAGAATATACAACCGGCAGTGAAATGTAAACAGGTCCGCTCCATGGACAGTGCAAATTCACAGTTAAAAACACAAGGAAGAAATTATAATAGAAATAGGATATAAAAAAAGTACTATATATATATATATATATATATATATATATATATATATGTCTATATCTGTAGAATTATAAATAATCAAGTCAAGAGAAAAAAAAAAAGGTAACAAATAAGGATAAAGTGGAATAAAATAATTGAAGTAGACTTTGCAGTGAGTAAACTGTAGACTTATAAATATGTGGTTAACAAATGTATAAGAGTATAATGTGCAAACAGGTTTATGACAGGTTGTTACACAGTAACAACGAAAACAGAAAGTGCAGTGCAATGACAGTGTATCGATGTTTATCCTGAAGTGAAGTCACGTGATGTTAAGTTCAGGAGTCTGATGGCCTGGGGAAGAAGCTTCTCCTGAGTCTCTCAGTTTTGGCCATCAGGCTTCGGAAGCGCTACCAGATGGCAGCAGCGTGAAATGAGGGTTTGCAGGGTGATTAGAGTCCTTGATGATCTTGGTAGCTCTACCTTTGCAGCGTTTGGTGTAGACGTCCTGCAGAGACGGGAGAGCTGACCCTGAGATACGCCGGATAAGCGCACTACTCTTTGCAGGGCTTTGCGGTCATGACTGGTGCTGTTCCCATACCACGCTGTGATGCACTGAGTTAAAACACTTTCTATCGCCCCTAAATAGAAGGTTTTCAGGATAGCTGGTGAAACCCTGAATTTCCTCAGCTGGCGCAGGTGGTACAGTCTTTGCCTGGCTTTTTTCACCTGTGTCTGAATGTGAGCAGTCCAGGTCAGGTCCTCGGAGATGTTTACTCCCAGGTACTTGAAGCTGCTCACTCTCTCTACTGGTGACCCGCTGATCATGAGGGGGGAGTATGTCCGTTGCTGTCTCTTCCTGAAGTCCACAATCATTTCTTTGGTCTTGCCAACATTCAGAGAGAGACAGTTGTCCTGGCACCATGATGTTAGATGCTCCACCTCGTCCAAGTATGCTGTCTCATTGTTGTTGGAAATGAGGCCCAGGACAACAGTATCATCAGCAAATTTGATGATAGAGGTGGAGCTGTGTGTGGACAAACAGTCATGCGTGTAGAGAGAGTAGAGCAGGGGGCTCAGGACACAGCCCTGTGGAGCTCCCACACTCAGGGTGATGGAGGTGGAGGTGGACTGGCCTATTCTCACCACCTGAGGCCTGCCAGTGAGGAAGTCCTCAATCCAGTGGCAGAGAGAAGGATTCAGGCCGAGATCCAGGAGTTTGGAGGTTAGCTTGGTGGGAACTATGGTGTTAAAGGCTGAGCTATAGTCAATAAATAGCAGTCTTACGTAGTTCCCACTTTTGCTGTCGACGTGAGTGAGGGAGGAGTGGAGGACATGAGAGATGGCATCTTCAGTCGATCTATTGGGACGATAGGCAAACTGAAGAGGGTCCAAAGTGCTAGGAATGAAGGCGCAAATGGTGTTTTTAATGAGTCTCTCAAAGACCTTCATGACTATAGACGTGAGAGCCACTGGACGATAGTCATTTAGGCAAGAGGGTTTACTGTTCTTAGGGACAGGGATGATGGTGGATTTTTTGAAGGAGGTGGGGACCACAGATGTAGCGAGGACTCATTAAAGATAGATGTAAACAACCCGGTGAGCTGATCAGCACAGGACCGCAGAACACGACCTGAAATACCATCCGGCCCGGCAGCTTTCCTAACGTCCACACGCTTGAGTGCTCTCGAACTTCATCCTCTGAGACAGAGATCACGTGATTGTTGCTGCTCTGAGTAATTTCTCTAACGCGCCACTTGGCGGAGTCGCGTTACCGCGGTTACAGTCAAAGCGAGCATAGAAAGAGTTTAACTCGTTCACGAGCAACGGATCAACGCTTGCCTCTGCAGAGGATTTAGATCCAAAGGAGCAGATGGACCTCAGACCTTGCCACATGCGCCACGAGTCGTTGAGTTGGAAATGAGACTCCACTCGGTCTTTATAACGGAGTTTTGCGGCTTTAACTGCTCGTCTGAGAGCATAGCAGGACGATCTGTATTCATTCATATTCCCTGAATGGAGACTGGCGTTAGGCAGCAGCAGTGCGTGCATTCACTGCCGCATGGATTGAATTGTCCACCCACGGTTTCTGATTTGAGAAGGACGTTATTGTTATTGTTTGCGTGGCTTGCTCTGTAAGCGCGTGTTGATGAAGCAAAGCGCCACTTCTGTGAACTCGCTTACGCCGGCTGAACTCGCCGAACATGTCCCAATCCACATCGCCCAGAGCTGCCTGTAGCGCGGTCTCTGAGTGGGGTGACCAACGCTTAACTTCCCGCCTCACCGGGGGTTCCTGGAGGAGCTTTTGTTTGTATTCGGGAGTGAGGAAAATAGCGGCATGATCCGATTTGCCAAACGCTGGAAGTGACCGCGCTTTATAGGCGTTCTTGAACGGAGAGTAGCAGTGATCCAGTGTGTTTGCTCCTCGTGTGGGGCAGGAGACGTGCTGATGAAAGTTTGGCAGGACTTTCTTTAGGTTTGCTTTGTTAAAATCGCCCGCGACAATGAATGCCGCGTCGGGATGTTGGTTTATGACGCCGCTGGCAACATCATGAAGGCCAGATAAAGCCAGCGCTGTGTCTGCCTGCGGTGGAATGTAAACGGCGGTCGCGACAACCGCAGAAAACTCCCTCGGCAGATAGAATGGACGGCAAATGATTGTTAAATGTTCCAGATGAGGCGAGCAGGACCGCAAGAGAATGGTGATGTTCCTGGGATCGCACCATTTCTTGTTGATCATGAAACACACTCCACCGCCTTTGGATTTACCGGCCTCGGCTGTTCTGTCCATCCGAAAAACAGAGAAGTTCTCCGACGGCGTCACAGCTGTGTCCGGGACCGCGGGCGTGAGCCATGTTTCGGACAAACAGTAGATATTACAGTCTCTCATGTCCCGTTGAAAACTTATCCTGGCTCTAAGATCGTCCATCTTATTATCCAAGGATTGAACATTTGCTAGAAGAATGCTCGGGAGAGGAGGTCTGAATGCCCTTTTCCTCAGTCTGTTTCGAATTCCAGCGCGTTTCCCACGGTGTTTCTTGATTCTTCGCTGTCGGCTCTGTCCATTGTTCAACTCGGCGTTGCGAAGAATCTCAGATGGCCACAGAGGATCGGCGAAAGTGTCCTGAAACAGTCCAGTGTAGAGGTAACCAATGTCCAAAAGAGTTTTGCTGTCATAGTAGATCAATGCAGATGATAAGTTTGTAAAAACTGAGAGTAAAAGAAAGTAAAATAGTAAATAAAAGCACAGTCTTCGCGGAGCGACCTGAACGGCGACCAAACACAGCGGCGCCATTTTATTCAATGTCCTTACACATTCTTCAATGTGTTACCCCTTTTTCAGGGCTGTGAATGTACAGACTGCTACTTGCCCCATTTTGGGCTTTACCACACACCACTGGTTAGAATATAATTGCTAAAAATCATGAAATGATATAAAACTAAAATATCCATTAATTCTCCAAACTGCTTGTCCTATATAAGGTCAGGGGGTGCTGGAGCATTTCAGGCTGTAGTCAGGGGTAAAACCTAATTGTCTTCCATGAAAATATGGTATTTCAACTGTATTTTACAAAGATCTCTTTTGTCCATGACAGTTGTTTTCCAAAGAATCAACAGTGATCCCTGCTACAATTATGAGTCTCTGGATCGTCCCTGGAGAGCCAATAATGAAAGTGGAGATTACATTTGTGACGACTCTATCACCTGGAATGGCTGGTACCGGCTTTTCTACAATGGAATGGACATCCGGATGCTAGAGACCTGTGTTACCGCATACAGTTGTAACACAGTAATCAGTCTGTCGCTCAGTGATCCTCACCCTCAGATAGAGGATGGAGTGGTGATCAGTGAGGTCTGTGGTAGTTACTATTGGAGTGTCTGCTGTGAATATAAGTTAAACCCCATTAGAGTGAAAGCGTGCCCAGGCAATTACTATGTCTATGAACTTGTGAATCCATTAATCTGGTGTTCAGGATACTGCACAGGTACCATGCTTTTCCCACTTATTGACAAAGACTTTAAAACCTTTGTGCATGAAGAGTGCAAAAGAGTGCATGAAAGTGTTTTCAGTCATCTTGAATTTCCTCCTTTTTAGATGTCAGCACTATTTCAAAGGTGGTTTCCACTGCAAGTCCAGATATATTCACTGGATCTAACACCACTTTGAGTAAGTTTTAAATAATATATATGAATATATGAGTGTTATTAAAAGTAAATCGCATATCATAGCAACATTGCTGTTTTGTTTTTTCCAATGTAAGTTTTGTTTAACCCTCTGAACCCTGAGGCGTTTTCTGGGCCCTGGAGGTGTTTTGACATGCCCTGACATTTGTGCTTAGTTATAACATTTTCATGGCTAAAGTCTGATTACTCTGTATTAAATGCCATGAGTCTGCGGAATTTGCATAGCACAATTCCGCCCCACCTCATGGGTATAAAAGGAGCTGTGCAGTAATCTCACATTATGTTTTTGCTTCGGAGCCAAGTGCATCACTTGCCTTCTGAGCTTCTCTCTACAAGAAAGACGAGCGACTCTTTAGCGGTGTCTGTGTTACAGCATGTCCAAGCGAGTTCCGCATTCCTGCTGCTGATCTGTGCAGTGATCTGTCACAGAGTGTGTGTGTTCTCCCTGGGTGCTTCTGCACTGCTGCATAGTTTTTCCTCTTCTAATAGAGCTACACAGGCACGTCTTTTTCAAGATGTCTCACCTGTGTGTTTCTGGGTGCGGTCGTGTCATTCATCTGTCTGACAACCACGAGTGCTGTCTAACATGTTTGGGCTTTAATCATGCTGAGGCAATGCTCTTAGATGAGTCATGTATTCACTGTGGGAACACGACCATTGCAATGCTTAGATCGAGACTCAATGACCTCAGAAGGGGTAGAGTCCCCTCTGTCATACCCCAATCTAGTTCCCCAATCTGAGGCATGTTGATCGCCTGCTACTGCCCCCAAGGCCATTCTTCCCGGAGGTGCATGAGGAAGTTACCAGTTCATGGAGGACACCTTTTTCTGCCTGTAATCGTTCTGGTGCGACCTCAGCCTTCACTACCCTTGATGGAGGCACGGCTAAAGGATGCGGTTGACAGTGTGCGATGCAAAGCCTTGCTGCTCTCAGCCCCCTCTGTCGCCAGACCCCTGTCAGAGCAGGCTGCCACGGAACACTGGACCTTCCCTGGCCTCTTCTGTCAGGACACGGAACATGACCCTGCTCACACCCCGGGATGCTCCAATGACTCCCATGTCTGAGCCAGTCATTCCGCTTCGCTGCCCCATCGTGTGTACGCATGTCATTCGCATGACCCCGCTGGTTCAGTTTTTGTGAGCCTGGCTAGAGCTTCCCAATCTGTCCTGCTGGATCACTCACATGATCAAGCTTGGCTATGCGATTCAGTTCACACAGTCTCCTTCCCGGTTTTGGGGAGTCCGATATACCATGGTGGGTGGCAATGCCCCTGTGGTGAAGGGTGCGGTTTAAGACTGTCCCTCCAGCCGAGATGAAGTCCGGCTTCTACAGTCTCTACTTTATTGTACCCAAGAAGAGCGGTGGGTTATTACCAATCCTGGACTTCACAGGCTTCCATTCAAGATGTTGACAGCCAAACGCATTTTCAAATGTGTTTGTCCATCAGATTGGTTTGCAGAGATCGACCTGAAGGACGCGTCCTTTCATGTCTCCATTCTTCCTCGACACAGACCATTTCTATGGTTTTCCTTCAAGGGGCAGGCATACCAGTACACGGTACTCGCATTCAGGTTAGCCCTGTCTCCTCGAGTCTTCACAAAAGTCATCGAGCCAGCACTTTTGCCATTCAGGCAACACAGGGTTTGCATCCTGAACTCATCTCATTTTGATGACTGATTGAACTAGCTCACTCTCAAGACCAGGTTTTCAAACACAGGGACCTGGGACCTTGCCCACTTGGGCCTTCGGGTCAACTGGGAAAAGAGTAAACTCTCACCTGTGCAGAGGATCTCTTTTCTTGGTATGGAAATTGACTGGTATGGTTGCCATGTACATGCAGCTTACGAGCGAGTGTGCACAGTCACTGCTGACTTGCCTTCGTCAATTCAAGGGCAAGAGTGCAGTTCCACTTAAATTATTTCAGAGGCTCCTGGGGCATATGGCATCCGCAGCCATGGTCACGCCGCTCGGACTGCTTTATATGAGACTGCTTCAGCACTGGCTTCACGATCGAGTCCTGAGATGGGCATGGTAACAGGGCATGCTCAGGGTCCCAGTCACTCCATCAAACCTTCACCCCGTGGTTGAATCTCACTTTTCTATGGACTGGAGAGGCCTTAGAACGAGTTTCCAGGCATTTTGTTGTATCGACAAATGCCTCTGCCATGGGCTGGGGTGCCACGTGCAATGGACATGCTGCCGCAGGCTCCTGGCAAGGACCCCAACACCTATGGCATGTCAATTGCCTCGAGTCTGCTTTCGAGCCTTGCTCAAGGACAAATATGTACTGGTCCGTTCAGCAACATGGTGACAGTAGCATACATCAACCGACAAGGTGGTCTACGCTCCCACCGGATGTTGCGACTCGCCCGCCATCTCCTCCTATGGAGTCAGAAGCATCTAAGGTTGCTTTGTGCTGTTCACATCCCGGGAGACCTAAATTGTGCAGCTGACAAGCTCTCACGGTTTCAGCCACTTCCGGGGGAATGGCAACTCCATCCCCAGACGGTTCAGCTGATTTGGGAACAGTTTGGCGACACACAGGTAGATCTGTTTGCCTCCCACAACTCTTCCCATTGCCGCTGGTTTTACTCCCTGGCTGAGGAGACCCTTGGCACGGATACACTAGCGCAGAGCTGGCTGCGGGGCCCATGTAAGTATGAGTTTCTCCCAGTGAGCCTTCTCGCACAGGTCCTGTGCAAGATCAGGGAGGACAGGGAGCAAGTCTTTTTGTTCACCCCATATTAGCCCGGCCGGACCTGGTTCTCCAAACTCATACTCCTGGTCAATCCCTTTGAGGAAGGACCTCCCCTCTGGCACCCACGTCCCGATCTATGGAACCTACACATGTGGGCCCTGGATGGGATGTGGCAGGTTTGAGTACCCTACCACCACAGGTGGTAGCTACCATCACTCCCACTAGGACCTTGTCCTTGTCTTTGTCACCTGGTGCTTTTCTTGCCGAGAAGACCCCAGAAAATGCCCGATTGGGTCCGTGCTCTCCTTCCTCCAAGAAGAGTTGGAGCGAAGGCTGTCTCCCTCCACCCTTAAGGCTTATGTGGCTGCAATATCTGCACACCACGACTTTGTGGACTCAAAAATGGTAGGACAGCACGACCTGGTCAGCAGGTTCCTTAGAGGAGCTTGGAGGATAGATCCGCCTCGCCCTCTACAGATGCCCCCTTGGGACCTAGCAATGGTCTTATCTGCCCTGCAGAGAGCTCCCTTTGAGCCCTTGTAGTCCACTGAGTTGAAGTTCCTTTCTATGAAAATGCCGCTCTTGATTGCCCTGGCTTCCATCAAGAGGGTAGGAGACATGCAGGCATTTTCAGTTGATGAAGTATGCCTGGAATTCAGGCCGGCTAACTCTCACGTGATCTTGAGACCCCGGCCTGGATACGTGCCCAGGGTTCCCACCACTCCTTGCAGAGATCAGGTGGTGAACCTGCAAGAACCGGCATGGTTCCCCTGTTGGGCAATCCCCACATGTGTATTTCCACAGTAAGTCTCTTCAAGCACGTGTCTTCCCTTGCCAAGACACCTTGCCACTCCTGGGGTTGAAATATTCCACCTGTGGCTGGATACCCCAAAGTGGTCCATATGCAGCCCATACGTGGGTCATATGTGTATTCTTAAGTCCTCCCTGTGGGCAGGCATTGTGTTGCATTTCTCCACGTGGGATATGCTTCCCAGTGTACCTTGGTATTGGTGTTGAGCCTAGCCTCTCGTTCGTGCTTAACTCAAAGCAGGGAGTGTTGGTCAGCGCAGGACGCTGGAAGACAGCCGTTTTGGTGAGATGGAATTGGGAACCCATTCCATCAGTAACTGACATAACTCGTAGTGTACTGACTGAAAAGGAACGTCTCAGTTACATATGTAATCCTCATTCCCTGAAGAAAAGGACCGGAGACGTTACGTCCCCATGCCACATCCGCTGTCTCGCTGGTACGGCCGGTGCGCTCAGCCTTGACTCCTTAGCAGGCAAACAATGCGAGATTGCCACACAGCTCCTTTTTTACCCACAAGGTGGGGCTGAGTTGCACTATGCAAATTCCGCAGACCTATGGCATTCTCATGCCATTGGCTCATTTTGTAGAACTCGAAGGTGATAGGCCTCTAAGCAAAACCCCCATTCCATCAGTAACTGACGTAACGTCTCCATTCCCTTCCTTTGGGGAACATGAGTTACATACGTAACAGAGACATTTTTATTTTATTTTATAGAGCATAAAAACATCCTAATGTCATATGTCTATATTTATTTAGCATTGAACGGTTGTCTCTTGTTTTGTTTTGTGGTGATGGGGCGTTTACAGGTTTGTGTTCCTTCACGTGGATGATTAGCATGTGAATTGCTTTGTGGGTGTGGTCACATTATCGACAATGAGCAGCCACTTGAGAAACTGTACCTCTCGTTGTTTACATCCGGATTACATAAACGGAAAATATTTGTTTCTGATATAAATTAAATATAATTCATTTGATGTGATTAAATGACACTTCAAGCTTTCTAAAGACATATCTTTCATGTCTGTGTGGCAAGTATTCTTTGAGTTACATTCCATTTTCAGATGCATTTCAGGGTGGAATTCACTGACAGAGAGACGCGAAAATGCCCATCCTGTGTTTTCTTCATTTAGCAAAAAGCACAACTTAATTTTATTGTGAGTGTACACAAATAAAAGTAGACACTTAGCTTTCTAAAGACATCTCTCATGTCTGTGTGAACAAAAATGACAGAGCATTTTAAGTTGTTTTATGCTGTTATGAGGAAAAATCGGGTTCAGAGGGTTAAAGTTTAAATGGCAATTTTTACAGATAAACTTGTAGCATTTAGCATGTTTTTAGCATGCTACACAGTCATGCTGTATATAAGTGATTTTAGAATCTTCTGAATGTTACTGTTTTTGATTGGTTCAGACTTAAGCCAGGGACACACCAAGCTGACAGTTGGCTGTTGGGCAACATCAGGCCATTTTTGAGTGCTGACTGACTTTTTGTTGTTGTTGTTGTTGTTGTTTTCTGCACCGTTGGCTCTTGTCGGACGCTGATAGTTTTTGTTTTGTTTTTTTGGGCTGATTCAACATATAGAATCTGCGTTGGGCCATCTGTGAGAGAGAGAACTCTGATTGACTTCAGTTTAGGAAATGAGTCACAAGAATAAGAGCAAAAGTGATGAAAGCCAGCAAAGTCGTCATGACTGCACAGACAGAAGGCTGTTATAATTTTATGTCATCTTACCTGAGCATTCCACTGCGCGAATGTTTTAAAAATAATATGAGCGGAGTGGAATAAGAAAATGTGATCAGCATGATTGATATTCAAAACGAGGTGACTCTTTGACGTCGGTTTGGTGTGTCCCTACCTTTACACTCGACAAGTTCCTTATTTAAATATAATTCGTTTGTTTTGGTCTCCTTATGTAACAGATTATGACCCATGCAATAACTACACCATGCTCAACGACCCCTGGAGAAATGCACTTCATTTCTGGTCTATGTATGGAAACATATCTGATCATGATGACACTCATGTAAAATGGAATGGCTGGTATCGACTCTTCATGAATGGCTTGAGTGCTCAGATACCTGAGTGGTGTGCGTCTTACATGTCATGTGGAGGATTTAGTTCTCTGTGGCTTGGTGACTCTCATCCTCAGTTAAAAGATGGAATTGTTACTTGTGAAATTTATGGCTCTTATTATGATCAGTGCAGTTACTACAGATCCAACCCAATCCATGTCAAAGCTTGCCCTGGAAATTATTATGTCTACAAATTGACCAGGCCATCTCTTTCAATTCCAGGTCCTGTATATTGTGCAGGTACATTCATTCATCTTTGTATCTGACATGATTATCATGAATTGTATTGCTAGTTGTCTTATTATCTTGAATCAATTTAACCTTCAGTGTATATAATGCTCTCTTTCTACTTTTTCACTATAGTATCTTTCAGCAACCCAAGTGTCAACCCCTGCCACAACTATACCAGTCTGTCTGATTCATGGAGATCCACTAACAACTCTAACAAAAGTACACATGTCACATGTGATTATAACATTGAATGGAACGGCTGGTACAGGCTTTTCTACAATGGTCAAAGTGCTCAGATGCCAGAATCATGTGTTAATCAGAACATGTGTGGTACTAGTAGTAGTAGTGACCCACTGTGGCTCAACGGACCTCACCCACAGCTGGAAGATGGAGAGGTCTCGCGTCAGGTCTGTGCTTCTGCATGGGATGGCTGCTGTACGTACAAATCCCACCCTATACGAGTCAAAGCCTGTCCAGAAAGTTTCTATATTTATGAGTTTGTCAAGCCAGTATTTTGCTCATCTTACTGTGTAGGTGAGTATTTACTCATATGCACTTTTCTGGACTTTGTTTGAAAATGAGTGATGTTGAATACAAAAATTAAAAAAAATGTCCTAATACCAGATGCCTCAAACCAGTCCATTCCATCAGCGTCTACAACAACAGAGACTATCCAACCAATAGAATCCATTACTCCACCAATCACAACCACTGGTAAAGTATTTTATTGACTCATTTATAAACCTTCACAAGCACCTTAGGCTGTGTTTACACGCATAATGTACAGATCCAATCTTTTGACCATATCTGATTTATTGGCCAGTCTGTTTACATTCATTTTAGACATGTTAGACCAGGAAGCTAAAAAGCACACCCAGACCAAACATTGTCAGATTCTAATAGGCAGAAGCAAGTCGATCACAGGGACACAGGGAGTATGTCAGGGAGATGCAGCATCTTGTTCCCTTCTCAGGGAACAAGGGTTACAGTCATAACCCAAGATGTTCCCTTTTGAGGGAACTTGTGTTGCATCATCATCCTTGATGCTTTGGGAATGAGGATACCCAAATCTCCAGACTTCCAAGTGCCTGTCTGTGTGAATCACTGTGAAAGATGAAAGCACCTGAGATTCTGGTGTAGAGCCCAGATCCAGATTGTAAATTCTTATGAATGTGAGCAGAGATACCACATCCTTTAGGGATATCCCTTATATAATAAGGCTTTCTAAGCAACCATACTGCTTTCCTGGCCTCAAAGCACCACGGAGGAAACATGTAACCAATGGGTTTCTTCACAGCACTGTACCAACCTAGCAGTTAACTAGGTCCCAATGTTGAGATCAGTGAAACCCCTCCACTTCACAGACCCTCTCCAGAACTCCTGGGAGATGAGAAATTGGGAGAAAAACATACAGACATAGTCTCGGCCATGTCTGTACCAAGTTATCCAACCCCAACGGAGCTGGATGTGTGTAAGGGGGAACCAAAGTGGACAGTGTGTCGTATACTAAGACCCAAACATCGCATACAAGATCCACTTCTGCTTGGCCGAACACTCCTCATATGAGTTCCACCACCTTGGGGTGAAGTCTCCATTCCCCGGGCCTCAGCCCCTGCCTCGACAGGATGTCTGCTCCTAAGTTTTGGTACCCTGGAATGTATTCTGCTATCAGGGAAAGCTGCTTTTCATGGGACCACAGGAGGATCTGGTGTGCCAGTTTGCACAGCAGGCACAAATGCAGACCCCCTGATACTGTATATAAGCAATCACCAATGTGTTGTCTGTGCAAACAAACACATGATGGCCTCTCAGGTCTGGGAGGAAATTCTTCAACACTATAAAGACATAATTTCCAGGCAATTTATGTGCCACGAGAGATGGTGATCCCTCCACAGACCCTGAGCTGAGCGGCCTTCCATAACCGCTCCCCAGCCCATGAGGGAAGCATCTGTTCTGAACTTAACATGATGACAATGGGCTCCTAACATAGGACCTTGGGACAAGAACCAAGGCTTCCTCCATATCAAAGACACTTGCTCGTAACCTTGATCATGCGGCGTGGGTTCCCCCTCGGGGAAAAACCTTTTGGTCTTGAGACGCCACTGCAAGGTTCTCATGTACAGCAGGCCAAAAGGTATCACATTGGACGAAGCCACCATCAGACCCAACAGTCTCTGAAAATGTTTGACAGTGAGTGACTGGCCTAGCTTTATATTGTTTACGGCTGTGAGAATCAAATCGATATGAGCAGGAGACAGACATGCCTGCATCATCGTTGAATCCCACACTGGTTCCCAAAGTGGTTTTCTGTGTTAGAGAATGCACACTCTTCTTGGCATTCAGCCTTGACCCTAATTCTTTCATATTGGTGAGGACGACATCTCAATGCCAAAACACAATCTGTTCTGATTTTGCTAAGATTAGCCAATTGTCAAAATAGTTTAACACATGGATGCCCCAGAGTTGCAGAGGAGCCAGTGCTGCATTCACGCATTTCTTGAAAGTGCAGGGTGATAAGGCTAGACTGAAGAGAAGAACCCGATATTGGTATGCTTCACCCCACAAAAGCGGACTTCAGGAACTTGTAAGGATGGATATGTGGAAGTAAGCGATCTACTGTGACAAACCAGTCCTCGGATCCGATTTGAGTCATGATCTGCTTTGAGCAATTTAGATGGTGCAGTTTTAAAATGGGATGCAACACCATCCTCCTATGGAACAATGAAGTACCAGCTGTAGAAACCGGACTCCGTCTCAGGTGGAGGAACACATTCTATGGCCTTCTAGCCCAAGGGAGTTTTTACTTCCTGTTCCATTGCCAGAGCTTGTTTGGGGCCCACCACAGTGGTAAAACCCTCCATTGAAATATGGCAGATGACACCCCAAATTGGATTTTGTAGCCTCTTTCTACAGCCTGCAGGACCCATTTGACACATTTGGCAGAAGTTCCACACTGCCAGAAGCTCTACTAAAGGAACCAGCCTCTCAAGTCTTCTTCAAGGTTGTCAGCTTGGTGCCCTAAAGCAAACTAGAAGGGAAGACGCCAGCTGATTCTTCTATTTCCCTCTTCAGATGATGTGAGCATCCCAATGACACAACGTCAAGGGACTGACTCAGATGCAGTTACGCAATGTCTTGTGCCTGAGGCATAAGCTGGCTGGAAACCGCTGTGCCACAAAATGGTTGACAAAATGGTCTCCTGAGGGCACAGAGGAGGTATGTGCACTGTATAATGAGGTGCGAACCATTCCCCCCGAAGGGGCCTACCCTCTTAAGTCCAGCACTTCTGGCATCAGGACTTCTATTTGGCTATTTCGGCTGAGAATGCCGTCCCGGTCTCCAGTCTTTCTGAGGGGGAGCATGGGAAGCAACACTCTACCCTATACAAGAAGCTTGTTAGCGGCTGGGGCTTCTCCCACCCAACAGCCCCAAAGACCTGCGTCTGGTGAGGGAGATTTTCCAAGTCTCTTAGCAGGTCTGCCTGCTGCCATATACCCCTTACCCACCAGTGGCCTGGAGGGTAATGTCTGGGCCTTAACCCCTACGGGTCTGCACAATTTTGTTGCCCTTTAGAAGATTTGACATGCTCTGACGTGTGCATTTTTTAGATACTTATAAACATATTAATGGTAAAAGTGTCATTACACAGTATTCAGCACAAACTGGGCTACCATAATATGTGAGCAACATGTATGTATATGCGTTTGAGAGAATAACATTTATGCATGGATTTAAAAAAAAAAAAAAAAATTGACACTACCTGAGTTAACAGTGACAGCCTGAGTTAAAAGCTCCACAAGCTCCTCATACACAGGGGACTAAGATGGCAAATAATACATTTTCCCTGACTCTATGGTTAGCACATCCACCTCTTTGGAGCTGGACAGCTGCAGCACTGTATTATAATATTTAATTCTTCATAATTATATGCAGCCAAAGATCAACCAGACAGGTTAACACTGTCTGGATAAAAGGCTGAACTAATCAATGAATCTAACTTCTCAAAGTCAGATAAGTATTTATCATTTAATTCCTCAAAATTAAATGCAGCCAAAGATCAACCAGACCTGCCAACATGTTCTGGATGAAAGGCTAAACTAACATATAAATCTAACTTCTCAAAGTCAGATAAGTATTTATTAGGGCTGGGTATTTAGACAAATTTCACAATTCGATTCGATTCAATATTGATATAGATTATTTTGGACATATCAGGTACACATGGCTACAAGGTACAAATTTTCTCAAGGAAAACAAATCTTTTAACTAATGCTGTAAACTATGTTGAGTCTGTAGTAGCCTACTAGGCTACATCAACCCTCTGCACCCGAAGAACGCACCTGCTCGTTTTGCTCTATTTTTTTCTCCACATGACAACAGAAACCACTTAAAATACTCCATCATTTTTGGCCATACATATGAGTCCAAGACATTGTTATATACTATATATAATATACTTTTATTTATGTACACTCACAATAACAACAAAACATTGTGTTTTTGTAAAATAAAGAAAATAAACGGGGTGCGCTGTGTAATAATGAAGTGAAACTAAGCGAATACTTATCTCACAAACATGAAACATACATCTAAAGAAAGCTTGAAATACTTTTAAATAAAACAATTCCCATTTAAAACAAATATTCTCCTGCAAAGTTATCTGCATGAAACTAAGGAGATGTACAGTTTCTCACGGATCAGCTCATTAACGTTAATGTGACCACACCCTTATGCGCATTCATAAGATAATGTACTGAGGCGATCTATGCAAAATGGTAAATGCCCCCAACAATGGCTTAAAAAGCATCAAGTTTTATCATCAGATTCATTCACTTTCCTGCGCGTTTGGAAGATGGCACGTTACACGAGTGAGGAAGCTCTTGAGATGGTCCTGGACACATTTTCCTCCGAAGAAGGGCAGGACTCCTACGATGAACGCTTGCATTTTGAAGAGCGACTTGATCCAGCCATGGATACCATTTCGGATGATTGAATCATTTAGTTTTAATTACGTTCGTTGACATGCTATTTTATATAAACATACATATTTTACTAGTTGATATTAGTAGACTATTTCCAGATTTGCCAGCCTGTATTCAGAGTATTGAAATTTGAAGCAGGCCTAGCTATGACCAAATAGGCAAGTTTTACTTACATTTAAATGTTGGGTTAGTTATAAGCTAACGCAGGTAGTTAAATTGTATGCTGTATATGAAATAAATACAATATTAATGTTTAGATTATATTTTGACTGTAGTGTTTATGCTGGCTCATTATCATCAACGAAGCTTGTGCTCGCAAATATCTGTTCGGTGTAAATGTGTAAAATATGCTGTAGGCTTATGCACGATTGATGAAGTGCACAAATGTGTAATGTGTTTGCGGTGTGCTATCTCCGTAATGGCCCAAGACTAATTAGTTTTCGTTCATCTTGCACTGTTTGCACTTCTGCCCTGTATTTTTTTACCACTCCTCTATGTGTTGTTACATGTGTAAATCCAAGTATACACAACCGTTCAAAAGTTTTAGATGTTCTAATGTTTTCAAAAATGTTCTTCTGCTTAATAAGGCTGCATTTATTTGATCCAAAATACAGCAAAAACAGTAATACTGTGAAGTATTTTTATAATTTAAAATAATTGTTTTCTATTTGGATATATTTTTAAAATGCAATTTATTCCGTTCTTCGTTTTCACATGATCCTTCAGAAATCATTGTAATATGCTGATTTGCTGCTCAAGAAACATTTCTTATTATTATGAATGTTGAAAACAGTTGTGTAGAATTTATTTTAGGCTTCTTTGATAAATAGAAAGTTCAAAACAACAGCATTTATCTGAAAAAGAAATCTATTGTAACATTATACACTACTAAATGTTATTCTTATTCTATAATTAAATATTTAACCCTCTGGGATAAATCTTAGATTTATCAAAGAATCCTGAAAAAATTACACAACTGTTTTCAACATTGATAATAATCATAAATGTTTGTTGAGCATCAAATCATCATATTATAATGATATTTGAAGGATCGTGTGACACTGAAGACAGGAATAAATTAGACTTAACCATGTATTCACATAGAAAACATTTATTTTAAATTGTAAAAAGATTTCACAATATTACTGTTTTTACTAATCAATCATTCATGATGATCTGATCTTGACGCTCACCCCGCCTGTGATATTCCGTCAAGGGTTATGTTTAGGTTATATTTTTGAGGTATTAATGAGGTGATAACTTAGCTGTAAATAAACCAACAAGCTAAAGACCATCGCCTTGTGGTGACATCGAATTCAAAGGGTAATCAGATATGTATCTGATTTAAAACCACATTTGGAAGTGGCTCAGATCGGATGGAGTGGTCACTCGAGATGTCTGTTGTCACTGAACCAATAACTGCTGCTATTTCCAGTCCAAGCCTGTCCAGGAGATTAGGGATTATTATATTTAAATTTGTGAGCCCAACTACATGCAGTTTGACGTGCTGTGCAGGTGAAAAAAAGTGAAAAAATATATATATATATATATATATATATATATATATATATATATATATATATATATATATATATATATATATATATATATATATATATATATAAACACATGTGCCCTTTGTATATGTAAAACATCATTGTATTTTATGTAATCACAACTATAGAGACTACAGCTGAATCCACGACCATAGAAATTACAACCGAGTCCACAACCACAGAAACTACAGCCAAAACCACAACCACAGAAACAACAACCAAGTTTACAACTTTAGAAACTACAGTTGAATCCACAACCATAGGAACTACAGGTGAGTCCACAACCATAGAAACTACAGCTGAAACTACAACCATAGAAACTACAGGTGAGTCCACAACCCCAGAACCTACAACTGAGTCCACAACCATAGAAACTACAACTGAGTCCAAAACCACAGAAACTACATCTGAAACTACAACCTCAGAAACTACAGCTGAAACTACAACTATAGAAACTACAACTGAATCCACAACCCCAGAACCTACAACCATAGAAACTACAGCCGAAACCAAAACCACGGAAACAATAACCAAGTCTACAACTTTAGAAACTACAGCAGAATCTATAACCATAGAAACTACTGCTGAATCCACAAACATAGAAACTACAACCGAGTCCATAACCACAGAAACTAAAGCTGAATCTACAACCTCAGAAACTACAGCCGAAACCCCAACCAGAGAAACAACAACCAAGTCTTCAACTTTAGAAAGTACAGCTGAAACTACAACCATAGAAACTACAACTGAAAGCACAACCCCAGAACCTACAGCTGAGTCCACAACCATAGAAACTTCAGCCGAATCCACAACCAGAGAAACTAGAACCGAGTCTGCAAGCCCAGAGCATACAGCTGAATCCACAACCATAGAAACTACAGCTGAAACTACAACCATAGAAACTACAGCTGAAAGCACAAACCCAGAAACTTCAGCCGAAACCACAACCACAGAAACAACAGCCAAGTCCACAACTTTAGAAACTACAGCTGACACTACAATCATAGAAACTACAGCTAAATCCACAACCCCAGAACCTACCACAGAGACCACAACCACAGAAACAACAGCCAAGTCCACAACTTTAGTAACTACAGCTGAAACTACAACCATAGAAACTACAGGTGAAAGCACAAACCCAGAAACTTCAGCCGAAACCACAACCACAGAAACAACAGCCAAGTCCACAACTTTAGTAACTACAGCTGAAACTACAACCATAGAAACTACAGCTGAAAGCACAAACCCAGAAACTTCAGCCGAAACCACAAAACAACAAACTACAGCTGAGTCACAACTTTAGTAACTACAGCTGAAACTACAACCATAGAAACTACAGCTGAAAGCACAAACCCAGAAACTTCAGCCGAAACCACAACCACAGAAACAACAGCCAAGTCCACAACCTTAGAAACTACAGCTGATACTACAACAATAGAAAGTACAGCTGAATCCACAACCACAGAACCTACCATAGAGTCCACAACCACAGAAACTACAGTTGAATCCACAACCCCAGAACCTACAGCTGAGAACACAACCACAGAAACAAAAGCTGAGTCCACAACTTTAGAAACTACAGCTGAAACTACAACCATAGAAAGTACAGCTGAGTCCACAACCATAGAATCTACATCCAGGTCCACAACCCCAGAAACTACAGCTGAATCCACAACCATAGAAACTACAGCCGAGTCCACAACCATAGAAACTACAACTGAAAATACAACCATAGAAACTACAGCTGAATCAACAACCATAGAAACTACAGCTGAAAACACAACCACTCAGTCTACTTCAGAATTCACAACCAAGTCCACAACCTCAGAATCTACAACTGAATCCACAACCTCAGAACCTAAAACCGAGTCCACAACCAGAGAAACTACAGCTGAATCCACAACCTCAGAACCTACAACCGAGTCCAAAACCACAGAAACTACAGCTGAAATCACAACCAGAGAAACTACAACTGAGTCTGCAACCACAGAAACTACAGCTGAATCCACAACCATAGAAACTACAGCTGAAACTACAACCATAGAAACTACAGCTGAGTCCACAACCATAGAAACTACAGCTGAAACCACAACCACAGAAACAACAGCCAAGTCCACAACCATAGAAACTACAGCTGAAACTACAACCATAGAAACTACAGCTGAAAGCACAAACCCAGAAACGTCAGCCGAAACCACAACCACAGAAACAACAGCCAAGTCCACAACCTTAGAAACTACAGCTGACACTACAACAATAGAAAGTACAGCTGAATCCACAACCACAGAACCTATCATAGAGTCCACAACCACAGAAACTACAGCTGAATCCACAACCCCAGAACCTACCACAGAGAACACAACCACAGAAACAAAAGCCAAGTCCACAACTTTAGAAACTACAGCTGAAACTACAACCATAGAAAGTACAGCTGAGTCCACAACCATAGAATCTACATCCAGGTCCACAACCCCAGAAACTACAGCTGAATCCACAACCATAGAAACTACAGCCGAGTCCACAACCATAGAAACTACAACTGAAAATACAACCATAGAAACTACAGCTGAATCAACAACCATAGAAACTACAGCTGAAAACACAACCACTCAGTCTACTTCAGAATTCACAACCAAGTCCACAACCTCAGAATCTACAACTGAATCCACAACCTCAGAACCTAAAACCGAGTCCACAACCAGAGAAACTACCTCTGAATCCACAACCTCAGAACCTACAACCGAGTCCAAAACCACAGAAACTACAGCTGAAATCACAACCAGAGAAACTACAACTGAGTCTGCAACCACAGAAACTACAGCTGAATCCACAACCATAGAAACTACAGCTGAAACTACAACCATAGAAACTACAGCTGAGTCCACAACCATAGAAACTACAGCTGAAACCACAACTACAGAAACAACAGCCAAGTCCACAACCATAGAAACTACAGCTGAAAGCACAAACCCAGAAACGTCAGCCGAAACCACAACCACAGAAACAACAGCCAAGTCCACAACCATAGAATCTACATCCAGGTCCACAACCCCAGAAACTACAGCTGAATCCACAACCATAGAAATTACAGCCGAGTCCACAACCACAGAAACAACAGCCAAGTCCACAACCATAGAAACTACAGCTGAATCCACAATCATACAAACTACAGCTGAATCCACAACCATAGAAACTACAGCTGAAATCACAAACCCAGAAACTTCAGCCGAAACCACAACCACAGAAACAACAGCCAAGTCCACAACTTTAGAAACTACAGTTGAAACTACTACCACAGAAACAACAGCCAAGTCCACAACCTTAGAAACTACAGCTGACACTAAAACAATAGAAAGTACAGCTGAATCCACAACCACAGAACCTACCACAGAGAACACAACCACAGAAACAAAAGCCAAGTCCACAACTTTAGAAACTACAGCTGAAACTACAACCATAGAAAGTACAGCTGAGTCCACAACCATAGAATCTACATCCAGGTCCACAACCCCAGAAACTACAGCTGAATCCACAACCATAGAAACTACAGCCGAGTCCACAACCATAGAAACTACAGCTGAAAATACAACCATAGAAACTACAGCTGAATCAACAACCATAGAAACTACAGCTGAAAACACAACCACTCAGTCTACTTCAGAATTCACAACCAACTCCACAACCTCAGAATCTACAACTGAATCCACAACCTCAGAACCTAAAACCGAGTCCACAACCAGAGAAACTACCTCTGAATCCACAACCTCAGAACCTACAACCGAGTCCAAAACCAGAGAAACTACAACTGAGTCTGCAACCACAGAAACTACAGCTGAATCCACAACCATAGAAAATACAGCTGAAACTACAACCATAGAAACTACAACTGAAAGCACAACCCCAGAACATACAGCTGAGTCCACAACCATAGAAACTACAGCTGAATCCACAACCATAGAAGCTACAACCCAGTCCACAACCACAGAAACTACAGCTGAAACCACAACCACAGAAACAACAGCCAAGTCCACAACCATAGAAACTACAGCTGAAACTACAACCATAGAAACTACAGCTGAAAGCACAAACCCAGAAACGTCAGCCGAAACCACAACCACAGAAACAACAGCCAAGTCCACAACCTTAGAAACTACAGCTGACACTACAACCACAGAAACTACAGCTGAATCCACAACCCCAGAACCTACCACAGAGAACACAACCACAGAAACAAAAGCCAAGTCCACAACTTTAGAAACTACAGCTGAAACTACAACCATAGAAAGTACAGCTGAGTCCACAACCATAGAATCTACATCCAGGTCCACAACCCCAGAAACTACAGCTGAATCCACAACCATAGAAATTACAGCCGAGTCCACAACCACAGAAACAACAGCCAAGTCCACAACCATAGAAACTACAGCTGAATCCACAACCATAGAAATTACAGCCGAGTCCACAACCACAGAAACAACAGCCAAGTCCACAACCATAGAAACTACAGCTGAATCCACAATCATACAAACTACAGCTGAATCCACAACCATAGAAACTACAGCTGAAATCACAAACCCAGAAACTTCAGCCGAAACCACAACCACAGAAACAACAGCCAAGTCCACAACTTTAGAAATTACAGTTGAAACTACAACCACAGAAACAACAGCCAAGTCCACAACCTTAGAAACTACAGCTGACACTAAAACAATAGAAAGTACAGCTGAATCCACAACCACAGAACCTACCACAGAGAACACAACCACAGAAACAAAAGCCAAGTCCACAACTTTAGAAACTACAGCTGAAACTACAACCATAGAAAGTACAGCTGAGTCCACAACCATAGAATCTACATCCAGGTCCACAACCCCAGAAACTACAGCTGAATCCACAACCATAGAAACTACAGCCGAGTCCACAACCATAGAAACTACAGCTGAAAATACAACCATAGAAACTACAGCTGAATCAACAACCATAGAAACTACAGCTGAAAACACAACCACTCAGTCTACTTCAGAATTCACAACCAACTCCACAACCTCAGAATCTACAACTGAATCCACAACCTCAGAACCTACAACCGAGTCCAAAACCAGAGAAACTACAACTGAGTCTGCAACCACAGAAACTACAGCTGAATCCACAACCATAGAAAATACAGCTGAAACTACAACCATAGAAAACTACAACTGAAAGCACAACCCAGAACATACAGCTGAGTCCACAACCATAGAAACTACAGCTGAATCCACAACCATAGAAGCTACAACCACAGAAACTCAGCACAACCACAGAAACTACAGCTGAATCCACAACCATAGAAACTACAGCTGAAACTACAACCATAGAAACTACAGCTGAAAGCACAAACCCAGAAACGTCAGCCGAAACCACAACCACAGAAACAACAGCCAAGTCCACAACCTTAGAAACTACAGCTGACACTACAACCACAGAAACTACAGCTGAATCCACAACCCCAGAACCTACCACAGAGAACACAACCACAGAAACAAAAGCCAAGTCCACAACTTTAGAAACTACAGCTGAAACTACAACCATAGAAAGTACAGCTCAGTCCACAACCATAGAATCTACATCCAGGTCCACAACCCCAGAAACTACAGCTGAATCCACAACCATAGAAATTACAGCCGAGTCCACAACCACAGAAACAACAGCCAAGTCCACAACCATAGAAACTACAGCTGAATCCACAATCATACAAACTACAGCTGAATCCACAACCATAGAAACTACAGCTGAAATCACAACCACAGAAACAACAGCCAAGTCCACAACTTTAGAAACTACAGCTGAAACTAAAACCATAGAAGCTACAGCTGAATCCACAACCACAGAACCTACCACTGAGTCCACAACCACAGAAACTACAGCTGAATCCACAACCATAGAAGCTACAACCCAGTCCACAACCACAGAAACTACAACTGAAACCACAACCACAGAAACAACAGCCAAGTCCACAACCATAGAAACTACAGCTGAAATCACAACCACTCAGTCTACTGCAGAACTCACTGAGTCCACAACCTCAGAAACAACAGCTGAATCCACATCCTCAGAAACTACAGC
Source organism: Paracanthobrama guichenoti (assembly GCA_018749465.1). NCBI lineage: Eukaryota > Metazoa > Chordata > Actinopteri > Cypriniformes > Gobionidae > Paracanthobrama > Paracanthobrama guichenoti. The sequence continues at coordinate 35,379,941 of CM031959.1, read as the reverse complement.
CGAAACCACAACCACAGAAACTACAGCTGAAACTACAACCATAGAAACTACAGCTGAAAGCACAACACTAGAACCTACAACTGAGTCCAAAACCACAGAAACGACAGCTGAATCTACAGACAAAACCCCAACCACAGAAACAACAAAAAAGTCTACAATTTTAGAAACTACAGCTGAAACTACAACCATAGAAACTACAGATGAAACTACAACCATAGAAACTACAGCTGAAAGCACAACCACAGAAACTACAACTGAATCCACAACCCCAGAACCTACAGCTGAGTCCACAACCATAGAAACTACAGCTGAGTCCACAACCATAGAAACTACAGCTGAAATCACAACCACTCAATCTACTGCAGAACTCACTGAGTCCACAACCTCAGAAACAACAGCTGAATCCACATCCTCAGAAACTACAGCCGAAACCACAACCACAGGAACTACAGCTGAAACTACAACCATAGAAACTACAGCTGAAAGCACAACACTAAAACCTACAACTGAGTCCATAACCATAGAAACTACAACTGAGTCCACAACCATAGAAACTACAGCTGAAATTACACCCATAGAAACTACAGCTGAAAGCACAACACTAGAACCTACAACTGAGTCCAAAACCACAGAAACGACAGCTGAATCTACAGACAAAACCCCAACCACAGAAAAGTCTACAATTTTAGAAACTACAGCTGAAATTACAACCATAGAAACTACAGCTGAATCCACAACCACAGAAACTACAACTGAGTCCACAACCACAGAAACTACAGCTGAATCCACAACCATAGAAGCTACAACTGAGTCCACAACCACAGAAACTACAGCTGAAACCACAACCACAGAAACAACAGCCAAGTCCACAACCATAGAAACTACAGCTGAAATCACAACCACTCAATCTACTGCAGAACTCACTGAGTCCACAACCTCAGAAACAACAGCTGAATCCACATCCTCAGAAACTACAGCCGAAACACAACCACAGAAACTACAGCTGAAACTACAACCATAGAAACTACAGCTGAAAGCACAACACTAGAACCTACAACTGAGTCTATAACCCCAGAATATACAACTGAGTCCACAACCATAGAAACTACAACTGAGTCCAAAACCACAGAAACGACAGCTGAATCTACAGACAAAACCCCAACCACAGAAACAACAAAAAAGTCTACAATTTTAGAAACTACAGCTGAAACTACAACCATAGAAACTACAGCTGAAACTACAACCATAGAAACTACAGCTGAAAGCACAACCACAGAAACTACAACTGAATCCACAACCCCAGAACCTACAGCTGAGTCCACAACCATAGAAACTACAGCTGAGTCCACAACCATAGAAACTACAGCTGAATCCACAAACACAGAAACTACAAATGAATCCATAACCTCAGAAACTTCAGCCGAAACCACAACCACAGAAACAACAGCCAAGTCCACAACTTTAGAAACTACAGCTGAAACTACAACCATAGAAACTACAGCTGAATCCACAACCACAGAACCTACCACTGAGTCCACAACCACAGAAACTACAGCTGAATCCACAACCATAGAAACTACAACCCAGTCCACAACCACAGAAACTACAGCTGAAACCACAACCACAGAAACTACAGCCAAGTCCACAACCATAGAAACTACAGCTGAAACTACAACCATAGAAACTACAGCTGAAAGCACAACCATAGAAACTACAGCTGAAAGCACAACCATAGAAACTACAACTGAGTCCACAACCATAGAAACTACAGCTGAAACTACAACCACAGAAACAACAGCCAAGTCCACAACCTTAGAAACTACAGCTGACACTACAACAATAGAAAGTACAGCTGAATCCACAACCACAGAACCTACCATAGAGTCCACAACCACAGAAACTACAGCTGAATCCACAACCCCAGAAACTACAGCTGAAACCACAACCACAGAAAGAAACAGCTGAAACCACAACTTTAGAAACTACAGCTGAAACTACAACCATAGAAACTACAGCTGAGTCCACAACCATAGAATCTACATCCAGGTCCACAACCTCAGAAACTACAGCTGAATCCACAACCATAGAAACTACAGCCGAGTCCACAACCACAGAAACTACAGCCAAGTCCACAACCATAGAAACTACAGCTGAATCCACAACCATAGAAACTACAGCTGAATCCACAACCATAGAAACTACAGCTGAAATCACAACCACAGAAACAACAGCCAAGTCCACAACCACAGAAACTACAGCTGAATCCACAACCATAGAAACTACAACTGAGTCCACAACCACAGAAACTACAGCTGAAACCACAACCACAGAAACAACAGCCAAGTCCACAACCACAGAAACAACAGCTGAATCCACATCCTCAGAAACTACAGCCGAAACCACAACCACAGAAACTACAGCTGAAACTACAACCATAGAAACTACAGCTGAAAGCACAAAACTAGAACCTACAACCGAGTCCACAACCATAGAAACTACAGCTGAATCCACAACCATAGAAACTACAGCTGAGTCCAAAACCACAGAAACTACACAGCTGAATCTACAAGACAAAAGCCCCAACCACAGAAACTACAGCTGAATCTACAACCAGAAACTACAGCTGAAACTACAACCATAGAAAGTACAGCTGAAACTACAACCATAGAAACTACAGCTGAAAGCACAACCACAGAAACTACAGCTGAATCCACAACCCCAGAACCTACCACAGAAACCACAACCACAGAAACAACAGCTGAATCCACAACCATAGAAACTACAGCTGAAACTACAACCATAGAAACTACAGCTGAAAGCACAACCCCAGAACCTACAGCTGAGTCCACAACCATAGAAACTACAGCTGAGTCCACAACCATAGAAACTACAGCTGAATCCACAACCATAGAAACTACAGCTGAAACTACAACCATAGAAACTACAGCTGAAAGCACAACCATAGAACCTACAGCTGAAATCACAAACCATAGAACTTCAGCCGAAACCACAACCACAGAAACAACAGCTGAGTCCACAACCATAGAAACTACAGCTGAAACTACAACCACAGAAACTACAGCTGAATCCACAACCATAGAAACTACAGCTGAATCCACAACCATACAAACTACAGCTGAATCCACAACCATAGAAACTACAGCTGAAACCACAACCATAGAAACTACAGCTGAAACCACAACCACAGAAACTACAGCTGAAGTCCACAACCACAGAAACTACAGCTGAAACCACAACCACAGAAACAACAGCCAAGTCCACAACCATAGAAACTACAGCTGAAACTACAACCATAGAAACTATAGCTGAAAGCACAAACCATAGAAACGCTACAGCTGAAACCACAACCACAGAAACAACAGCTGAGTCCACAACCATAGAAACTACAGCTGAAACTACAACCATAGAAACTACAGCTGAATCCACAACCACAGAAACTACAGCTGAGTCCACAACCACAGAAACTACAGCTGAAACCACAACCATAGAAACTACAGCTGAGTCCACAACCATAGAAACTACAGCCAAATCCACAACCACAGAAACTACAGCTGAATCTACAACCATAGAAACTACAGCTGAGTCCACAACCATAGAAACTACAGCTGAAAATACAACCATAGAAACTACAGCTGAATCCACAACCATAGAAACTACAGCTGAGTCCACAACCATAGAAACTACAGCTGAAAATACAACCATAGAAACTACAGCTGAATCAACAACCATAGAAACTACAGCTGAAAACACAACCACAGAAACTTCAGAAAGTCACAACCATAGTCCACAACAGCTGAATCTACAACTGAGTCAACAACCTCAGAAACTACAGCTGAATCCACAACCATAGAACCTACAGCTGAATCCACAACCATAGAAACTACAGCTGAATCCACAACCACAGAAACTACAGCTGAAATCACAACCAGAGAAACTACAACTGAGTCTGCAACCACAGAAACTACAGCTGAATCCACAACCATAGAAAATACAGCTGAAACTACAACCATAGAAACTACAACTGAAAGCACAACCCCAGAACACTACAGCTGAGTCCACAACCATAGAAACTACAGCTGAATCCACAACCATAGAAACTACAGCTGAATCCACAACCACAGAAACTACAGCTGAAACCACAACCACAGAAACAACAGCTGAGTCCACAACCATAGAAACTACAGTTGAAACTACAACCATAGAAACTACAGCTGAAAGCACAAACCATAGAAACCTACAACCTGAAACCACAACCACAGAAACAACAGCTGAAGTCCACAACCATAGAAACTACAGCTGAAACTCCACAACCATAGAAACTACAGCTGAATCCACAACCAGAGAACCTACAGCTGAGTCACAACCACAGAAACTACAGCTGAATCCACAACCATAGAAACTACAGCTGAAACTACAACCATAGAAACTACAGCTGAGTCCACAACCATAGAAACTACAGCCAGGTCCACAACCATAGAAACTACAGCTGAATCCACAACCATAGAAACTACAGCTGAGTCCACAACCACAGAAACAACAGCCAAGTCCACAACCATAGAAACTACAGCTGAATCCACAACCATAGAAACTACAGCTGAATCCACAACCATAGAAACTACAGCTGAATCCACAACCACAGAAACTACAGCTGAGTCCACAACCACAGAAACTACAGCTGAATCCACAACCATAGAAACTACAGCTGAATCCACAACCACAGAAACTACAGCTGAAACCACAACCACAGAAACTACAACTGAGTCCACAACCATAGAAACTACAGCTGAAATCACAACCACTCAGAAACTACAGAACTGAGTCCACAACCATAGAAACTACAGCTGAATCCACAACCACAGAAACTACAGAAACCACAACCACAGAAACTACAGCTGAAACTACAACCATAGAAACTACAGCTGAAAGCACAACCATAGAAACTACAACTGAATCCACAACCATAGAAACTACAGCTGAATCCACAACCATAGAAACTACAGCTGAGTCCAAAACCACAGAAACGACAGCTGAATCTACAGCTGAAACCCCAACCACAGAAACAACAAAAAAGAAACTACAACCATAGAAACTACAGCTGAAACTACAACCATAGAAACTACAGCTGAAACTACAACCATAGAAACTACAGCTGAATCCACAACCAGAGAACCTACAACTGAATCCACAACCACAGAAACTACAGCTGAATCCACAACCATAGAAACTACAGCTGAGTCCACAACCATAGAAACTACAGCTGAAATCACAACCACTCAGAAACTACTGCAGAACTCACTGAGAATCCACAACCACAGAAACTACAGCTGAATCCACAACCTCAGAAACTACAGCTGAAACCACAACCACAGAAACTACAGCTGAAACTACAACCATAGAAACTACAGCTGAAAGCACAACCCTAGAATCTACAACTGAGTCCACAACCATAGAAACTACAGCTGAGTCCACAACCATAGAAACTACAGCTGAAACCACAACCATAGAAACTACAGCTGAAAGCACAACCTAGAACCTACAACTGAGTCCACAACCACAGAAACAACAGCTGAATCCACAACCACAAAAAACTACAGCTGAAACCACAAAAATAGAAACTACAAACTGAAAAAACTACAACCATAGAAACTACAGCTGAATCCACAACCACAGAAACTACAGCTGAATCCACAACCACAGAAACTACAGCTGAATCCACAACCATAGAAACTACAGCTGAATCCACAACCACAGAAACTACAGCTGAAACCACAACCACAGAAACTACAGCTGAAACCACAACCATAGAAACTACAGCTGAAACACAACCACTAGAACTGCACTACAGCTGAAGTCCACAATCACAGAAACAACAGCTGAATCCACAACCATAGAAACTACAGCTGAAACCACAACCACAGAAACTACAGCTGAAACTACAACCATAGAAACTACAGCTGAAAGCACAACCCTAGAACCTACAACTGAGTCCACAACCATAGAAACTACAGCTGAATCCACAACCATAGAAACTACAGCTGAGTCCACAACCATAGAAACTACAGCTGAATCTACAACCACAGAAAACTACAGAAACAACAACACACAACCATAGAAACTACAGCTGAAACTACAACCATAGAAACTACAGCTGAAACTACAACCATAGAAACTACAGCTGAAAGCACAACCATAGAACCTACAACTGAGTCCACAACCACAGAAACTACAGCTGAAACTACAACCATAGAAACTACAGCTGAAACCACAACCATAGAAACTACAGCTGAATCCACAACCACTACAGCTGAACCACAACCAGAAACTACAGCGGAGTCCACAACCATAGAAACTACAGCTGAATCCACAACCATAGAAACTACAGCTGAAACCACAACCATAGAAACTACAGCTGAAACTACAACCATAGAAACTACAGCTGAAAGCACAACCCTAGAACCTACAACTGAGTCCACAACCATAGAAACTACAGCTGAGTCCACAACCATAGAAACTACAGCTGAAACCACAACCATAGAAACTACAGCTGAGACCACAACCATAGAAACTACAGCTGAATCCACAACCATAGAAACTACAGCTGAATCTACAACCACAGAACAGCTGAGTCCACAACCATAGAAACTACAGCTGAAAAAGCACAACCATAGAAACTACAGCTGAAAGTCCACAACCATAGAAACTACAGCTGAATCCACAACCATAGAAACTACAGCTGAAACACAACCATAGAAACTACAGCTGAATCCACAACCATAGAAACTACAGCTGAATCCACAACCATAGAAACTACAGCTGAAACCACAACCACAGAAACTACAGCTGAATCCACAACCACAGAAACTACGGCTGAATCCACAACCATAGAAACTACAGCTGAATCCACAACCATAGAAACTACAGCTGAAACCACAACCACAGAAACTACAGCTGAATCCACAACCATAGAAACTACAGCTGAAACTACAACCATAGAAACTACAGCTGAATCCACAACCACAGAAAACTACAGCTGAATCCACAACCATAGAAACTACAGCTGAATCCACAACCATAGAAACTACAGCTGAAACTACAACCACAGAAACTACAGCTGAAACCACAACCATAGAAACTACACTGAAAGTCCACAACCATAGAAACACAGCTGAAACCACAACCATAGAAACTACAGCTGAAACCACAACCATAGAAACTACAGCTGAATCCACAACCATAGAAACTACAGCTGAAACCACAACCACAGAAACTACAGCTGAAAGCACAACCATAGAAACTACAGCTGAAACCACAACCACAGAAACTACAGCTGAATCCACAACCACAGAGAAACTACAGCTGAAACACAACCATAGAAACAACAGCTGAGTCCACAACCATAGAAACTACAGCTGAAACCACAACCATAGAAACTACAGCTGAATCCACAACCATAGAAACTACAGCTGAATCCACAACCACAGAAACTACAGCTGAGTCCACAACCATAGAAACTACAGCTGAATCCACAACCATAGAAACTACAGCTGAAACTACAACCACAGAAACTACAGCTGAAAGCACAAGCATAGAAACTACAGCTGGAAGCACAACCCTAGAACCTACAACTGATTCCACAACCATAGAAACTACAGCTGAAATCACAACCATAGAAACTACAGCTGAAACCACAACCATAGAAACTACAGCTGAATCCACAACCATAGAAACTACAGCTGAAAACACAACCATAGAAACTACAGCTGAATCCACAACCACAGAAACTACAGCTGAATCCACAACCACAGAAACTACAGCTGAAACCACAACCATAGAAACTACAGCTGAATCCACAACCATAGAAACTACAGCTGAATCCACAACCATAGAAACTACAGCTGAAACAAACAACCATAGAAACTACAGCTGAATCCACAACCATAGAAACTACAGCTGAATCCACAACCATAGAAACTACAGCTGAATCCACAACCATAGAAACTACAGCTGAGTCCACAACCATAGAAACTACAGCTGAAACCACAACCACAGAAACTACAGCTGAGTCCACAACCATAGAAACTACAGCTGAATCCACAACCACAGAAACTACAGCTGAAACTACAACCATAGAAACTACAGCTGAAACCACAACCACAGAAACAACAGCTGAGTCCACAACTTTAGAAACTACAGCTGAAACTACAACCATAGAAACTACAGCTGAATCCACAACCATAGAAACTACAGCTGAATCCACAACCATAGAAACTACAGCTGAATCCACAACCATAGAAACTACAGCTGAATCCACAACCACAGAAACTACAGCTGAATCCACAACCATAGAAACTACAGCTGAATCCACAACCACAGAAACTACAGCTGAATCCACAACCATAGAAACTACAGCTGAAACCACAACCATAGAAACTACAGCTGAATCCACAACCATAGAAACTACAGCTGAGTCCACAACCACAGAAACTACAGCTGAATCCACAACCATAGAAACTACAGCTGAGTCCACAACCATAGAAACTACAGCTGAAACCACAACCATAGAAACTACAGCTGAAAGCACAACCACAGAAACTACAGCTGAATCCACAACCACAGAAACTACAGCTGAAACCACAACCATAGAAACTACAGCTGAAACTACAACCATAGAAACTACAGCTGAAACCACAACCATAGAAACTACAACCATAGAAACTACAGCTGAAACCACAACCATAGAAACTACAGCTGAATCCACAACCATAGAAACTACAGAAACCAAAACCACAAAACTACAGCTGAATCCTACAACTGAAACTGACAACCATAGAAACTACAGCTGAAACTACAACCATAGAAACTACAGCTGAATCCACAACCACAGAAACTACAGCTGAGTCCACAACCATAGAAACTACAGCTGAATCCACAACCACAGAAACTACAACTGAATCCACAACCACAGAAACTACAGCTGAATCCACAACCACAGAAACTACAGCCAAGTCCACAACCATAGAAACTACAGCTGAAACTACAACCATAGAAACTACAGCTGAATCCACAACCAGAGAACCTACAACCAAGTCCACAACCACAGAAACTACAGCTGAATCCACAACCATAGAAACTACAGCTGAAACAACAACCATAGAAACTACAGCTGAATCCACAACCATAGAAACTACAGCTGAATCCACAACCATAGAAACTACAGCTGAGTCCACAACCATAGAAACTACAGCTGAAACTACAACCATAGAAACTACAGCTGAATCAACAACCATAGAAACTACAGCTGAATCCACAACCATAGAAACTACAGCTGAAACCACAACCATAGAAACTACAGCTGAATCCACAATAACAGAAATTACAAATGAATCCAACCACAGAAACTACAGCTGAAACCACAACCACAGAAACTACAGCTGAATCCACAACCATAGAAACTACAGCTGAAACTACAACCATAGAAACTACAGCTGAATCCACAACCACAGAACCTACAACTGAGTCCACAACCATAGAAACTACAGCTGAATCCACAACCACAGAAACAACAGCTGAAGTCCACAACCATAGAAACTACAGCTGAAACTACAACCATAGAAACTACAGCTGAATCCACAACCATAGAAACTACAGCTGAGTCCACAACCATAGAAACTACAGCTGAAACTACAACCATAGAAACTACAGCTGAAACTACAACCATAGAAACTACAGCTGAAAGCACAACCCTAGAACCTACAACTGAGTCCACAACCATAGAAACTACAGCTGAATCCACAACCACAGAACCTACAACCAAGTCCACAACCATAGAAACTACAGCTGAATCCACAACCATAGAAACTACAGCTGAATCCACAACCACCAGAAACTACAGCTGAGTCCACAACCACAGAAACTACAGCTGAAACTACAAAACATAGAAACTACAGCCATGAAACTACAGCTGAACCAACCCAGAACCTACAACTGAGTCCACAACCATAGAAACTACAGCTGAGTCCACAACCATAGAAACTACAGCTGAAAGCACAACCCTAGAACCTACAACTGAGTCCACAACCATAGAAACTACAGCTGAATCCACAACCAGAGAAGAACTACAAGTGAGTCTACAACCACAGAAACTACAGCTGAATCCACAACCACAGAAACTACAGCCAAAACCACAACCACAGAAACAACAGCTGACAACCACAAAATAGAAAATCCACAACCATGGAAACTACAGCTGAGTCCACAACCATAGAAACTACAGCTGAAACCACAACCATAGAAACTACAGCTGAAACTACAACCATACAAACTACAGAACCAAGAAACTACAGCTGAATCCACAACCAGAGAACCTACAGCTGAGTCCACAACCATAGAAACTACAGCTGAAAGCACAACCCTAGAAACTACAACTGAGTCCACAACATTAGAAACTACAGCTGAATCCACAACCATACAAACTACAAAACTACAGCTGAATCCACAACCATAGAAACTACAAGTCCACAACCATAGAAACTACAGCTGAAAACCACAACCACAGAAACTACAGCTGAGTCCACAACCACAGAAACTACAGCTGAAACTCCACAACCATAGAAACTACAGCTGAATCCACAACCATAGAAACTACAGCTGAATCCACAACCATAGAAACTACAGCAGAAGTTACACAACCACAACCAGAAAACTACAGCTGAGTCCACAACCATAGAAACTACAGCTGAAACTACAACCACAGAAACTACAGCTGAAATCCACAACCATAGAAACTACAAAACTACAGCTGAATCCACAACCATAGAAACTACAACTGAATGCATAAACTACAGCTGAAATCACAACCAATCAGTCTTCTGCAAATTCACAGCTGAGTCCACAACCTCAGAAACAACAGCTGAATCCACAACCTCAGAAAATACAACTGAGTCCACAACCACAGAAACTACATCTGAATCCACAACCTCAGAAACTTCAGCCGAAACCACAAACACAGAAACAACAGCCATGTCCACAACTTTAGAAACTACAGCTGAAACTACAGCCATAGAAACTACAGCTGAATCCACAACCACAGAACCTACCACCGAGTCCACAACCACAGAAACTACAGCTGAAACTACAACAATAGAAAGTACAGCTGAATCCACAACCACAGAACCTATCACCGAGTCCACAACCACAGAAACTACAGCTGAATCCACAACCATAGAAACTACAGCTGATTCCACAACCACAGAAAACTACAGCTGAATCCACAACAATAGACTCTACAGTTGAAACCACAACCCTAGAAACTACAGCTGAGTCCACAACCCCAGAAACTACAGCTGAATCCACAACCATAGAATCTACAGATGAATCCACAACCACAGAAACTACAGCTGAATCCACAACCATAGAAAGTACAGCTGAGTCCACAACCATAGAAACTACATCTAGGTCCACAACTACGCAGAAACTACAGCTGAATCCACAACCATAGAAACTACAGCTGAGTCCACAACCATAGAAACTACAGCTGAAAATACAACCATAGAAACTACAGCTGAATCAACAACCATAGAAACTACAGCTGAAATCACAAACACTCAATCTACAGCAGAATTCACAACCTCAGAACCCACAACCAAGTCCACAACCACAGAAACTACAGCTGAATCCACAACCTCAGAACCTACAACCGAGTCCACAACCATAGAAACTTCAGCTGAATCCACAACCACAGAAACTACAAATGAATCCACAACCTCAGAAACTTCAGCCGAAACCACAACCACAGAAACAACAGCCAAGTACACAACTTTAGAAACTACTGCTGAATCCACAACCTCAGAACCTACAACCGAAGTCCACAACCATAGAAACTACAGCTGAATCTACAACCATAGAAACTAGAGTTGAATCAACAACTAGAAAAACTACAGCTGAGTCCACAACCATAGAAACTACAGCTGAATCCACAACCACAGAAACTACAACTGAATCCATAACCTCAGAAACTTCAACCCAAACCACAACCAAAGAAACAAAAGCCAATCCACAACTTTAGAAACTACAGCTGAAACTACAACCATAGAAACTACAACTGAGTCCAAAACCATAGAAACTACAGCTGAAAGCACAAACCCAGAAACTTCAGCCGAAACCACAACCACAGAAACAACAGCCAAGTCCACAACTTTAGAAACTACAGTTGAAACTACAACCACAGAAACAACAGCCAAGTCCACAACCTTAGAAACTACAGCTGACACTACAACAATAGAAAGAACAGCTGAATCCACAACCACAGAACCTACCATAGAGTCCACAACCACAGAAACTACAGCTGAATCCACAAACCCAGAACCTACCACAGAGAACACAACCACAGAAACAAAAGCCAAGTCCACAACTTTAGAAACTACAGCTGAAACTACAACCATAGAAAGTACAGCTGAGTCCACAACCATAGAATCTACATCCAGGTCCACAACCCCAGAAACTACAGCTGAATCCACAACCATAGAAGCTACAACCCAGTCCACAACCACAGAAACTACAACTGAAACCACAACCACAGAAACAACAGCCAAGTCCACAACCTCAGAAACAACAGCTGAATCCACATCCTCAGAAACTACAGCCGAAACCACAACCACAGAAACTACAGCTGAAACTACAACCATAGAAACTACAGCTGAAAGCACAAAACTAGAACCTACAACCGAGTCCATAACCATAGAAACTACAACTGAGTCCACAACCATAGAAACTACAACTGAGTCCAAAACCACAGAAATGACAGCTGAATCTACAGACAAAACCCCAACCACAGAAACAACAAAAAAGTCTACAATTTTAGAAACTACAGCTGAAACTACAACCATAGAAAGTACAGCTGAGTCCACAACCACAGAAACTACAACTGAGTCCACAACCATAGAAACTACAGCTGAATCCACAACCACAGAAACTACAACTGAATCCACAACCCCAGAACCTACCACAGAGACCACATCCACAGAAACAACAGCCATGTCCACAACTTTAGAAACTACAGCTGAAACTACAATCATAGAAAGTACAGCTGAATCCACAACCATAGAAGCTAAAACCAAGTCCACAGCCACAGAAACTACAGCTGAATCCACAACCTCAAAAACTACAGCTGAAACAACAAAAATAGAATCTACATCCAGGTCCACAACCCCAGAAACTACAGCTGAATCCACAACCATAGAAACTACAGCCGAGTCCACAGCCATAGAAACTACAGCTGAAACTACAACCATAGAAAATACAGCTGAATCAACAACCATAGAAACTACAACAGAGTCTGCAACCCCAGAACCTACAACCGAGTCCACAACCATAGAAACTTCAGCTGAATCCACAATCACAGAAATTACAAATGAATCCATAACCTCAGAAACTTCAGCCGAAACCACAACCACAGAAACAACAGCCAAGTACACAACTTTAGAAACTACAACTGAAACTACAACCATAGAAACTACAGCTGAATCCACAACCACAGAACCTACCACTGAGTCCACAACCACAGAAACTACAGCTGAATCCACAACCACAGAAACAACAACCAAGTCCACAACCATAGAAACTACAGCTGACACTACAATCATAGAAACTACAGTTAAATCCACAACCCCAGAACCTACCACAGAGACCACAACCACAGAAACTACAGCTGAAACTACATCCATAGAAACTACAGCTCAAACTACAACCATAGAAACTACAGTTGAAAGCACAACCCCAGAACCTACAACCGAGTCCACAACCACAGAAACTACAGCTGAATCCACAACCACAGAAACAACAACCAAGTCCACAACCATAGAAACTACAGCTGAATCACAATCATAGAAACTACAGCTGAATCCACAACCCCAGAACAGCTCCACAGACCACAGAAAAACTACAGCTGAAACTACAACCATAGAAACTACAGCTGAAACTACAACCATAGAAACTACAGCTGAAAGCACAACCACAGAAACTACAGCTGAGTCCACAACCATAGAAACTACAGCTGAAACCACAACCATAGAAACTACAGCTGAAAACACAACCCAAGAACCTACAAATGAGTCCACAACCATAGAAACTACAGCCGAATCCAAAACCAGAGAAACTACAAGTGAGTCTGCAACCACAGAAACTACAGCTGATTCCACAACCATAGAAAATGGAGCCAAAACCACAACCACAGAAACAACAGCCAAGTCCACAACTTTAGAAACTACAGCTGAATCCACAACCATAGAACCTACCACAGAGTCCACAACCACAGAAACTACAGCTGAAACTACAACCATAGAAACTACAGCTCAAACTACAACCATAGAAACTACAGCTGAAAGCACAACCCCAGAACCTACAACTGAGTCCACAACCATAGAAACTACAGCTGAGTCCACAACCATAGTAACTACAGCTGAAAACACAACCCCAGAACCTACAAATGAGTCCACAACCATAGAAACTACAGCCGAATCCACAACCAGAGAAACTACAACTGAGTCTGCAACCACAGAAACTACAGCTGAGTCACAACCACAGAAACTACAGCTGATTCCACAACCATAGAAAATGGAGCCAAAACCACAACCACAGAAACAACAGCCAAGTCCACAACTTTAGAAACTAGAGCTGAATCCACAACCATGGAACCTACCACAGAGTCCACAACCACAGAAACTACAGCTGAAACTACATCCATAGAAACTACAGCTCAAACTACAACCATAGAAACTACATTTGAAAGCACAACCCCAGAACCTACAACTGAGTCCACAACCATAGAAACTACAGCTGAGTCCACAACCATAGAAACTACAGCTGAAAGCACAACCCTAGAACCTACAAATGAGTCCACAACCATAGAAACTACAGCCGAATCCACAACCAGAGAAACTACAACTGAGTCTGCAACCACAGAAACTACAGCTGAGTCCACAACCATAGAAACTACAGCTGAGTCCACAACCATAGAAAATAGAGCCAAAACCACAACCACAGATACAACAGCCAAGTCCACAACTTTAGAAACTAGAGCTGAAACTACAACCATAGATACTACAGCTGAATCCACAACCACAGAAACTACAGCTGAAATTGCAACCACAGAAACAACAGTCATATAGTAAATACAGCTGAATCCACAACCATAGAACCTACCACCGAGTCCACAACCATAGAATCTACAGTTGAATCCACAACCATAGAAACTACAGCAGAGTTCACAACCATAGAAACTACAGCAGAGTCCACAACCATAGAAAATACAGCTGAAACTATAACCACAGAAACTACAGCTGAAATCACAACCATAGAAACTACAACTGAATGCATAACCACATATGGCATATAAACTACAGCTGAAATCACAACCAATCAGTCTTCTGCAGAATTCACAACTGAGTCCATAACCTCAGAAACAACAGCTGAATCCACATACTCAGAAAATACAACTGAGTCCACGACCACAGAAACTACATCTGAATCCACAACCTCAGAAACTTCAGCCGAAACCACAAACACAGAAACAACAGCCATGTCCACAACTTTAGAAACTACAGCTGAAACTACAGCCATAGAAACTACAGCTGAATCCACAACCACAGAACCTACCACCGAGTCCACAACCACAGAAACTACAGCTGAAACTACAACAATAGAAAGTACAGCTGAATCCACAACCACAGAACCTATCACCGAGTCCACAACCACAGAAACTACAGCTGAATCCACAATCATAGATTCTACAGCTGATTCCACAACAACAAAAACTACAGCTGAATCCACAACAATAGACTCTACAGTTGAAACCAAAACCCTAGAAACTACAGCTGAGTCCATAACCCCAGAAACTACAGCTGAATCCACAACCATATAATCTACAGATGAATCCACAACCACAGAAACTACAGTTGAATCCACAACCATAGAAAGTACAGCTGAGTCCATAACCATAGAATCTACATCTAGGTCCACAACCGCAGAAACTACAGCTGAATCCACAACCATAGAAACTACAGCCGAGTCCACAACCATAGAAACTACAGCTGAAAATACAACCATAGAAACTACAGCTGAATCAACAACCATAGAAACTACAGCTGAAAACACAACCACTCAGTCTACTGCAGAATTCACAACCTCAGAACCCACAACCAAGTCCACAACCAGAGAAACTACTGCTGAATCCACAACCTCAGAACCTACAACCGAGTCCACAACCATAGAAACTTCAGCTGAATCCACAACCACAGAAACTACAAATGAATCCATAACCTCAGAAACTTCAGCCGAAACCACAACCACAGAAACAACAGCCAAGTACACAACTTTAGAAACTACAGCTGAATCCACAACCTCAGAACCTACAACCGAGTCCACAACCATAGAAACTTCAGCTGAATCTACAACCATAGAATCTAGAGTTGAATCAACAACTAGAAAAACTACAGCTGAGTCCACAACCATAGAAACTACAGCTGAATCCACAACCACAGAAACTACAACTGAATCCACAACCTCAGAAACTTCAGCCCAAACCACAACCAAAGAAACAAAAGCCAATCCACAACTTTAGAAACTACAGCTGAAACTACAACCATAGAAACTACAACTGAGTCCAAAACCATAGAAACTACAGCTGAAAGCACAAACCCAGAAACTTCAGCCGAAACCACAACCACAGAAACAACAGCCAAGTCCACAACTTTAGAAACTACAGTTGAAACTACAACCACAGAAACAACAGCCAAGTCCACAACCATAGAAACTACAGCTGACACTACAACCATAGAAACTACAGCTGAATCCACAACCACAGAACCTACCATAGAGTCCACAACCACAGAAACTACAGCTGAATCCACAAACCCAGAAACCTACAGCTGAAAACACAACCACAGAAACAACAGCTGAAACCACAACCATTAGAAACTACAGCTGAAACTACAACCATAGAAACTACAGCTGAGTCCACAACCATAGAAACTACAGCTGAATCACAACCAGAAACCACAACCCCAGAAACTACAGCTGAATCCACAACCATAGAAACTACAGCCCAGTCCACAACCACAGAAACTACAACTGAAACCACAACCACAGAAACAACAGCCAAGTCCACAACCTCAGAAACTACAGCTGAATCCAATCCACAGAAACTACAGCCGAAAAACCACAACCACAGAAACTACAGCTGAAACTACAACCATAGAAACTACAGCTGAAAGCACAACCTAGAACCTACAACCGAGTCCATAACCATAGAAACTACAACTGAGTCCACAACCATAGAAACTACAACTGAGTCCAAAACCACAGAAATGACAGCTGAATCTACAGACAAAACCCCAACCACAGAAACAACAAAAGAATCTACAATTTTAGAAAAACTACAGCTGAAACTACAACCATAGAAACTACAGCTGAATCCACAACCACAGAAACTACAACTGAGTCCACAACCATAGAAACTACAGCTGAATCCACAACCACAGAAACTACAACTGAATCCACAACCACAGAACCTACCACAGAGACCACATCCACAGAAACAACAGCCAAGTCCACAACTTTAGAAACTACAGCTGAAACTACAACCATAGAAACTACAGCTGAATCCACAACCATAGAAGCTAAAACCAAGTCCACAACCACAGAAACTACAGCTGAATCCACAACCTCAGAAACTACAGCTGAAACAACAACCATAGAATCTACATCCAGGTCCACAACCGCAGAAACTACAGCTGAATCCACAACCATAGAAACTACAGCTGAGTCCACAACCATAGAAACTACAGCTGAAACTACAACCATAGAAACTACAGCTGAATCAACAACCATAGAAACTACAACAGAGTCTACAACCACAGAACCTACAGCTGAAACCACAACCATAGAAACTACAGCTGAATCCACAACCACAGAAACTACAGCTGAATCCACAACCTCAGAAACTTCAGTCAAAACCACAACCACAGAAACAACAGCCAAATCACAACCATTAGAAACTACAACTGAAACCACAACCATAGAAACTACAGCTGAATCCACAACCAGAGAACCTACCACTGAGTCCACAACCACAGAAACTACAGCTGAATCCACAACCATAGAAACAACAGCTGAGTCCACAACCATAGAAACTACAGCTGAATCTACAACCATAGAAACTACAGCTGAATCCACAACCATAGAACCTACAACCGAATCCACAACCATAGAAACTACAGCTGAATCCACAACCATAGAAACTACAGCTCACTGACTACAACCATAGAAACTACAGCTGAATCCACAACCATAGAAACTACAGCCAAATCCACAACCACAGAAACTACAGCTGAAACTATAACCACAGAAACAACAGCTGAATCCACAACCATAGAAACTACAGCTGAAACTACAACCATAGAAACTACAGCTGAGTCCACAACCATAGAAACTACAGCTGAATCCACAACCACAGAAACTACAGCTGAAACTACAACCATAGAAACTACAGCTAAATCCACAACCAGAGAAACTACAACTGAATCTACAACCATAGAAACTACAGCTGAGTCCACAACCATAGAAACTACAGCTGAAACCACAACCATAGAAACTACAGCTGAGTCCACAACCTTAGAAACTACAGCTGAATCCACAACCACAGAAACTACAACTGAGTCTGCAACCACAGAAACTACAGCTGAGTCCACAACCATAGAAACTACAGCTGAAACTGCAACCACAGAAACAACAGCTGAAGTCCACAACTACAGAAAATACAGCTGAATCCACAACCAGAGAACCTACCACTGAGTCCACAACCACAGAAACTACAGTTGAAACTACAACCATAGAAACTACAGCTGAAACTACAACCATAGAAACTACAGCTGAAAGCACAACCCTAGAACCTACAACTGAGTCCACAACCATAGAAACTACAGCTGAGTCCACAACCATAGAAACTACAGCTGAAAGCACAACCCCAGAACCTACAAATGAGTCCACAACCATAGAAACTACAGCCGAATCCACAAACCAGAGAAACTACAACTGAGTCTG
>CM031959.1:35102752-35360725 GCA_018749465.1 Paracanthobrama guichenoti | reverse complement strand
AGTGGTTTTATTTCAGCTGTAGTTTCTATGGTTGTAGTTTCAGTTGTAGTTTCTGTGGTTTTAGTTTCAGCTGCATTTTCTATGATTGTGAACTCGGCTGTAATTTCTATGGTTGTGGACTCTGCTGTAGTTTCTATGGTTGTGGATTGAATTGTAGAGTCTGTGGTTGTGGACTCGGTGGTAAGTTCTGGGGTTGTGGATTCAGCAGTAGATTGAGTGGTTGTGATTTCAGCTGTAGTTTCTATAATTGTGGACATGGCTGTTTCTGTGGTTGTGGTTTCAGTTGTAGTTTCTGAGGTTTTGGATTCAGCAGTTGTTTCTGAGGTTGCAGTTTTGGCTGTAGATTCTATTTTTGTGGACTCAACTGTAGTTTCTATGGTTGTGGAATCGGTTGTAGTTTCTATGGTTGTGATTTCAGCTGTAGTTTCTATAATTGTGGACATGGCTGTTGTTTCTGTGTTTTTAGTTTCAGCTGTAGTTTCTGTGGTTTTGGACTCAGTTGTGAATTCTGCAGTAGATTGTGTGGTTGTAGTTTCAGAAGTATTTTCTATGGTAGTGGACACGGATGTAGTTTCCATGGTTGTGGATTCAACTGTAGATTCTATGGTTGTGATTTCAGCTGTAGTTTCTGTGGTTGTAGATTCTGCAGTAGGTTGAGTGGTTGTGATTTCAGCTGTAGTTTCTATTGTTGTTGACTCAGTTGTAGTTTCTATGGTTGTGGATTCAGTTGTATTTACTATAGTTCTGGACATGGCTGTTGTTTCTGTGTTTGTGGTTTCAGCTGTAGTTTCTGAGGTTGTGGACTCAGTTGTGAATTCTGCAGTAGATTGATTGGTTGTAGTTTCAGATGCATTTTCTGTGGTAGTGGATTCGGATGTAGTTTCCATGGTTGTGGATTCAACTGTAGATTCTATGGTTGTGGATTGATCTGTAGTTTCTGTGATTGTGGTGTCTGTTGTATGTTCTGTGGTTGTGGATTCAGCTATAGTTTCTATGGTTGTAGTTTCAGCTGTAATTTCTGTTGTTGTGGACCTGGCTGTTGTTTCTGTTGTGGTTTTGGCTGAAGTTTCTGAGGTTGTGGGTTCGGTAGTAGGTTCTGGGGTTGTGGATTCAACTGTAGATTCTATGGTTGTAGTTTCAGCTGTAGATTCTATGGTTGTGGATTCATCTGTAGATGCTATGGATGTGGATTCATCTATAGATTTTATGGTTGTGAATTCAGCTGTAGTTTCTATGGTTGTGGGCTTGCTTGTTGTTTCTGTGGTTATGGTTTTGGCTGTGGTTTCTGAGGTTGTGGATTCAGCTGTACTTTCTATGGTTGTGGACACAGTGTTTGGTTCTGGGGTTGTGGATTCAGCTGTAGTTTCTAAAGTTGTGGACCTGGCTGTTGTTTCTGTGGTTGTGGTTTCCGATGAAGTTTCTGAGGTTGAAGATTCAGCTGTAGTCTCTGTGGTTGTGGACTCGGTTGTAGGTTCTGGGGTTGTGGATTTAGCTGTAGTTTCTGCGGTTGTGGACTTCATTGTAACTTCTATGGTTGTGGATTCAGCTGTAGTTTCTATGGTTGTAGTTTCAGCTGTAGTTTCTATGGTTGTAGACTTGGCTGTTGTTTCTATGTTTGTGGACTTGGTTGTTTCTCTGGTTTTGGTTTCGGCTTTAGTTTCTGAGGTTGTGGATTCAGCTGTAGTATCTGTGGTGGTGGACACAGTTGTAGGTTCTGAGGTTGTGGATTCAGCTGTTGATTCTATTGTGGATTCAGGTGTAGCTTCTATGGTTGTTGATTCAACTGTAGTTTCTATGGTTGTAGTTTCAGCTGTAGTGTCTATGGTTGTGGACTCGGCTGTGGGTTCCAAGGTTGTGAATTCTGCAGTAGATTGAGTTGTGTTGATTTCAGCTGTAGCTTCTATGGTTGTGGATTCAGCTGTAGTTTCTATGGTTGTGGACTCAGCTATAGTTTCTATGGTTCTGGATTCAACAGTAGCTTCTATGGTTGTGGATTCAGCTGTAGTTTCTGTGGTTGTAATTTCTGAGGTTGTGGATTCTGCAGTCGATTGAGTGGTTGTGATTTCTGCTGTAGTTTCTGTGGTTGTGGATTCTGCAGTTGATTGAGTGGTTGTGATTTCTGCTGTAGTTTCTGAGGTTGTGGATTCCGTTGTACTTTCTATGGTTGTTGTTCCAGCTGTAGTTTCTATGGTTGTGGACTTGCCTGTTGTTTCTGTTGATGTGGTTTTGGCTGAAGTTTCTGTGGTTGTAGACTCAGTTGTAGTTTCTGATTTTGTGGATTCAGCTGTAGATTCTATGGTTGTGGATTTAACTGTAGTTTCTGTGGTTGTGGACTGCGTAGTAGGTTCTGGGGTTGTGGATTCATCTGTAAATTCTATTGTTGTGGATTCAGCTGTAGTTTCTGTGGTCTTGGTTGTAGGTTTGGAGGTTGTGGATTCATCTGTAGATTCTATTGTTGTAGATTCAGATGTAGCTTCTGTGGTGGCTGACTTTGTTGTTGTTTCTGTGGTTGTGCTTTCAGCTGTAGTTTCTGAGGTTGTGGATTCAGCTATAGTTTCTGTGGTTGTGGACTTGGTAGTAGGTTCTGACGTGGATTTAGCTGTAGTTTCTATGGTTGTGGACTCAGCTGTAGATTCTATGGTTGTGGATTTAACTGTAGTTTCTGTGGTTGTGGACTGCGTAGTAGGTTCTGGGGTTGTGGATTCATCTGTAAATTCTATTGTTGTGGATTCAGCTGTAGTTCCTGTGGTCTTGGTTGTGGATTCAGCTGTAGTTTCTGTGGTTGTGGATTCAGATGTAGTTTCTGTGGTGGCTGACTTTGTTGTTGTTTCTGTGGTTGTGGTTTCAGCTGTAGGCTCTGAAGTTGTGGATTGAGCTGTAGTTTCTGTGGTTGTGGACTTGGTAATCGGTTCTGTGGTTGTGGATTCATGTGTAGATTCTATGGTTGTTGTTTCAGCTGGCATTTCTGTGATTGTAGTTTCAGCTGTAGTTTCTATGTTTGTGGATTCAGCTGTAGTTTCTATGGTTGTTGACTTTGCTTTTTTTACGGTGGTTGTGGTTTCAGCTGAAGTTTCTAAGGTAGTGGATTCAGCTGTAGATTCTGTGGTTTTGGACTCGGTTGTAGGTTCTGAGGATGTAGATTCAGCTGTTGATTCTATTGTTGTGGATTCAGGTGTACTTTCTCTGGTTGTAGACTTGGTGGTAGGTTCTGGTGTTGTGAATTCAGCTGTAATTTCTATTGTAGTAATTTCAATTGTAGATTCCATGGTTGTGGACTTGGCTGTTGTTTCTATGGTTGTGCAATCAGTTGTAGGTTCTAGGGTTGTGGATTCATCTGTAGTTTCTGTGGTTGTAGATTCAGCTGTATAATCTATTGTTGTGGATTCAGCTGCAGTTTCTATGGTTGTGCAATCAGTTGTAGGTTCTAGGGTTGTGGATTCATCTGCAGTTTCTATGGTTGTGGATTCAACTGTATATTCAATGGATCTGAATTCAGCTGTAGTTTCTGTGGTTGTGGACTCGGTTGTAGGTTCTGAAGTTGTGGATTCAGATGAAGTTTCTGTGGTCGTGGACTCTGTTGTAGTTTCTGAGGTTGTGGATTCAGCTGTAGAATCTATTGTTGTGGATTCAGCTGTAGTTTCAATGGTTGTGGATTCAACTGTAGTTTCTGTGGTTGTGGACTCGGCTGTAGGTTCTGTGGTTGTGGACTCGGTTGTAGGTTCTGTGGTTGTGGATTCAGATGTAGTTTCTGTGGTTGTTGACTCTGTTGTAGTTTCGGAGGTCGTGGATTCAGCTGTACAATCTATTGTTGTGGATTCAGCTGTAGTTTCTATGGTTGTGGATTCAACTGTAGATTCAATGGTTGTGGATTCAGCTGTAGTTTCTGTGGTCGTGGACTCGGTTGTAGTTACTATGGTTGTGGATTCATCTGTAGATTCTATGGTTCTTGATTCACCTTTAGTTTCTGTGATTGTAGTTTCTAAAGTTGTGGATTCATCTGTAGTTTCTATGGTTGTGGATTCAACTGTAGATTCAATGGTGGTGGATTCAGCTGTAGTTTCTGTGGTTGTGGACTCTGTTGTAGGTTCTGAGGTTGTGGATTCAGCTGTAGTTTCTGTGGTTGTAGTTTCAGCAGTATTTTCTATGGTTGTGGACTGGGCAGTAGTTTCTATGGTTGTGGACTTGGCTGTTGTTTCTGTGGTTGTAGTTTTGGATGAAGTTTCTGAGGTTGTGGATTTAGCTGTACTTTCTATGGTAGAGGACTCGGAGGTAGTTTCTAGGGTTGTAGTGTCAGCTGTAATTTCTATGGTTGTGGACTTGGCTGTCGTTTCTGTGGTTGTGGTTTTGGCTGTATTTTTTGTGGTTGTGGACTCGGTTGTAGGTTCTGAGATTGTTGTTTCATCTGTAGTTTCTGTGGTTGTGGACTCGGTTGTAGGTTCTGCGGTTGTGGATTCAACTGTTGTTTCTAAGGTTGTGCACTCGGTTATGATTTCCGATGTTGTGAATTCTGAAATAGATTGAGTGGTTGTGGTGTCAGCTATAGTTTCTGAGGTTGTGGATTCAGTTGTAGTTTCTGAGGTTGTGGATTCAACTGTAGTTTCTATGGTTGTGGACTCGGTTGAAGGTTTTGAGGTTGTGAATACAGCTGTTGTTTCTGAGGTTGTAAACTTAGTTGTCAATTCTGCAGTAGTTTGCATGGTTGTGATTTCAGATGTGGTTTCTATAATTGTGGATTCAGCTGTAGTTTCTATGGTTGTATTTTCAGTTGTAGTTTCTATGGTTGTATTTTCAGCTGTAGTTTCTATGGTTGTATTTTCAGCTGTAGTTTCTATGATTGTGAATTCAGCTGTACTTTCTGTGGTTGTGGACTTGGTTGTTTTTGTGGTTGTGGACTCGGTTGTAGGTTCTGAGGTTGTGGATTCAGCTGTAGATTCTATTGTTGTGGATTCAGCTGTAGTTTCTATGGTTGTGAATTCAGCTGTAATTTCTATGGTTGTAGTTTCAGCTGTATTTTCTATGGTTGTGGACTTGGCTGTTGTTTCTGTGGTTGTGGTTTCGGCTGAAGTTTCTGAGGTTGTGCATTCAGCTGTACTTTCTATATTTGTGGACTCTGTGGTAGGGTCTGGGGTTGTGGATTCAACAGTAGATTGAGTGGTTGTGATTTCAGTTATAATTTCAATGGTTGTATTTTCAGTTGTAGGTTCTGAGGTTATAGGTTCAGTAATAATTTCTGTTATTAAAGACTTGGTTGTAGATTCAGCAATAGTTTCTGAGGTCTGGGACTCGGTTGTAGCTTCTATGGTTGTATTTTCAGCTGTAGTTTCTATGGTTGTGGACGCGGTTGTAGTTTCTATGGTTGTGGTTTCAGCTGTTGTTTCTATGGATGTAGTTTCAGCTGTAGTTTCTATGGTTGTGGACTTGGCTGTTGATTCAGTGGTTGTGGTTTTGGCTGTTGTTTCTGAGGTTGTGGTTTCAGCTTTAGTTTCTGTGGTTGTGGACTCGGTTGTAGGTTCTGAGTTTGTGGATTCCGCTGTAGTTTCTGTGGTTGTAGACTTTGTTGTAGCATCTATGGTTGTGGATTCAGCTGTAGTTTCTATGGATGTAGTTTCAGCTGTAGTTTCTATGGTACTGGACTCGGCTGTAGTTTCTAAAGTTGTGGACTTGACTGAAGTTTCTGAGGTTGTGGATTCAGCTGTAGTTTCTGTGGTTGTGGACTCGGTTGTAGCTTCCTTGGTTGTGGATTCAGCTGTAGTTGCTATGGTTGTAGTTTCAGCTGTAGTTTCTATGGCAGTGGACTCGGCTATAGTTTCTAAAGTTGTGGATTGAACTGTAGTTTCTGTTGTTGTATACTCAGTTGTAGGTTCTCTGGTTGTGGACTCAGTTATGAATTCTGAAGTAGAGTGAGTGGTTGTAATTTCAGTTGTAGTTTCTATGGTTGTGGACTCCGCTGTAGATTCTATGGTTGTGGATTCAGCTGTACTTTCAGTGGTTGTGGACTTGGTAGTTGGTTCTGAGCTTGTGGATTCATCTGTAGTTTCTAAGGCTGTGGACTCGGTTGGAGGTTCTGTGGTTGTGGATTCAGCTGTAGTGTCTGTGGTTGTGTACTCGGTTGTAGGTTCTGTGGTTGTGGATGAAGCTGTACTTTTTATAGTTTTGGACTCTGTAGTAGGTTCTGGGTTTGTGGATTTGGTTATAGGTTCTGAGGTTGTGAAATCTGTAGTAGATTGAGTAGTTGTGATTTCAGCTGTATTTTCTATGGTTGTTTCAGATGCAGTTTCTATGGTTGTGGACTCGGCTGAAGTTTCCATGGTTGTGGATTCAGCTGTAGTTTCTGGGGTTGTGGACCTGGATGTAGATTCTATGGTTGTTGTTTCAGCTGTAGTTTTTGGGGTTGTGGATTCAGCTGTAGATTCCATGGTTGTGAATTCATCTGTAGTTTCTATGGTTTCAGACTTGGCTGTTGTGTCTGTGGTTGTGGTTTCGGCTGAAGCTTCTGAGGTTGTTGATTCAGTTGTTGTTTCTGTGGTTGTGGAATTGATTGTAGCTTCTATGGTTGTGGATTCAGCTGTAGTTCCTATTGTTGTGGAGATGGTTGTTGTTTCTGTGGTTGTGGTTTCAGCTGTAATTTCTATGGTTGTGGACTCGGTAGAAGGTTTTGTGGTTGTGGACTCTGTAGTAGGTTGTGGGGTTGTGGATTCAGCTGTAGTTTTTGTGGTTGTGGACTCGGTTGTAGGTTCTGATGTTGTAGATTCAGCTGTCGATTCAATTGTTGTGGATTCAGCTGTAACAGTAGTTTCTGTGGTTATGGACTCGGTTGTAGGATCTGAGGTTGTGGTTTCAGCTGAAGATTCTATTGTTGTGGATTCAGCTGTAGTTTCTATTGTTGTGGATTCAACGGTAGTTTCTAATTTTGTGGATTCATCTGTAGTTTCTATGGTTGTGGATTCAACAGTAGATTGCATGGTTGTGGTCTCTTTTTCTGTGGTTGTGGACATGAATGTAGGTTCTGAGGTTGTGGATTCAGCTGTAGTTTCTGTGGCTGTGGACTCAGTTGTACGGTCTGAGGTTTTGGATTCAACTGTAGTTTCTGTGGTTGTGGAGTCGGTTGTCGTTTCTATGGGTGTGGATTCAGGAGTAGTTTCTATTGTTGTGGTCTCAGTTGTAGTTTCTATGGTTGTGGATTCAAATGTAGATTCTGTGGTTGTGGACTTGGCACTAGGTTCTAAGGTTGTGGATTCGGCTGTAGTTTCTATGGATGTGGATTCAGCTGTAGTTTCTGGTGTTGTGGACTTGGCTGTAGTTTCTATGATTGTGGATTCAACTGTAGATTCTATGGTTGTGGATTCATCTGTAGATTCTATGGTTGTGGATTCAACTGTAGATTCTATGGTTGTGGATTCAGCTGTTGTTTCTGTGGTACCAGCTGAAGTGTCTGAGGTTGTGGATTTAGCTGTAGTTTCTATGGTTGTGGATTCAACTGTAGATTCTATGGTTGTGGGTTCAGCTGTAGTTTGTATGGTTGTGGATTCAGCTGTAGGTTCTGTGGTTGTGGATTCAACTGTAGATTCTATGGTTGTGGGTTCAGCTGTAGTTTGTATGGTTGTGGATTCAGCTGTAGGTTCTGTGGTTGTGGTCTTGGCTTTAGTTTCTATGGTTGTTGACATGGCTGTTGTTTCTGTGGTTGTGGTTTCAGCTGTAGTTTTTATGGTTGTAGTTTCAGCTGTAGTTTTTAAAGTTGTCGATTTGGCTGTTGTTTCTGTTGTGGTTTCGGCTGAAGTTTCTGAGGTTGTGGATTTAGCTGTAGTTTCTGTAGTTGTGGATTCAGTGGTACATTCTGGGGTTCTGAATTCAGCTGTTGTTTGTATGGTTGTAGTTTCAGCTGTAGTTTCTATTGTTGTAGACTTGGTTGTAGGTTCTGAGGTTGTGGATTCAGCTGTAGTTTCTGTGGTTGTGGACTCGGTTACAGGTTCTGAGTTTGTAGATTCAGCTGTAGTTTCTGTGGTTGTGGACTCGGATGTACGTTCTGAGGTTGTGGATTCAGCTGTAGTTTCTGAGGTTGTGGACTCGGTTGTGGGTTCAGAGGTTGTGAATTCTGCAGTAGATTGAGTTTCAGCTGTAGTTTCTATAGTTGTGGATTCATCTGTAGTTTCTATGGTTGTAATTTCTATGGTTGTGGAATCGGCTGTAGTTTCTATGGTTGTGGATTCAGCTGTAGTTTCTGTGGTTGTGGATTCAGCTGTAGTTTCTGAGGTTGTGGACTCGGTTGTGGGTTCAGAGGTTGTGAATTCTGCAGTAGATTGAGTTTCAGCTGTAGTTTCTATAGTTGTGGATTCATCTGTAGTTTCTATGGTTGTAATTTCTATGGTTGTGGAATCGGCTGTAGTTTCTATGGTTGTGGATTCAGCTGTAGTTTCTGTGGTTGTGGATTCAGCTGTAGTTTCTGAGGTTTTGGATTCAGCTGTAGATTCAGCTTTAGTTTCTGTGGTTGTGGACTCAGTTGTAGTTTCTGTGGTTGTGGACTTGGCTGTAGTTTCTGTGATTGTTGTTTCAGCTGTAGTTTCTAAATTTGTGGACTCTGCTGTTGTTTCTGTAATTGTGGTTGTTGCTGTAGTGGATTCAGCTGTAGTTTCTGAGGTTGTGGATTCAGCTGTAGTTTCTGTGGTTGTGGACTCGGTTGTAATTTCTATGGTTGTTGATTCAACTGTAGTTTCTATGTTTGTGGACTTGGTTGTTTTTGTGGTTGTGGTTTCGGCTGTAGTTTCTGAGGTTGTGGAGTCAGCTGTAGATTCTCTGGTTGTGGATTCGGTTGTAGGTTCTGATGTGGATTCAGCTGTAGTTTCTTTGGTTGTGAACTCGGCTGTCGTTTCTATGGTTGTGGACATGGCTGTTGTTTCAGTGGTTGTGGTTTCAGCTGAACATTCTGAGGTTGTGGATTCAGCTGTAGATTCTCTGGTTGTGGATTTGGTTGTAGGTTCTGAGGTTGTGGATTCAGGTGTAGTTTCTGAGGTTGTGGAATCAGCTCTATTTTCTATGGTTGTGGATTGAACTGTAGATTCTATGGTTGTGGATTCAGATGTAGTTTCTTGGGTTGTGGACTTGGCTGTAGTTTCTTTGGTCGTGGACTCAGTTGTACTTTCTATTGTTGTGGACTCTGTGGTAGGTTCTGGTGTTTTGTATTCAGCTGTAGTTTCTATGGTTGTAGTTTCATCTGTAGTTTCAATGATTGTGGACTTGACTGTTGTTTCTGCTGTTGTGGTTTTGGCTGAAGATTCTGAGGATGTGGATTCTGGTGTAGTTTCTGTGGTTGTGGACTTGGTAGCAGGTTCTGGGGTTGTGGATTCAGCTGTAATTTCTGTGGTTGTGGACTTGGTTGTTGTTTCAAGGGTTGTGGTTTCGGCTGTAGTTTCTGAGGTTGTGGATTCAGCTGTTGTTTCTGTGGTTGTGGACTCGGTTGTAGGTTCTGAGGTTGTGGATTCAACTGTAGATTCTGTGGTCGTGGACTCGGTTGTAGGTTCTGAGGTTGTGGATTCAACTGTAGATTCAATAGTTGTAGTTTCAGCTGTAGTTTCTGTGGTTGTGGTTTTGGCTGTAGTTTCTGAGGTTGTGGATTCAGCTGTAGTTTCTGGGGTTGTGATATTGGCTGTAGTTTCTGAGGTTGTGGATTCAGCTGTAGTTTCTGTGGTTGTGGACTCAGTTGTAAGTTCTGAGGTTGTGGATTCAACTGTAGATTCTATGGTTGTGGATTTAGCTGTCGTTTCTGTGGTTGTGGACTCAGGTGTAGGTTCAAAGGTTGTGGATTCAGCTGAAGTTTCTGTGGTTGTGGACTCGGTTATAGGTTCTGTGTTTGTGGATTCAGCTGTTGATTCTATGGTTGTGGATTCAACTGTAGATTGTACAGTTGTGGATTCAGCTGTTGTTTCTGTGGTTGTGGACTTGGTTGTAGTTTCTGTGGTTGTGGATACAGCTGTAATTTCTGAGGATGTGGATTCAGCTGTATTTTCTATGGTTGTAGATTCAGCTGTAGTTTCTAAAGTTGTGGACTTGGTTGTTGTTTCTGGGGTTGTGGATTCAGCTGTTCTTTCTGAGGTTATGGTCTCAGTTGTGAACTCTGTAGTAGACTGAGTGGTTGTGATATCAGCTGTTGATTCTATGGTTGTGGATACAGTTGTAGTTTCTATGGTTGTGGACTCGGCTGTAGTTTCTATTGTTGTGGATTCAGCTATAGATTTTATGGATGTGGTTGTGGACTCAGTTGTGAATTCTGGAGTAAATTGAGTGGTTGTGATTTTAGCTGTAGTTTCTATGGTTGTAGTTTCAGCTGTAGTTTCTAAGGTTGTGGATTTGGCTGTAGTTTCTGAGGTTGTGGACTCTTCAGCAGCTTCTATAGCTGTGGATTCAGCTGTAGTTTCTGTGGTTGTGGCCTTGGTTGTAGATTCTATGGTTGTGGATTCAGCTGAACTTTCTATTTTTGTGGACACTGTGGTAGGTTCTGGGATTGTGGATTCAGCTGTAGTTTCTATGGTTGTAGTTTCAGCTGTTGTTTCTAAAGTTGTGGACTTGGCTGTTGTTTCTGTGTTTATTGTTTTGGCTAAAGTTTCTGAGTTTGTGGATTCAGATGTAGTTTCTGTGGTTGTGGACTCGATTTTAGCTTCTATGGGTGTGGATTCAGCTGGAGTTTCTATGGTTGTAGTTTCAGCTGTAGTTTCTATGGTAGTGGATACAACTGTACTTTCTAAAATTTTGTCTTGAGCTGTAGTTTCTGTTGTTGTAGACTCAGTTGTAGGTTCTGAGGTTGTAGATTCAGCCATAGTTTCTGAAGTTGTGGACTCTGTTGTGGGTTCTGAGGTTGTGAGTTCAGCAAAAGTTTGAGTGGTTGTGATTTCAACTATAGTTTCTATGGTTGTGGATGCTGCTGTATTTTCTATGGTTGTAGTTTGAGCTGTAGTTTCTAAGATTGTGGACTTGGCTGTTGTTTCTGTGGTTGTGGTTTCGGCTGTAGTTTCTGAGGTTGTGGATTTAGCTGTAGTTTTTGTGGTTGTGGACTCTGTTGTAGGTTCTGAGGTTGTGGATTCAGCTGTAGTTTCTGTGGTCATGGACTCAATTGTAGATTCTATTGTTGTGGATTCAGCTGTATTTTCCGTTGTTGTGGACTCGGTTGTAGGTTCTGGGGTTGTGGATTCAACTGTAGATTCTATAGTTGTGGATTCAGCTGTAGTTTCTAAGGTTGTGGATTCTTTGGTTGTGGACTCGGTTGTAGGTTCTGCGGTTGTGGATTCAGTAGTAGTTTCTGAGGTTGTGGACTCGGTTGTGGTTTCTGAGGTTGTGAATGCTGTAGATTGAGTGGTTGTGATTTCAGCTGTAGTTTCTATTGTTGTGGATTCAACTGTAGATGTTATGGTTGTGGACTCGGTTGTAGGTTCTGAGGTTGTGGATTCAGCTATAATTTCTATGGTTGTTGACTCAGCTGTAGATTCTACGGTTGTGAATTTAACTGTAGTTTCTGTGGTTGTGGACTCCGTAGTAGGTTCTGGGGTAGTGGATTCACCAGCAGATTCTATTGTTGTGGATTCAGCAGTAGTTTCTGTGGTCATGGACTCAGTTGTAGGTTCTGAGATTGTGCATTCAGCTGTAGATTCTATTGTTGTGGAGTCAGCTGTAGTTTCTAGTGTTGTGGTTTCAACTGTAGATTCTATTGTTGTGGATTCAGCTGTAGTTTCTGTGGTTGTGGACTTGGTCGTAGGTTCTAAGGTTGTGGATTCAGCTGTAGTATCTGTGGTCGTTGACTCGGTTGTAGGTTCTGAGGTTTCAATGGTTGTAGTTTCAGCTGAAGTTTCTTTGGTTGTTGACTTGGTTGTAGCTTCTATGCTTGTGGATTCAGATGTACCTTCTATAGTTGTGGAGTCAGTAGTAGGTTCCGGGGTTGAGGATTCAGCTGTAGTTTCTGTGGTCGTTGACTCGGTTGTAGGTTCTGAGGTTGTGGATTCAGCTGTATATTCTATTGTTGTGGATTCAACTGTAGTTTCTGTGGTTGTGGACTTGGTCGTAGGTTCTAAGGTTGTGGATTCAGCTGTAGTATCTGTGGTTGTAGACTCTGTTGTAGGTTCTGAGGTTGTGGATTTATCTGTAGTTTCTGTGGTTGTGGACTCGGTTGTAGGTTCTGAGGTTGTGGATTCAGCTGTAGTTTCTGTGGTCGTTGACTCTGTTGTAGGTTCTGAGGTTGTGGATTCAGGTGTAGTTTCAGTGGTTGTAGACTTGGCTGTTGTTTCAATGTTTGTGGACTTGGCAGTTTTTTCTGTAGTTCTGGATTCAGCTGTAGTTTCAGTGGTTGTGTACTCAGTTGTAGATTCTGAGGTTGTGGATTCATCTGTAGTTTCTGAGGTTGTGCATTCAGTTGTAGTTTCTGTGGTCGTTGATTTGGTTGTAGGTTCTGAGGTTGTTGATTCAGCTGTAGATTCTGTTGTTGTGGATTCAGATGCAGTTTCTGTGGTTGTGGATTCAACTGTAGATAATATGGTTGTTGATTCAGCTGTAGTTTCTATGGTTGTGGATTCCACTGTAGATTCTATGGTTGTGGATTCAGCAGTGGTTTCTGTGGTTGTGGACTTGGCTGTGGTTTCTGTGGTTTTGATTTCAGCTGCAGTTTCAATGGTTGTGGATTTGGTTGTAGGTTCTGAGGTTGTGGATTCAACTGTAGATTCTGTGGTTGTGGATTCAACTGTAGATGCTATCATTGTGGATT
This sequence comes from Paracanthobrama guichenoti, assembly GCA_018749465.1. Taxonomy (NCBI): domain Eukaryota; kingdom Metazoa; phylum Chordata; class Actinopteri; order Cypriniformes; family Gobionidae; genus Paracanthobrama; species Paracanthobrama guichenoti. Next base: position 35,347,986 of record CM031959.1, on the reverse strand, counting down.
CAACTGTAGATGGTATTGTTGTGGATTCAGCTGTTGTTTCTGTGGTTGTGGACTCGGTTGTAGGTTCTGAGGTTGTGAGTGCAGGTGTAGTTACTATGGTTGTGGATTCAGCTGTAGTTTCTGTGGTTTTAGATTTAGCTGTAGTTTCTGAGGATGTTGATTCATCTGTAGTTTCTATAGTTGTGGATTCAGTTGTAGTTTCTATGGTTGTAATTTCAAGTGTAGTTTCTATGGTTGTGGAATCGGCTGTACATTCTATTGTTGTGGATTCAGCTGTAGTTTCTGTGGTTGTGGACTCAGTTGTAGTTTCTGAGGTTGTGAACTTGTTTGTGGGTTCCGATGTTGTGAATTCTGCAGTAGATTGAGTGGTTGTGATTTCACCTGTAGTTTCTATGGTTGTGGACTCGGTGGTAGGTTCTGGGGTTGTGGACTCGGTTGTAGGTTCTGAGGTTGTAGATTCAGCAACAGTTTCTGAGGTTGTAGACTCGGTTGTTGGTTCTGAGGTTGCGAATTCAGCAGTAGATTGAGTGGTTGTGATTTCATCTGTAGTTTCTATGGTTGTGGATTCAACTGTAGATTCTATGGTTGTGGATTCAGCTGTAGTTTCTGTGGTTGTGGGATAGGTAGTATGTTCAGAGGTTGTGTATTCAGCTGTAGTTTCTGTGGACTCAGTTGTACATTCCGAGGTAGTGAATTCTGGAGTAGATTGAGTGGTTGTTATTTCAACTGTAGTTTCTATTTTTGGGGTTTCAGATGTATTTTCTATTGTTGTAGTTTCAGCTGTACTTTCTATGGTTTTGTACTTGGCTCTTGTTTCTGTGGTAGTGGTTTCGGCTGTGGTTTCTAATGTTGTGGATTCAGCTGTTGTTTCTGAGGTTGTGGACTCAGTTGTGAATTCTGCGGTAGACTGAGTGGTTGTGATTTCAGCTGTAGTTTCTATGGTTGTAGTTTCAGCTGTAGTTTCTATGGTTGTGGATTCAGCTGTAGTTTCTGAGGTTGTGGATTCAGCTGTAGTTTCTATTATTGTAGTGTCAGCTGTAGTTTTTATAGTTGTGGACTTGGCTGTTGTTTCTGTGGTTGTGGTTTCAGCTGAAACTTCTGTGGATGTGGATTCAGCTGTTCTTTCTATGGTTGTGGACTCTGTAGTAGGTTCTGGGGTTGTGCTTTCAGCTGTAGTTTCTATTGTTGTAGTTTCAGCTGTAGTTTCTATGGTTGTGGATTCAGATGTAGTTTCTGTGGTTGCAGACTCGGTTGTAGTTTCTCTGGTTGAGGATTCGGCTGTAGTTTCTATGGTTGTGGACTCAGTTGTAGGTTCTGGGGTTGTGCTTTCAGCTGTAGTTTCTATGGTTGTAGTTTGAGCTGTAGTTTCTATGGTTGTGGACTCAGATGTAGTTTCTATAGATGTGGATTCAACTGTAGTTTTTAAAGTTGTGGCTTGAGATGTAGTTTCTGTTGTGTTTGACTCGGTAGTAGTTCCTGAGATTGAGAATTCAGCAGTAGATTGTGTGGTTGTAATTTCAGCTGTAGTTTCTTTGGTTGTGGACTTGGCTGTTGTTTCTGTGGTTGTGGTTTCAGCTGTAGTTTCTGTGGTTGTGGACCCGGTTGTAGGTTCTGAGGTTTTGGTCTCAGTTGTGTATTCTACAGGAAATTGAGTGGTTGTGATTTCAGCTGTATTTTCCATGGTTGTGGATTCAGCTGTACTTTCTATGGTTGTAGTTTCAGCTATAGATTCTATGGTTGTGGATTCAGCTGTATTTACTGTGGTTATGGACTCGGTTGTAGGTTCTGAGATTGTAGAATCAGCTGTAGTTTCTTTGGTTGTATTTTCAGCTGTAGATTTGATAGTTGTGGACTTGGTTGTAGTTTCTATGGTTGTGGATTCAGCTGTATTTTCTATGGTTGTAGTTTCAGCTGTAGTTTTTGTGGTTGTGGTTTCGGCTGTAGTTTCTAAGGATGTGGATTCAGCTGTTGTTTCTGAGGTTGTGGACTCATTGAGTTCTGCAGTAGATTGAGTGGTTGTGATTTCAGCTGTAGTTTCTATGGTTGTGGATTCAGCTGTAGATTCTATGGTTGTGGATTCAGCTGTAGTTTCTGTGGTTGTGGGCTCAGTTGTAGCTTCTATGGTTGTGGATTCAGCTCTACTTTCTATGTTTGTGGACTCGGTGGTAGGTTCTGAGGTTGTGGATTCATCTGTAGTTTCTAAAGTTGTGGAGTAAGCTGTAGTTTCTAAAGTTGTAGACCCGGTTGTAGGTTCTGAGGTTGTAGAATTAGCAATAGCTTCTGTGGTTGTGATCTCGGGTGTGGGTTCTATAGTTGAGAATTCAGCAGTAGTCTGAGTGATTGTGATTTCAGGTGTAGTTTCTATGGTTGTAGTTTTAGCTGTAGTTTCTATTGTTGTGGACTCGGTTGTTGGTTCTACGGTTGTTGATTCAGCTGTAGTTTCTGAGGTTGTGGATTCAGTGGCATTTTCTGTAGTTGTGGACTCGGTTGTTGGTTCTGATGTTGTGAATTCAGCAATTTTTTCTGAGGTTGTGGACTCAGTTGTGAATTTTGCAGTAGATGGAATGGTTGTGATTTCAGCTGTAGTTTCTATGGTTGTTGACTTGGCTTTTGTTACTGTGGTTGTGGTTTCGGCTGTAGTCTCTGAGGTTGTGGATTCAGCTGTAGTTTCTCTGGTTGTGGACTCGGTTTTAGGTTCTGAGGTTGTGGATACAGCTGTAGATTCTGAGGTTGTGGACTCGGTTGTGGGTTCTGAGGTTGTGAATTCTGCAGTAGATTGAGTGGTTTTGGTTTCAGCTGTAGTTTCTATGGCTGTGGACTCGGCTGTAGTTTCTATGGTTGTGGATTCAGATGTAGTTTCTGGGGTTGTGGACCTGGATGTAGATTCTATGGTTGTTGTTTCAGCTGTAGTTTCTGGGGTTGTGGATTCAGCTGTAGATTCTATGGTTGTGGATTCAGCTGTAGTTGCTATGGCTGTAGTGTCAGCTGTAGTTTCTAAAGTTGTGTGCTTGGCTGTTGTTTCTGTGGTTGTGGTCTCTGTGGTAGTTTCTGGGTTTGTGGATTCAGCTGTAGTTTCTATTATTGTAGTGTCAGCTGTAGCTTCTATGGTTGTGGACTTGGCTATTGTTGCTGTGGCTGTGGTTGTGGTTTCAGCTGTAGTTTCTGTGGTTGTTGACTCTGTTGTAGTTTCTGTTGTTGTGGATTCAGCTGTAGTTTCTATGGTTGTGGTCTCAGCTGTAGTTTTTCTAGTTGTTGAGTCAGGTCTAGATTCTATGGTTGTAGACTCAGCTGTAGTTTCTGTGGTTGCAGACGCGGTTGTAGTTTCAATGGTTGTGGATTCGGCTGTAGTTTCTATGGTTGTGGATTCAGTTGTAGTTTCTGTGGTTGCAGACTCGGTTGTAGTTTCTCTGGTTGTGGACACAGTTGTAGGTTCTGGGGTTGTGTATTCAGCTGTAGTTTCTAAAGTTGTAGACTGGGTTGTTGTTTCTGTGGTTGTGGTTTCAGTTGTAGTTTCTGTGGTTGTGGTTTCAGCTGTAGTTTCTGTGGTTGTTGACTCGATTATAGCTTCTATGGTTGTGGATTCAGCTGTAGTTTCTGTGGTTATGGACTCGGTTGTAGTTTCTATGGTTGTGGATTCAGCAGTAGTTTCTATGGCTGTAGTGTCAGCTGTAGTTTCTAAAGTTGTGTGCTTGGCTGTTGTTTCTGTGGTTGTGGTCTCTGTGGTAGTTTCTGGGTTTGTGGATTCAGCTGTAGTTTCTATTATTGTAGTGTCAGCTGTAGCTTCTATGGTTGTGGACTTGGCTATTGTTGCTGTGGCTGTGGTTGTGGTTTTGGCGGTAGTTTCTGTGGTTATGGATTCGGTTGTAGGTTCTGGGGTTGTGGATTCAGTTGTAGTTTCAGCTGTAGTTTCTGAGGTTGTAGATCCAGTTGTAGTTTCTGTTGTTTTGGACTTGGTTTTAGTTTCTATGGTTGTGGACTCAGTTGTAGGTTCTGGCGTTGTGCTTTCAGCTGTAGTTTCTCTGGTTGTAGTTTCAGCTTTAGTTTCTATGGTTGTGGACTCAGCTGTAGTTTCTATGGTTGTGGACTCAGCTGTAGTTTCTATGGTTGTGGATTCAGCTGTAGTTTCTAAAGTTGTAGACCTGGTTGTTGTTTCTGTGGTTGTAGTTTCGGCTGTAGTTTCTGAGGTTGTATATTCAGCTGTAGTTTCTGTGGTTGTGGACTCGGTTGTCATTTCTATGGTTGTGGATTCAGCTGTAGTCTCTATATTTTTGACTACATAAAATACAATTATGTCTTAGATATACAAAGGGCACATGTGTATATATATTCACCTGCACAGCATGCCAAACTGCATGTAGTTGGGCTCACAAACTTAAATATTATAATGTCCTGGACAGGCTTTTAATTGAATAGGATTGGATTGGAAATAGCAGCAGTTAACTAACACTAACCCTAACCCTAACCCTAACAGACATCTCGAGTGACCACTCCATCCGATCTGAGCCACTTCTAAATGTGGTTTTAAATCAGATACATATCTGATATCTGGACATCCAACCTACGTCTAAAAACGAATATCTGATTATCCTTTGAATTCCAAGTCACCACAAGGTGAGTGTGACACGTTTGCCCACAAATGTAGCTATTTAATATTGTGTTGTGAAGCAGCTGTGCCTATATGTGCTCGCTTTTTAAAAAAAAATTGTGCATACACAAAGAGAGATAGATAGAGAGAGAGAGAGAGAGAGAGAGAGAGAGAGAGAGAGAGAGAGAGAGAGAGAGAGAGGCCTTTAGCTTGTTGGTTTATTTAGAGCTAAGTTATCACCTCATTAATACCTCAAAAATATAACCCTAAACCTAACTCTTGGCCGGAATATCACAGGCGGGTGACATCAAGACAAGATCATCATGAATAAATGATTAGTAAAAACAGTAATATTGTGAAATTTTTTACAATTTAAAATAAATGTTTTCTATGTGAATACATGGTAAAGTGTAATTTATTCCTGTGATGACAAAGCTGAATTTTCAGCATTATTAATCCAGTCTTCAGTGTCACACAATCCTTCAAAAATCATTATAATATGATGATTTGATGCTCAACAAACATTTATTATTATTAATAAATGTTGAAAACAGTTGTGTAATTTTTTTTTCAGGATTCTTTGATAAATCAAAGATTTATCCCAGAGGTTAAATATTTCATTAATGGAAAGTAAAAAAAAAAAAAAAAACATTTATCTGAAATAAAAAGATTTTGTAACATTATAAATGTCTTTACTGTGTTTTTGATCAATATAAGGCACCTTTGCGAATAAAAGTAAAAGAAATTTTTGAAAACAGAACATCTAATACTTTTGAATGGTTGTGTATACTTGGATTTACACATGAAACAACACATAGAGGAGCGGTAAAAAAAAAAAAAAATACAGGGCAGAAGTGCAAACAGTGCAAGATGAACGAAAACTAATTAGTCTTGGGCCATTACCGGAGATAGCACACATAAACACATTACACATTTGTGCACTTCATCAATCGTGCATAAGCCTACAGCATATTGTACACGTTTACACCCGAACAGATATTTGCGAGCACAAGCTTCGTTGATGATAATGAGCCAGCATAAACACTACAGTCAAAATATAATCTAAACATTAATATCGTATTTATTTCATATACAGCATACAATTTAACTACCTGCGTTAGCTTATAACTAACCCAACATTTAAATGCAACTAAAACTTGCCTATTTGGTCATAGCTAGGCCTGCTTCAAATTTCAATACTCTGAATACTGGCTGGCAAATCTTGAAATAGTCTACTAATATCAACTAGTAAAATATGTATGTTTATATAAAATAGCATGTCAACGAACGTAAATAAAACTAAATGATTCAATCATCCGAAATTGTATCCACGGCTGGATCAAGTCGCTCTTCAAAATGCAAGCGTTCAACGTAGGAGTCCTGCTCTTCTTCGGAGGAAAATGTGTCTAGGACCATCTCAAGAGCTTCCTCACTCGTGTAACGTGCTATCTTCCAAACGCGCAGGAAAGTGAATGAATCTGATGATGAAACTTGATGCTTTTTAAGCCATTGTTGGGGGCATTTACCATTTTGCATAGATCGCCTCAGTACATTATCTTATGAATGCACGGGGGTGTGGTCACATTAACGTTAATGAACTGATCCGTGAGAAACTGTACATCTCCTTAGTTTCATACAGATAACTTTGCAGGAGAATATTTGTTTTAAATGAGAATTGTTTTATTTAAAAGTATTTCAAGCTTTCTTTAGATGTACGTTTCATGTTTGTGAGATAAGTATTCGCTTAGTTTCACTTCATTATTCAGACGTCTTTCAGAAAGTTTCTTGTGGAGAGAGACAGCTGAAAGCGCACCACGTTTATTTTCTTTATTTTACAAAAACACAATGTTTTGTTGTTATTGTGAGTGTACATAAATAAAAGTATATTATATATAGTTTATAACGATGTCTAACGATGTCCTGCTGAATACTCATAAGTATTTTAAGTGGTTTCTGCTGTCATGTGGAAAATAATTGAGCAAAACGAGCAGGTGCGTTCTTCGGGTGCAGAGGGTTGATGTAGCCTAGTAGGCTACTACAGACTCCCATAGTTTACAGCATTAGTTAAAAGATTTGTTTTCCTTGAGAAAATTTGTACCTTGTAGCCATGTGTACCTGATATCAATATTGAATCGAATTGTGAAATTTGTCTAAATACCCAGCCCTAATAAATACTTATCTGACTTTGAGAAGTTAGATTTATATGTTAGTTTAGCCTTTCAACCAGAACATGTTGGCAGGTCTGGTTGATCTTTGGCTGCATTTAATTATGAAGAATTAAATATTATAATACAGTGCTGCAGCTGTCCAGCTCCGAAGAGGTGGATGTGCTAAGCATCGAGTCAGGGAAAATGTATTATTTGCCATCTTAGTCCCCTGTGTATGAGGAGCTTGTGGAGGTTTTAACTCAGGCTGTCACTGTTAACTCAGGCAGTGTCTTAAATTTATTTATTTATTTGTTTAAATCCATGCATAAATGTTATTCTCTCAAAAGTACAAGCATATACATACATGTTATTCACATATTATGGTAGCCAAGTTTGTGCTGAATGCAGTGTAATGACACTTTTACCATTAATATGTTTATAAGCATCTAAAAAGAGCACACGTCAGAGCATGTCAAAACTTCTAAAGGGCAACAAAATTGTGCAGCCCCGTAGGGGTTAAGGCCCCGACATTACCCTCCAGGCCGCTGGTGGGTAAGGGGTATATGGCAGCAGGTCTAAGACTACTAAGAGACTTGGAAAATCTCCCTCACCAGACCCAGGTCTTTGGGGCTGCTAGGTGGGAGAAGCCCCAGCTGTTAACAAGCTTCTTGTATAGGGTAGAGTGTTGCTTCCCATGCTCCCCCTCAGAAAGACTGGAGACCGGGATGGCATTCTCAGCTGAATAGAAGTCCTGATGCAAGAAGTGCTGGACTTAAGAGGGTAGGCCCCTTCGGGGGGAATGGTTCGCACCTCATTATACAGTGCCCATTCCTCCTCTGTGCCCTCAGGAGACTGTTTTGCCAACCCCGCCACCCTCAGTGCTTCGTGGCACAGCAGTTTCCAGCAAGCTTATGCCTCAGGCACAAGACATTGCGTAAGTGCATCTGAGTCAGTTCCTTGAGGTTGTGTCATTGGGATTCTCACATCATCTGAAGAGGGAAATAGAAGAATCAGCTGGTGTGTTCTCTGCTAGTTTGCTTCAGGGCACCAAGCTGACCATCTTGAAGAAGACTCAAGAGGCTGGTTCCTTTAGTAGAGCTTCTGGCAGTGTGAAACTTCTGCCAAATGGGTCAAATGGGTCCTGCAGGCTGTAGAAAGAGGCTACAAAATCCAATTTAGGGTGTCATCTGCCATATTTCAACGGAGGGTTTTACCACTGTGGTGGGCCCTGAGCAAGCTCTGGCAATGGAACAGGAAGTAAAAACTCCCTTGGCATAGAAGGCCATAGAATGTGTTCCTCCACCCGAGACGGAGTCCGGTTTCTACAGCCGGTACTTCATTGTTCCAAAGGAGGATGGGGTCTAAATCGCTCAAAGCAGATCATGACTCAAATCGGATCCGAGGACTGGTTTCTCACAGTAGATTGCATACTTCCACGTATCCATCCTTACAAGTTCCTGAAGTCCGCTTTTGTGTGGTGAAGCATAACAATATCAGGTTCTTCTCTTCGGTCTAGCCTTATCACCCCGCATTTTCAAGAAATGCATGAATGCAGCACTGGCTCCTCTGCAACTCCAGGGCATCCATGTGTTAAACTATTTTGACAATTGGCTAATCTTAGCACAATCAGAACAGATTGTGTTTTGGCATTGAGATGTTGTCCTCACCAATATGAAAGAATTAGGGTCAAGGCTGAATGCCAAGAAGTGCATTCTCTAACACAGAAAACCACTTTTCTAGGCGTAGTGTGGGATTCAGCGATGATGCAGGCATGTCTGTCTCCTGCTCATATCGATTTGATTCTCACAGCTGTAAACAATATAAAGCTAGGCCAGTCACTCACTGTCAAACATTTTCAGAGACTGTTGGGTCTGATGGTGGCTTCGTCCAATGTGATACCTTTTGGCCTGCTGTACATGAGAACCTTGCAGTGGTGGCTCAAGAGCAAAAGGTTTTTCCCCGAGGGGGAACCCACGCCGCAAGATCAAGGTTACAAGCAATTGTCTTTGATATGGAGGAAGCCTTGGTTCTTGTCCCAAGGTCCTATGTTACGAGCCCATTGTCATCATGTTAAGCTCACAACAGATGTCTGTGGAGGGGTCACCATCTCTCGTGGCACATAAATTGCCTGGAAATTATGTCTTTATAGCGTTGAAGAATTTCCTCCCAGACCTGAGAGGCCATCATGTGTTTGTTTGCACAGCCAACACATTGGTGATCGCTTATATACAGTATCAGGGGGTCTGCGTTTGTGCCTGCTATGCAAACTGGCACACCAGATCCTCCTGTGGTCCCAAGAAAAGCAGCTTTCCCTGATAGCAGAATACATTCGAGGGTACCAAAACTTAGGAGCAGACATCCTGTCGAGGCAGGGGCTGAGGCCCGGGGAATGGAGACTTCACCCCAAGGTGGTGGAACTCATATGAGGAGTGTTTGGCCAAGCAGAAGTGGATCTTAGGAAATGTTTGGGTCTTATTATATGACACACTGTCCAATTTGGTTCCCCCTCACACACATCCAGCTCCGTTGGGGTTGGATGACTTGGTACAGACATGGCAGAGACTATGTCTGTATGTTTTTCTCCCAATTGCTCATCTCCCAGGAGTTCTGGAGAGGGTCTGTGAAGTGGAGGGGTTTCACTTCACAGTCTTGATCTCAACAGTGGGACCCAGTTAACTGCTAGGTTGGTACAGTGCTGTGAAGAAACCCATTGGTTACACGTTTCCTCCGTGGTGCTTTGAGGCCAGGACAGCAGTATGGTGGCTTAGAAAGCCTTATTATATAAGGGATATCCCTACAGGATGTGGTATCTCTGCTCACATTCATAAGAATTTACAATCTGGATCTGGGCTCTACACCAGATTCTCAGGTGCTTTCATCTTTCACAGTGATTCACACAGACAGGCACTTGGAAGTCTGGAGATTTGGGTATCCTCATTCCCAAAGCATCAAGGACGATGATGCAACACAAGTTCCCTCAAAAGGGAACGTTTTGGGTTATGACTGTAACCCTTGTTCCCTGAGAAGGGAACAAGATGCTGCATCTCCCTGACATACTCCCTGTGTCCCTGTGATCGACTTGCTTCTGCCTATTAGAATCTGACAATGTTTGGTCTGGGTGTGCTTTTTAGCTTCCTGGTCTGATGTGTCTAAAGTGAATGTAAACAGACTGGCCAATAAATCAGATATGGTCAAAAGATCAGATCTGTGCATTATGTGTGTAAACACAGCCTAAGGTGCTTGTGAAGGTTTATAAATGAGTCAATAAAATACTTTACCAGTGGTTGTGATTGGTGGAGTAATGGATTCTATTGGTTGGATAGTCTCTGTTGTTGTAGACGCTGATGGAATGGAGTGGTTTGAGGCATCTGGTATTAGGACATTTTTTTTTTAATTCAACATCACTCATTTTCAAACAAAGTCCAGAAAAGTGCATATGAGTAAATACTCACCTACACAGTAAGATGAGCAAAATACTGGCTTGACAAACTCATAAATATAGAAACGTTCTGGACAGGCTTTGACTCGTATAGGGTGGGATTTGTACGTACAGCAGCCATCCCATGCAGAAGCACAGACCTGACGCGAGACCACTCCATCTTCCAGCTGTGGGTGAGGGCCGTTGAGCCACAGTGGGTCACTACTACTACTAGTACCACACATGTTCTGATTAACACATGATTCTGGCATCTGAGCACTTTGACCATTGTAGAAAAGCCTGTACCAGCCATTCCATTCAATGTTATAATCACATGCGACATGTGTACTTTTGTTAGAGTTGTTAGTGGCTCTCCATGAATCAGACAGACTGGTATAGTTGTGGCAGGGGTTGACACTTGGGGTGCTGAAAGATACTATAGTGAAAAAGTAGAAAGAGAGCATTATATACTGAAGGTTAAATTGATTCAAGATAATAAGACAACTAACAATACAATTCATGATAATCATGTCAGATACAAAGATGAATGAATGTACCTGCACAATATACAGGACCTGGAATTGAAAGAGATGGCCTGGTCAATTTGTAGACATAATAATTTCCAGGGCAAGCTTTGACATGGATTGGGTTGGATCTGTAGTAACTGCACTGATCATAATAAGAGCCATAAATTTCACAAGTAACAATTCCATCTTTTAACTGAGGATGAGAGTCACCAAGCCACAGAGAACTAAAACCTCCACATGACATGTAAGATGCACACCACTCAGGTATCTGAGCACTCAAGCCATTCATGAAGAGTCGATACCAGCCATTCCATTTTACACGAGTGTCATCATGATCAGATATGTTTCCATACATAGACCAGAAATTAAGTGCATTTCTCCAGGGGTCGTTGAGCATGGTGTAGTTATTGCATGGGTCATAATCTGTTACATAAGGAGACCAAAACAAACAAATTATATTTAAAAAAAGAACTTCACGAGTGTAAAGGTAGGGACACACCAAACCCACGCCAAAGAAAAGTCACCTCGTTTTGAATATCAATCATGCTGATCACGTTTTCTTATTCCACTCCGCTTATATTATTTTTAAAACATTTGCGCAGTGGAATGCTCAGGTGAGATGACATAAAATTATAACAGCCTTATGTCTGTGCCGTCATGACTTCTTTGCTGGCTTTCATCATTTTTGCTCTTATTCTTGTGCACTGACTCATTTCCTAAACTGAACAGTCAATCAGAGTTCGCTCTCTCACAGATGGCCCAACGCAGATTCTACATGTTGAATCAGCCCAAAAAAAAAAAAAAAAAACCTATCAGCGTCCGACAAGAGCCAATGGTGCAGAAAACAACAACAAAAAAAAAAAGTCAGTCAGTGCTCAGAAATGGCCTGATGTTGCCCAACAGCCGACGGTCAGCTTGGTGTGTCCCTGGCTTAAGTCTGAACCAATCAAACACAGTAACAATCAGAAGATTCTAAAATCACTTATATACAGCATGACTGTGTAACATGCTAAAAACATGCTAAATGCTACAAGTTTATCTGTAAAAATTGCCATTTAAAGTTTAACCCTCTGAACCCAATTTTTCCTCATGACAGCATAAAACAACTTAAAATGCTCTGTCATTTTTGTTCACACAGACATGAGAGATGTCTTTAGAAAGTTAAGTGTCTACTTTTATGTGTACGCTCACAATAAAATTAAGTTGTGCTTTTTGCTAAATAAAGAAAACAAAGGATAGGCATTTTCTCATGTCTCTGTCAGTGAATTCCAGCCTGAAATGCATCTGAAATGAAATGTAACTCAAAGAATACTTGCCACACAGACATGAAAGATGTCTTTAGAAAGCTTGAAGTGTAATTTAATCACAACAAATGAATTATATTTAATTTATATCAGAAACAAATATTCTCCGTTTATGTAATCCGGATGAAAAGAATGAGAGGTACAGTTTCTCAAGTGGCTGCTCATTGTCGATAATGTGACCACACCCACACACACGAAAAGCGATTCACATGCTAATCGTCCACGTGAAGGAACACAAACTTGTAAACGCCCCATCACCACAAAACAAAACAAGAGACAACTGTTCAATGCTAAATAAATATAGACATATGATATTAGGATGTTTTTATGCTCTATAATATTAAAAAAATGTCTCGGTTATGTATGTAACCCATGTTCCCTGAAGGAAGGGAATGGAGACGCTTGTCAGTTACTGATGGAATGGGGGTTTTGCTTAGAAGCCTATCACCTTCGAGTTCTACAAAATGAGCCAATGGCATGAGAATGCCATAGGTCTGGGGAATTTGCATAGCGCAACTCAGCCCCACCTTGTGGGTATAAAAGGAGCTGTGTGGCAATCTCGCATTGTTTGTCTGATAAGGAGCCAAGGCTGAGCGCACCGGCCGTACCAGCGGCACAGCGGTTGTGGCATGGGGACGTAACATCTCCGGTCCTTTTCTTCAGGGAATGAGGGTTACATATGTAACTGAGACATTCCTTTTCAGTCAGTACGCTATGAGTTACATCAGTTACTGATGGAATGGGTTCCCAATTCAATCTCGCCAAAACGGCTGTCTTCTAGCATCCTGCGCTGACCAACACTCCCTGCTTTGAGTTAAGCACGAATGAGAGGCTAGGCTCAATGCCAATACCAAGGTACACTGGGAAGCATATCCCACGTGGAGAAATGCAACACAATGCCTGCCCACAGGGAGGACTTAAGAATACACATATGACCCACGTATGGGCTGCATATGGAGCACTTTGGGGTATCCAGCCGCAGGTGGAATATTTCAACCCCAGGAGTGGCAAGGTGTCTTGGCAAGGGAAGACAGATGCTTGAAGAGACTTACTGTGGAAATACACATGTGGGGGTTGCCCAACAGGGGAACCATGCCGGTTCTTGCAGGTTCACCACCTGATCTCTGCAAGGAGTGGTGGGAACCTTGGGCACGTATCCAGGCCGGGGTCTCAAGATCACGTGAGAGTTAGCCAGCCCGAATTCCAGGCACGCTTCATCAACCAAAAATGCCTGCATGTCCCCTACCCTCTTGATGGAAGCCAGGGCAATCAAGAGCGCCACTTTCATAGAAAGGAACTTCAACTCAATGGACTGCAAGGGCTCAAAGGGAGCTCTCTGGGGTCGCAAGGGGGCATCTGTAGAGGGCGAGGCGGATCTATCCTCCAAGCTCCTCTAAGGAACCTGCTGACCAGGTCGTGCTGTCCTACCATTTTTGAGTCCACAAAGTCATGGTGTGCAGATATTGCAGCCACATAAGCCTTAAGGGTGGAGGGAGACAGCCTTCGCTCCAACTCTTCTTGGAGGAAGGAGAGCACGGACCCAATCGGGCATTTTCTGGGGTCTTCTCGGCAAGAAGAGCACCAGGTGACAAAGAGGTTCCACTTCAATGCATAGGCCTGTCTCCTAGTGGAAGTGATGGTAGCTACCACCTATGGTGGTAGGGTACTCAAACCTGCCATGTCCCATCCAGGGCCCACATGTGTAGGTTCCATAGATCGGGATGTGGGTGCCAGAGGGTGCCTCATCTCTGAGAAAGGAGGTCCTTCCTCAGAGGGATTGACCAGGAGTATGAGTTTGGAGAACCAGGTCCGGCCGGGCCAATATGGGGTGAACAAAAGGACTTGCTCCCTGTCCTCCCTGATCTTGCACACGACCTGTGCGAGAAGGCTCACTGGGAGAAACTCATACTTACATGGGCCCCGCAGCCAGCTGTGCGCTAGTGCATCTGTGCCGAGGGTCCCCTCAGCCAGGGAGTAAAACCAGCGGCAATGGGAAGAGTTGTGAGAGGCAAACAGATCTACTTGTGTGTCGCCAAACTGTTCCCAAATCAGCTGAACCGTCTGGGGATGGAGTCTCCATTCCCCCGGAAGTGGCTGAAATCGTGAGAGCTTGTCAGCTGCACAATTCAGGTCTCCCGGGATGTGAATGGCACAAAGCAACCTCAGATGCTTCTGACTCCATAGGAGGAGATGGTGGGCGAGTTGCAACATCCGGTGGGAGCGTAGACCACCTTGTCGGTTGATGTATGCTACCATGTTGCTGAACAGACCAGTACATATTTGTCCTTGAGCAGGGCTCAAAAGCAGATGCAGGGCTAGATGTACGGCCAGCAACTCAAGGCAATTGACATGCCATAGGTGTTGGGGTCTTTTCCAGGAGCCCGCGGCAGCATGTCCATTGCATGTGGCACCCCAGCCCATGGCAGAGGCATTTGTTGATACAACAACATGCCTGGAAACTCGTTCTAAGGGCACTCCAGTCCATAGAACAGTGAGATTCAACCACGGGGTGAAGGTTTGACAGCAGGCCCTAGTGACTGGGACCCTGAGCATGCCCTGTTGCCATGCCCATCTCAGGACTCGATCGTGAAGCCAGTGCTGAAGCAGTCTCATATAAAGCAGTCCGAGCAGCGTGACCATGGCTGCGGATGCCATATGCCCCAGGAGCCTCTGAAATAATTTAATTGGAACTGCACTCTTGCCCTCGAATTGACGAAGGCAAGTCAGCAGTGACTGTGCGCGCTCACTCATAAGCTGCGGGTACATGGCAACTGAGTCAATTTCCATACCAAGAAAAGAAATCCTCTGCACAGGTGAGAATTTGCTCTTTTCCCAGTTGACCCGAAGGCCCAAGTGGGCAAGGTCCCAGGTCCCTGTGTTCGCAAACCTGGTCTTGAGAGTGAGCTAGTTCAATCAGTCATCAAAATGAGATGAGTTCAGGATGCAAACCCTGTGTTGCCTGAATGGCAAAAGGGCTGGCTCGATGACTTTTGTGAAGACTTGAGGAGACAGGGCTAACCTGAATGGGAGTACCGTGTACTGGTATGCCTGCCCCTTGAAGGAAACCCATAGAAATGGTCTGTGTCGAAGAAGAATGGAAAAAATGAAAGTACACATCCTTCAGGTCGATCGCTGCAAACCAATCTAACGGACAAACACATTTGAAAATGCGTTTGGCTGTCAACATCTTGAATGGAAGCCTGTGAAGGGTTTGGTTCGGTTCAAGACATGCAAGTCCAGGATTGGTAATAACCCACCGCTCTTCTTGGGTACAATAATGTAGGGTGCCACCCACCATGGTATATCGGACTCCCGAAACCGGGAAGGGGACTGTGTGAACTGAATCGCATAGCCAAGCTTGATCATGTGAGCAAGCCAGCAAGACAGATTGGAAAGCTCTAGCCAGGCTCCCAAAAACGGAGCCAATGGGGTCATACGAATGACAGGCGTATACACAATGGGGCAGCGGAGCGGAATGACTGGCTCAGACATGGGAGTCATTGGAGCATCCCGGGGTGTGAGCAGGGTCATGTTCTGTGTCCTGACAGAAGAGGCCAGGGAAGGTCCAGTGTTCTGTGGTGGCCTGCTCTGACAGGGGTCTGGCGACAGAGGGGGCTGAGAGCAGCAAGGCTTTGCGTCGCACACTGTCAACCGCACCCTTTAGCCGCGCCTCCATCAAGGGTAGTGAAGGCTGAGGTCGCACCAAAACAATTACAGGCAGAAAAAGGTGTCCTCCATGAACTGGTAACTTTCTCATGCACCTCCGGGAAGTATGGCCTTGGGGGCAGTAGCAGGCGATCAGCGTGCCTCATGCCCAGGAGCCAATCATCCAGCCTTGAATGCTCCAGAAGGAGGCAGTGCAGCCGAAACTTCATTTCCAGAGGACTCAGGCCCGCCTTGTGATGCGGCAATCGACATCATACCATCCACTGGAACCCTGAATGAAACGCTAGGTCCCTGATGTGAGGGACCAGCCATCTCAATCGGAAGCTCACCAGCTTGCGATGTGGAGGGGGTGTGGCCCAAGGAATGTTTGTCGGGTTGGCCCACACCATACCCCTCAGATCAGCCGTCAGCCAAAGTAGGTCCTCGCGAAGAGGAACTAGATTGGGGTATGACAGAGGGGACTCTACCCCTTCTGAGGTCATTGAGTCTCGATCTAAGCATTGCAATGGTCATGTTCCCACAGTGAATACATGACTCCTCCAAGAGCACTGCCTCAGCATGATTAAAGCCCAAACATGCTAGACAGCGCTCGTGGCTATCTGACGGATGAATGACATGACCGCACACCCAGAAACACACAGGCGAGACATCTTGAAAAAGACGTGCCCGTGTAGCTCTATTAGAAGAGGAAAAACTATGCAGCAGTGCAGAAGCACCCAGGGAGAACACACACACTCTGTGACAGATCACTGCACAGATCAGCAGCAGGAATGCGGAACTCGCTGGAACATGCTGTAACACAGACACTGCTGAAGAGTTGCTCGTCTGTGTTGTAGAGAGAAGCTCACAAGGCAAGTGATGCACTCGGCTCCGAAGCAAAAACATAATGTGAGATTGCTGCAAAGCTCGAGGTGGGGCAGAATTGCGCTATGCAAATTCCGCAGACTCATGGCATTGAATAGAGTAATCAGACTTTAGCCATGAAAATGTTATAAGTAAGCACAAATGTCAGGGCATGTCAAAACACCTCCAGGGCCCAGAAAACGCCTCGGGGTTCAGAGTGTTAAACAAAACTTACATTGGAAAAAACAAAACAGCAATGTTGCTATGATATGCGATTTACTTTTAATAATGTATATTCATATATATTATTTAAAACTTACTCAAAGTGGTGTTAGATCCAGTGAATATATCTGGACTTGCAGTGGAAACCACCTTTGAAATAGTGCTGACATCTAAAAAGGAGGAAATTCAAGATGACTGAAAACACTTTAAAAGGTTTTAAAGTCTTTGTCAATAAGTGGGAAAAAGCATGGTACCTGTGCAGTATCCTGAACACCAAATTAATGGATTCACAAGTTCATAGACATAGTAATTGTCTGGGCACGCTTTCACTCTAATGGGGTTTAACTTATATTCACAGCAGACACTCCAATAGTAACTACCACAGACCTCAGTGATCACCACTCCATCCTCTATCTGAGGGTGAGGATCACTGAGCGACAGACTGATTACTGTGTTACAGCTGTATGAGGTAACACAGGTCTCTAGCATCCGGATGTCCATTCCATTGTAGAAAAGCCGGTACCAGCCATTCCAGGTGATAGAGTCGTCACAAATGTAATTTCCACTTTCATTATTGGCTCTCCAGGGACGATCCAGAGACTCATAATTGTAGCAGGGATCACTGTTGATTCTTTGGAAAACAACTGTCATGGACAAAAGAGATATTTGTAAAATACAGTTGAAATACCATATTTTCATGGAAGACAATTAGGTTTTACCCATGACTACAGCCTGAAATGCCCCAGCACCCCCTGACCTTATATAGGACAAGTAGTTTGGAGAATTAATGGATATTTTAGTTTTATATAATTTTATGATTTTGAGTAATTATATTCTAACCAGTGGTGTGTGGTAAAGCCCAAAATGGGGCAAGTAGCAGTCTGTACATTCACAGCCCTGAAAAAGGGGTAACACGTTGAAGAAAAAAATAAAATAACTTGGAGTGACATTCATTATTTCCTTCTTGCTTCTTGTCAGCTCTAAAGCAGCTAAAAGCTGTGCAAATAATCAAGCATCTTCTGACAAAGAATGTAGTTCAAACTGGCCTAAAAGGACTGCGGTATTACCATCTGCTCCCATTCAGTATTCATATTAAATGTTGAATGGTATAAAAGTTGTAAGATCTGAGGAACTATAACAGAGCTAGCTAGGGTAGTGTTAGCAATGGGTGAGTGTGAGAGGACAACATAGCAACCAACAGAATGGCTGATGGACTCCAAACCACTGATTCTAACTGACTAAAACAACCTTAATTTGATTTAAAAAAATATATAAATCAATTTAAAATGATCTAATAAATGGGAAAAAAATCTTATAAAAAAATCCAGGTTAAAAGAGTTAAGGCCCATTCACACCAAGGATGATAACTATAAAGTTTTAATAATCATCTGATAAATGATAAAACCATTGACAGCCAATCAGAATCCATATGGTTTTAAAGAGCTTTAGTATTTAAAGCAACAGATACCATAACTACAGAATATGCTTATAATAAACAGAACAATGTCATGTGTTGGAGTGGATGATAATATAGTTTTCTTTATAGTTATTGCTCTTGGTGTGAACAGGCCTTTAATATTTCACCTGCACAGTACGTAGGCCTGGGGGCTGGTATGATGGGTTTTACAAATTCATAGACGTAATAATCTCCTGGACAGGCTTTGACTTGAATGGACCTGGATCTGTAGCTGCCACACTTGCTGTTCCAATATGTTGTGACTTCACGGGTTACCACTCCATCCTCAGGTTTTGGATGAGAACCTTTGAGATACAGTCCAGTTTCACCACCACATGCTTTACTCACACACCACTCAGACATCTGAGCACTTTCTCTATTCAAAAGCAGCCGATACCAGCCACTCCATTCAACAAGGGTGTCATCATATAGAATGTCCTCATTTGGGTCTTGCCGTATGTCTCTCCAATATTCATCAAGAGTGTTATAATTATTGCATGGATTAGAGATGGAAGTTGCAGACGCTGAGTAAATAAAGAAAAAAAAGACAGTGATGTATATGATACATTGTATACACATTTAATGAATAAGTGGTAAAAACCGAGAGTACATTAAAGCTAAACCTCTAACATCCGACTACAACCAATGTGTCATTTATACTAATCAAATAAGAGTTACCACCAAGATTTCTATTAAGTGTTTTCTAGGAATTGTATCTATATTTTGTTCCTCTAACTTGAATGATATGGACATTGGTTAGCTTTTAACAGATAGTCTCAACTTATTTGTATGAATATTGTTTGGTTCCCCAGTGTATTGTCCAGTGTAATCTGTGGTGAAATTCAAGTGCGTTCGTTATTTTCACCTCGCTTCGAACCAAAACGATATCAATCAGTAATGTATGACACAATGTGCTTCATTAAAGTGTATATTACTCTGCATTAGTTTTTCAGATTTTGAGCATGTCTGTTTTTCCTTGAAGGCTCCGATATACTCCAAGTGAAATCAAAGAACGAAATGATGTGATGTAATTTCGAACAAAATCAGGCCGAAACGAAGTTCAAAAAACAAAGTTTGTTTTGGGACTTCAAAACAGCTTGCTAAAGCGAACTTTCTGGAAAAGTTTGCTCCAGCTGGTAAATAGGGTTGCCAACTTCTGGAAAAGAAAATGAGAGACAATCGTGGTTGTTTATAGGAAAATAAGGGACAAAATAAGGGACACTCAAAATATTTGTACTGTACCACACAATGTATGTCATTTCAGTATCTGCAGTATCTATGTGTATAAAAGGTTGTCAGACAAACACGTGGGTCATTCCGTGTCAAAATCAACCAAATTTCAGAAACTTTCCCGGCTCAAATTTTGAGTTTGTTAATTTTGTTTCTGAAGAAAGACAACCATACGTTAAGATAAAAGACAAAATATTAAATGTGATGGATGTATATTTACTGAGTAATTCAATATTTTGAAGTGGGGGTCAGAATGACAATTTTCACATGGTTGTAAAAATTACTTTAGAAAGATGGCAGCATCATTATTTTATTTTTATTTTATACAGAGATTGGCAGGTCTATTAGGTAAATCTGTTGACTTTATCAATCTCTGTTGCATTATATGCCAACGGTGACCGTTAAAAACCCCCAAAAAAAAAAACAAAAAAAAACACTTTTGATCAAAGTTTGCACGCCTGTAACTAATTTTGAAGATACCTTAATATCCTTTTAGATTCTAATTCTTAAAACACTTTTTACTTTTGGTTTCTTCATTTTTAAGGCCCAATAATTTCCAGAGATATAGGGATCTCAATGTGGCTCCATGAGTAAATTGGTACACATTTTCAATGGTCAC
The DNA here is from genome assembly GCA_018749465.1 of Paracanthobrama guichenoti. NCBI lineage: Eukaryota > Metazoa > Chordata > Actinopteri > Cypriniformes > Gobionidae > Paracanthobrama > Paracanthobrama guichenoti. The sequence continues at coordinate 35,327,969 of CM031959.1, read as the reverse complement.
ACATTTTCTGAGCAACAAATAATGTTGGAACTAGAAATGTTATCAACACAATTGAACATTGCTGTCTGAGTGCCATCAATACTATTTTTCCCATATTGTGCCTGTAACTAAAAGTATTAAATATATCTCAATATCCTTCTATATTCTCATTCTTAATAAAATTTTATTTTGTAACCTTAATTTTAAAGGCCCTATATGGTTCAGTCCCATAAATATAATGTGGCTCCATGCTCAAATTATTGAATATTTATTTTCTACACCAAGGGATATTAAATATCATCAACCTCTATTAAAAATGGTACACTTAATTTATTTATTTATTTTTGTCAGGAAGATACATAGATGGCATAAATTCGAAAGCATAATAACTGAACGTCTTTGAAATTTCAGCCAATAATTTCTTTTTTTTTTTTTTTTAAACAATGACACTTAACATTTTTAACTAAATGTTGTTGCAACTATGTATGAATAAATGAAAATGCATATTTTTCAATTAAAAATAACTTAGAGGATTAGTATGGGCTTGCTTTTGGTGCTTGAGACTTTATTGGTTATTTTGTGTTTAAATAATACGTTTAACAATATGCTACAAATTACTTAAATATAAATGTTTTTTTTCTTTTTTTTCTATTTAACAACATTAACTTACAATAGTGAAAGATGACTTCCCTTTTTGATCACATCTTCCCTCAGGGAGAGTGCATGTTTACTTGCATGGCTGAATGTTGGACTCATGAACAATAATCACGTTGTTTGCATCCGCCCAAACTGATTTGACAAAATCAAAATACGAACAGTGAAAGGGATTTGCCGTTAGCGCGTGATCGAGCCACTTGCTGGCTGCGTCCGAAACCTGGAAAATACTGCCTTCGGAGGACACATTTCAAGGTAGGAAGGCATCAAGGCATGTTCGAATCTAATGTTAGCTTCCCTTCCCGTCTCCTGAGAGACCATCATGTGATCGATTTTTGAAGGCAGCATACATGTATGCTTAGCTGCCTTTGATATCCCACAATCCTGTGCGTTCCATTCTGTGACGGTTGAACTGGAAAAAAATATGGTGTCCGAAAGTTGCATTTGCTGGTCAGTTTGTGTGTAAATGTATGATTTTAACCAACATTTTCCACTTCTGATGTCATTTCTAGCAAGAAATTACTAATGTAGTAATTAAATGTTTAGTTCTCACCAAAGCTCTCTCTATTTAGCTGTAGATCATTAAATGTTACACTGCCTTAGACGGCTGTCCGAAATTAGTTTTATGATGTGCATTCATGCACAAAACGCTGCCTGCAGAGTCATTGGGCTTCATTCATGAAACACGAGCAGAGCGAATTTGTGTGTAAATCGTTCATAAAGCCTCTCTGACATAAATTTTCAGATTCACGAAAATGTTTGTATTTTCAAAATGTTAGTTGGTACGAACGAAATTTACACCTGCTCCCTACCATGTGTAAATGGTGCGTAAAACATTTGAACGTTCTGTGTTCTAATGTAGGCAAACTGATGACATTTTGATGCACTATGCCCCAGATGAAAAAGACGTACTATTAAATGTATTAAAAATGCATTATAGTATAATTGTATTGTACTAAAAACATACTCAAGTACATGTGTAATACATTTAATAGTACATCATTTTCACCTGGGGTACCATAATAATTCAAGAGTTGATTTGCCCCGTCTTTTTTTATATATTTATTTTAATTTTTTACACTGTTTAACATTGGGTAACAGGCAGCACTCGTCACTGTCACTTTTTACCTGGCCGTCCAATCACAGTGGAAGAGGGGTGGGACAAATATTACACCGAGCAATCATCCTACTTGTACACCAACTGAACAACAATTATGGAGAAGTTAATACTGCTTTTTTACTGCATTTTTTATATTCAGTAATATTCTTCAAAATGAGATACTAGTAACACATTACTGCCATGGATATTCTGTATCATAACAACCAAAGTATTTCAGCAGGAAAAACTCTGCCCTTCCAAAGTGCTTTTAAGCGCCACCAGCTGGCCGTTTTCAGATGTATTTCTAAAAATGCTTTGATGGACAAACGATAATTGAATATATTTATTGCTAGGCATATGTCCAATTAGTCTCTTTGGCATTTATGGAGCCAAACCTGAGAAAGAATTCCAGAAGATTCCACAGTGTTCCTGGACACGTCATTTGCATTTGTCGGGGATAATGCTAATTATGAATGAGCGCGCACGCGCGTCCTATTTCCGAATGTTTGGAATTCATTAATATACACACGTTTTACTACCAAATCCGTGGTATACAAAGCATTTATGAATCTGGAGGAGAGTTTTTGTAAAGGTCCATTTTATGCGCAAATTACTCAGAATTTGCTCATATATTTAAGAAAGTTTCATGAATGAGGCCCATTGTCTGATAAGGCAGAGAGGCAACGAGTCAGCTGCCTAGGTTTTTGGACGCAGCCACTGTCAGCACCGGCAGAGGATTCTGATGGATTCTGGTATGACAACTGAAAGAATTGAAAATAATCAAAGATATTTGATTTTGTAAAATGAACAAAGACATTTGCTTTACTGTTTTCAACCCCCATCTCTCTCCAGGAGGGCCATTTGGAATTCCTAAAGACAAAGAAATGCTGAAGGCCTGTAGGCCAAATGTGTGTCACACCTGTAACACCGTGGGGGAAGTTTGGTCTGATTGGTCAGTTTGAATGGCTCACGTTAGGGTTTAAGTCACATGGTCAAGGAATAGATAAAAGAAGATTGTAACTGTTGCTCTGTCTCTTTTTTCTCTGGCGCTCTCTTCTTGGGGCCTTCTCTTTGGCTCTTCTCTTCTTTGCTCTCTTCTCTCCTTCTCTCTCTCTCTCTCTCTCTCAGGTAACATTCATGCTGGGTACGATTAATGGTATAAGTTTTCATCATCTCATACATTTATTTTGTAACTATTTTAAGTGTAACCATAACTAGATTTTGTCATTAAATTCTTTCAACTACAAATGATGTGCTAACTAGTTTTGATTTGGTATTGACTTTGAAGTGTTACCTATTGCAATACAATATAGTCACATTATAGCCACGCTCTCCCACGTTTAGCTATTGTAACTGCGCTTATTTCCGTCGTTGGTATAAGCTGCAGTGGGTGGTAAAGACGTGAAATGTACAGTTTTCTATCATCTTGCTGATAACGTTTCTTTAGTCATTCGGCAACCCTGCAGTCAGAACCGCTGTAGAGGATCCACCCTTACAGATGGTGCGAAACCCGGGAATCCCTTGCAGTGAATCTTCTGAAATTCATCAGAATGAGGACATTTTTTCACAGTTGATCTGGTGAATGGATTAAAGCTGACCTTTTGACCAAGGAATTGGTAAGTCTGTTTTCATTGTTTATGAATTGCATGAAACAGAAATTAGAAGGTTTTAAATAGCTTCAATAGTCCCATTACTGTACAATCCGAGAATATTCAGATTATCTCCTCGGGGATGGAAGGAAAATTTCTGATAACAGTGACTTATTGTTTGCTTTATGGAGTGAAAAGTTGAGCCTACCTTGTCCAAACTCAAGACAGAGTATATTGGAATTAAAAGTTCAGATGATGAAATGATTCGATGGTGGGACATAATTGGCAAACACCAAAAGAAATCAAAACATGGTAAAATAATTGAGGCTTTAAACTTCATAAGTTTTAAAAGGCTACATAATGTGATACCATTTCTATTATCAAGTGTAGATGAGAAATGTAAAGAAGTGCATTCTAAAAATGCAGAAGCAGAAAAGTCTGAGGCAAAGATTCAAGATCTTCAAGCACAGCTAGATAAATTACTAGCTGAGCAGTTAGCCCTGACTGAAAAGTGTAAAAATCACAAGGAGACCATTGCAGATCTCAAGGCTAAGCTAAATGCTAAAAGTTCATGTCTCCCAAAGCGCTTAACAGCGATGGGACTAAAAGCATGTTCACTTCTTAGATGAGCTGACTTGCTCTAATGAATCTGAAACATTTAGTTCAGAAAATGCATGTGCAACTCAAGAAAGGGTGCCCATTTCAGTTCTTAAGGTGATGCAGTACCGTAATAGCGCAGAGTCATGTACCAGTACGCATGGTGTACAAGCATTAGAGAGTCATGAAAATCCTCAAACTCCAGGAGAACATAGCATTCAATCCTATGGCAAAGAGAACAGGTTTTGCAGTTCTTGTAGGAAAATAGGCCACTCAGAGGAGAGATGCTGGTCACTGGGTGAAGGTCGACCTCCACCTTATTTTCAGAAAACTAGGAAATCACTTTCTAAGAGTAAAGATCAGCGCTCATTTGCAGGTAAAACTCTTAGTGAGTTAACCGCAGTGTTCATGCAAGGCCTTCAGCTATTAACCTTATTGGCTAGTGGACTAGCAGCCTCATAGCAGTGAGTTTAATAGTTAAACATCTAAATTGCAATGATCCTGTTTGTATTTTCAAATTTGTAATTGTACTAAAGACATTGTGCGCATTGAACACACATTATAGTTGTTTGTGTTAATATATACACATAGACTAGTTAAGTTTATTCTTTAAAACACATGATTGCTTTACTTTAAGTGTTGTATGAAACACTTAGGATAAAGGTTGTTGATGCTTTGCATTCTAGGCCATGTATCTTGTGAAAATTGGAATAACTTGAATACTGGAATTGTTTAGCCATTTCCAGTTTCATGTGTTTCTATGTTGAATTTGTTTGTCTCCTGAGTGGAAAACTCTGCTATTTTCCATATAGCTGCAGTAAAACCATGTACAGGAGCATAGAATTGCCATGTGGCTACAGTGTAATTTACAATTGCATTAACCATGAAAATGCTTTCATCACAGCAGGATTCAGTACCTTTGACCTTTGCACTTTATCATGCTCCCTAACAAAAACACTGGTGTGGGGAGATTTTGAGCCAGACCACACTTCACTCACATTCTCATGCTGGCTTCCTGTTACAACAGGACAAAATTTGCATCACAATTGTAAACCTCCTTGCCGTGTTTGGGGCATGATTTACACATAGCCACAGCTAAATGCAGCCACATAGATTTGATCTTCACAGACAAAGTCAAATCTACATCAGCCTCACAAAATGTATTCTATTTTATTTAAGTCTTTACATCTAGACTGTATTATAACTGTGAATTTCTCCCAGTTAATGTTTTTGTTTTTCTTCAGATTTACTAAATCAGTTAGTTATTATGTGTCTGACCAAGTTAAATATCAAAATTTACGTGAATTTATGCATTTCTCATTCTTACCTAAGTGCAAACATTTATTTTATCATTGTATTGTAACAATGCATTTGATTTTGAACTTATTTGATTTCTGAGTCTTTGTATTTTGTCCATTTGACTTGCAACAATGTTTTTGGACATCTATGGAATTGAATTTCTGTATTTGGTTACACTGAATATTTTGCTGATACTCTTCATGAAAAGGGGATTTAAGCCAACAATGATTGTTGTTTTGTTATAATGCAATTTATTTTTAATGTTTTCCAGAAACAATGTAAGAGCTTGTGAGATCTTCTTTTATTCTCAGCCTTGACCACTTTATTAAGTACATCGATTTAATGGCTTATTGCCAGAGACTATTTTAATCTGACCACATCAAACTTCTGACCAATGACAAATGCTGTGTATGCTTTTGTTCTTTGTTGTGCTATATGTTCTTCTAATCACAGGATCCCTGCTGCACAAGTTCACATCCTGTGTCCTCAGAAAGAGGGACAAGCGTTTGCTCTAACCTTCAGTGACTTTTCTCAAGGTGTGAAGGATTCAATGGACGTTTTGCATATCAATGATTGGTGCAACACCATTTGATGGAGCCTTCTCATGCAGGACTGAGATGAGAACAAAGACTGAAGACTGACCAGCTGCTTTTGCAACAAGTGTGGACGAGAAGTCTGAAGATGACATCTACACACAACAGAAAGCATGTCTTTGTGGACTGTGCCACCTTTGTACTCAATGATTGTGGCCAATGGTGCCAAGAGGGGACTGAAAGAATTGAAAATAATCAAAGATATTTGATTTTGTAAAATGAACAAAGACATTTGCTTTACTGTTTTCAACCCCCATCTCTCTCCAGGAGGGCCATTTGGAATTCCTAAAGACAAAGAAATGCTGAAGGCCTGTAGGCCAAATGTGTGTCACACCTGTAACACCGTGGGGGTTTGGTCTGATTGGTCAGTTTGAATGGCTCACGTTAGGGTTTAAGTCACATGGTCAAGGAATAGATAAAAGAAGATTGTAACTGTTGCTCTGTCTCTTTTTCTCTGGCGCTCTCTTCTTGGGGCCTTCTCTTTGGCTCTTCTCTTCTTTGCTCTCTTCTCTTCTTTGTCTCTCTGTCCTCTCTCTCTCTCTCTCTCTCTCTCTCTCTCTCTCTCAGGTAACATTCATGCTGGAGTACGATTAATGGTATAAGTTTTCATCATCTCATACATTTATTTTGTAACTATTTTAAGTGTAACCATAACTAGATTTTGTCATTAAATTCTTTCAACTACAAATGATGTGCTAACTAGTTTTGATTTGGTATTGACTTTGAAGTGTTACCTATTGCAATACAATATAGTCACATTATAGCCACGCTCTCCCACGTTTAGCTATTGTAACTGCGCTTATTTCCGTCGTTGGTATAAGCTGCAGTGGGTGGTAAAGACGTGAAATGTACAGTTTTCTATCATCTTGCTGATAACGTTTCTTTAGTCATTCGGCAACCCTGCAGTCAGAACCGCTGTAGAGGATCCACCCTTACACAACCTCTGCTTGGAGAGAGCCTTCCCTCTCTGCTGCTCTCCGAAACAGACAAGAACTGGTCAGAGGTCCTGAACACTGCGATCGGTCTACATAAGTGCAAGGATGCGTACTCCGTTTAAACCTGGGAGGAGATTGTGCGAACTAAATCGCATAGCCAAACCTGTGGGAGAACCAGCTGAACAGTTTGGAAGCTCTATTTAGGCTCGCAGAACTGAAGTAGCGGACGTGCGAGCCACACGTGTACCCACGATGGGGCAGCGAAGTGGAATGACCGGCCCAGACATGGAGGCGTGGGAGCGTCCCGAAGTGTGGGCGGGGTCTAATTCCACGCCCTGTCGGAGGAGACCAGGGAAGGACCAGCGTTTCACAGGGGTCTCGTCTGACAGGGAGCTGGCGAAAGAGGGGGCTGAGAGTGGCGAGGCTGTGTGTCGCACACTGCCAGCCGTGCCCTCTTGGGGCTCAGAGGTGAATGAGTCAGTTCTTTCAATAAAGGAAAACAAAAGATTCTCTCCTGGCCCTCCGCCAGGGGAAGGAGTGGCCCTGTTACCATCTCCTGAGAAAGAACTAAATTCACCTCTGAGCGGCCCATGTCAGGAGTGCCGCATGGCCTGCCGTTTAGCAGGGATGGGGCTGAGACGGGCTGGGCTGCTGTTGTGCGGCCTCCTCCAAGCCCTAGCCCAGGTGTAGGCTTCTGCTGGGGCTGGACGGGGAGGGGCGGACACGCAGGAGGGCAGCCCTGGTGGGAAGCAGGCCAAGGCATCTGCGCCGGCGGCTGGGTGGAGGCAGCAGCAGGCCGCCGGGGCAGAATGTGTTTAAGCGCCTCAGCCTGCTTTTGTGCGGCCGAGAACTGGTGGGCAAATTTCTCGACGGCCCCACCAAATAGCCCAGTCTGGAAGATAGGGGAGTTGAGGAAATGTGTTTGCTCAGCCTCCTGCAAATCTGCCAGACTGAGCCATAGATAGCGTTCCTGGACCACAGCAGTGGACATCACCTGACCGAGAGAGCGTGTTAAATAGAGAGTAACCTTCGTCGCCCGTAAGACGAGGTCGGCAGCCGCATGCAACTCACGCACAAGTGCAGGGTCAGTACTGCTCTTGTGCATTCTCCTGAGCACCTTCGCCTGATAGACTAGAAGGATGGCCATGGCATGCAAGGCAGACGGGGCCTGGCCCGTGGCTCTGTAGGTCCTCGCCACCAAGGTAGATGTAAACCCACAAGCCTCAGACGGGTGCTTTGGGTCCCTGCATGCTGTTGAAGCACTCTGCGGACACAGCTGCATCACAACAGAACGCCCAACAGAACACCAACTATTAAACATATGGAATGTCCTCATAATGATAGGTGCACCATTTTCTTTTTTTTTCTTTTTTTTTTGTGTGTGTGTGTGTGTGTGTGTGTGTGTGTGTGTATGTGTGCTTAGAGCCTCTCAATTAACATTAGTGCACAACCCTCTGGCTGAATTACACTAGACCTCTGCCAAAAGTGTGTCTGCATGTGTTCATATAACAACTTTAACCTTACCTTTAATTTGGCCAGTTGTGCAGCTTTAATGTCCGACAGGCCCATGCCACTTTAAGCACTATCACTTCATGCTGATTGTTCATCATTAAAGGTAGGGTTGGAAATTTGTTTTATTAACAATTTTGTTATACTGGTTGAAATTGAATCTCTTCATATCCTGATAGCAATCAATAATAGAAGTGGTCTAAATAATAAAACATTTGTTTTATTGTACATATATCTTCTGTGGAAGTCTCTGGACTAAAAAATGTTCATCCAAACTTTGCATTCGGTCCAAATGCAATGATACAATGTCCATTAGAGTTAGAGTATCTCCATTCCGAACCCTGCTCACGTAGACATCACACGTCATCAGCGTGTTGCAGATACAGTCACTGAGTGCGATAAACAAACAGCAGTCATCTTTTTTATAGTTCCTCCTGAACCAAAACAAAGAGCTTATACTGCATTCATGCCATGCCATAACCGTAATTACAAAATGGCAACATGTGACATTCTACCCAGAGCTGTTCATGTCCTCAGACTCTCTGGATTTATGTGTTTCTATGTAAACACTATCAATGCCGAAATGAATCTGCAGCAGTCAGATGGTACAACAGCTCTGTAAGATGTTCACGTTTATTATTATTGTACTGTTATGTGCTTAGAGACATGAGGTGATTTAACACTGTCTCTCATCTCGTGATGCTTTGCAAACTCTGTGTGCTGTATGTGTTCCATTGTTTCAAAGGAGGCATGACTTTGGAGAACGCAGCTCTGAAGGGAGGATGGGATCTCATGCTTAACCCTAAACCTAACCCTAACCCTAGCTTTCTATTACTAGCCACTACGAAAATTGCCTAGCCTACCTTTAATGTGGAAACTAATGAAAAGAATCAAATAGTAGCCTACTGTATGAACCAATTTATTGATTCTGAATTGTGAATTAAAAATTTTAATTCTGAATTATTGAATTTAAACCCGTTTTCTTTTCTTTTTTTGTCTATTGTGTCATAATTTGTAAGACTGTTTTAGACTCTCAAAACATGGCATAGTCAACATATGAATTATTCTAACACTAACAATCCTACATTTTAATTAATAGAAAGCAGAGGATGGAAACAGGAAGAAGGGAAGACTAAAAGTGGAATAATAATTGTACCTGGTATTTGTCCACTGGTTATTTCACCTAAATAAACAATAGAAGCAGAATAATTTAATAATGTAAATAAAAAGATTTAGTCAGTTCACAGACATATTATAAAACACTCACCATTAATCAGCAGCAGCAGTGAGACACACAGTGAGATCAGAAACCTCATTGTGATGAACAGCACCTGCACACACATAGAACTTACTGTACACTGTAACAAAAATGCTGTAAAATACAGCTAAATTCTGACAGTAACACACCGTTTTCTAATAAAACAGTAATGTCCTGTGGAAAACAATGCATTCTGGGCAATAATTTGTACGGTGATGCATTGCTGCATACGTACATAATATTTTTTTCACTCAATTATGTCTAATAACGAGATGTTATGTCGTTTTAACGACATATTTTTTCTGTAATAACAAGATCTTATGTTGTTAAAACAACATAATTTTCTCGTAATAACAAGATGTCGTTTTAACGACATCTTTTCTTGTAATAACAAGATCTTTTCTCATAATGACAGATGTCATTAAAACAACATTTTTTTCTTGTTAAAACAACATACATTTTCTCCTAATAAGGACGTGTTGTATAGTGATGTGTACAAAATATGCCTGTATCCACATTAGAGAATTTATAGGCTAGCCTATGTGCCTTTGTCACACTTATGTTTGAAAAGCAGTAATGACGGACCTGGTGCAGCCACAGATATCATAACTATCTCTAGGCCTGTAATTAAGACATATATTCAAGAAATGTATTAAAAACAGAAAGACGCTGTAGTTTCAACCTTCCTCAAAGGCCGCAGAAACAGGCCAGTGGGTTCGTTACGCACCTCAATCCATTCCCGACATTCTTGGTTTGCTTTTTATTTATTAGATGTACAGGAAATTAGTTGATGAAACATTGATCAAAATTAAAATACTTATTTGTGTACTCTCACAATAAGAACAAAGGCCGTGGATTCAGGGAACAGATTATTTTGCATGCACTCCACTCCAAACACTGTCTTCATTTCAAAAAATTAATTTTGTTTATTAAGCGCCATGTTTTTATTTTCAAAAGCATTTCTAAATTCAGTTCATATTTCCAACAAACAAAATTCCAAGCCAAAATAACAAAAAAAACCTTTGAGTCACCACCATGCAAATTCAAACATTTTGCTCGTCGTGGTGAATACAACCCATCAGGGGAACGGTAATTAACTAAATGTTAATTAATAATAATAATAATAATAATAATAATAATAATAATAATAAACAAATACACAACTTATAATAAATAAACTCAAATATGTTCACAGTCTATTCATCATCAAACTAAAAATGCAGTCAACCAAATAGAAAACGTTATTTGGCTTAAATTATATTGTCTGTTGTATACAATCGTGACTACCGCTCTACAGTGCAGTGGTGTTATTCCAAACACATTGTTTTAGACTGGGACACGAGTCATACAAAGCATTGTTACCATAATACATTGTTTAGCATCCAAATGCAAATAGAAATATTTGCATTTGTGCAGAATGACAGAGGAGTTTCTGAAACTCTCAGTTTCACTTTAGGCTGGCCTAATTCGTTTAGGCTTTAAAATAAATGTTGTTTGAAGGATAATGAATGGCATAATTTGTGTTTGTTTTACATTTATATTTTTCATTCTTGTTATGAATTTAGTTACATTTAAAGGATTTGTTGTGGAAAGCCTAAAATAGCTACATGTTAATAATGTTTGTAAACATTTAGTTTTTACCAGTATTTTTTAATAAAACATTTTTTAATCACTATACAACACATTAGTCTAGAGAATAGGCCAGTACACCTCCACCTCCATCACCCTGAGTGTGGGAGCTCCACAGGGCTGTGTCCTGAGTCCCCTGCTCTACTCTCTCTACACACATGACTGTTTGTCCACACACAGCTCCACCTCTATCATCAAATTTGCTGATGATACTGTTGTCCTGGGCCTCATTTCCAACAACAATGAGACGGCATACTTGGACGAGGTGGAGCATCTAACATCATGGTGCCAGGACAACTGTCTCTCTCTGAATGTTGACAAGACCAAAGAAATGATTGTGGACTTCAGGAAGAGACAACAATGGACATACTCCCCCCTCATGATCAGCGGGTCACCAGTAGAGAGAGTGAGAGAGTGAGCAGCTTCAAGTACCTGGGTGTAAACATCTCCGAGGACCTGACCTGGACTGCTCACATTCAGACACAGGTGAAAAAAGCCAGGCAAAGACTGTACCACCTGCGCCAGCTGAGGAAATTCAGGATTTCACCAGCTATCCTGAAAACTTTCTATTTATGGGCGATAGAAAGTGTATTAACTCAGTGCATCACAGCGTGGTATGGGAACAGCACCAGTCATGACCGCAAAGCCCTGCAAAGAGTCGTGCGCTTATCCGAGCGTATCTCAGGGTCAGCTCTCCTGTCTCTGCAGGACGTCTACACCAAACGCTGCAAAGGTAGAGTTACTAAGATCATCAAGGACTCTAATCACCCTGCAAACCCTCATTTCACGCTGCTGCCATCTGGTAAGCGCTTCCGAAGCCTGATGGGCAAAACTGAGAGACTCAAGAGGAGCTTCTTCCCCCAGGCCATCAGACTCCTGAACTCAGTCACCTAACATCACGTGACTTCACTTCAGAATAAACATCGATACACTGACATTGCACTGCACTTTCTGTTCTAACAACCTGTTATAAACCTGTTTGCACATTATACTCTTTATACATTTGTTAACCACATATTTATAAGTCTACAGTTTACTCACTGCACAGTCTACTTCAATTATTTTATTCCACTTCTTTATTCTTGATTATTTATAATTCTACAGATATATATATATATATATATATATATATATATATATATATATATATATATATATATATATATATATATATATATATTACTTTTATCCTATTTCTATTATAATTTCCTCCTTGTGTTTTTAACTGTGAATTTGCACTGTCCAGTTCTGTCAACACTCCACTGGCTCCCTATTAAACTTCATATAAATTTTAAAATCTTGCTAATTATTTACAAAGCACTAAATGGTTTAGCTCCCCAGTACTTGAGCGAGCTCTTAACGCATTATACTCCATCACGTCTATTGCGGTCTCAAAACTCTGGCCAGTTGATAATTCCTAGAATATCAAAATCAGCTGCAGGCCGTCGATCCTTTTCCTATTTAGCACCTAAACTCTGGAACAGTCTTCCTAGTATTGTTCAGGAAGCAGACACACTCTGTCAGTTTAAATCTAGACTAAAACGCATCTCTTTACTATGGAATACACATAGAACATTATCAATTATATTATTAAAATCAGTTAAATGATTGTTAGGCTTCATTAACTAGGTCAGCCGGAACTGGGAACACTTCCCATAACACCTGATGTACTCGTTACATCATAAGAATACGGGCCGTATCCAGACCAGATGGTATACCTGCGCCTGGAGATGACCAACGCATTCCTGAAATGTCTGCAGAGAGCGTGTCAATTAAACTCCTCCCGTAAATGCCGCATCGACACGATATCCTCATTAAACCCATCTCCGGCGTGACGACTCCAATCTTTCGAATAATCTTATGAATATCTATTTATGTAATATGACTTCTGATCTGTAATTTTGCCAGAATCATAATCATACACTATTTGTTCGTTGGCCAGAGGAGAACTGGCACCCCGACTGAGCCTGGTTTCTCCCAAGGTTTTTTTCTCCATTCTGGCCCTGAAGGAGTTTTGGTTCCTTGCCACCGTCGCCTTTGGCTTTTGGCTTGCTCAGTTGGGGACACTTAAATTTCAACTATATTACTGATCTGCCCGCATTGACACTATATGATAATTGAAATTAGCCAGATAACATCACAGTTTTCACCAGAGCGGCTGTACAGCCAAATCAAATTCTGTTGCGTTGTTTCCCTGTTAACACTGTGAAGCTGCTTTGAACAATTGGCACTGTAAAAAGCACTATATAGACGGTTTCAATGGCAACAACATAAACAAACCTTACTGCGCATGTGCAAATTTGTGGCCCAAACTTAACTTCCAGTAGATGTCTGCAAAGAATCAATAGTAACAGAGGCTGCATTATCTTTCTTATGCGTTATCATTTTTCATTTTAATTGTGCAACATTAACTTAATTTATATGTTTTTATTGTTTCAGCATGTTTATTACAAGTAATCTCCCATTTCTGTCTGCAATATAGAGTGGGGGAAACACCCCCCTTAAAGGGTTAGTTCACCCAAAACTGAAAATTCTGTTAGTAATTACTCACCCTCATGCCGATTAAGTCCAAACACAAATTAAGTCCTTCCCACTGGATAATGAACACAATCACTACTGTCATCACTCTCCGAATTCAAGTCCACCGATTCACAGTTCTCTGTCATGATTTACGACTTTCTTATGTCTTACTTACACAGTTTTAGTTCTGGTCACCACATGGCGTGAACTGTCCTCCCTCTCTGAAGGTAAGTTAATTCTCACTCCCTCACTAATCGGCAACAAATGTACCCTATGCAAAGTTCTTACCCCTCCTGTTCCACTTTGCGGCTTCACCATGTACACAGGAAAGTTCTCCAGCTTCTCCAGAACAAGGTAAGGTACTGAACTCCACTTATCTCTCAACTTCTGCTTCCCAGTTGTAGCAAGATTCTTCACCAGCACACAGTCTCCTTTGTCAAGCTCATGGAACTTCACTCTCTGATCATAGAGTCTTTTGTTCCTCTGCTCCGTTTTCTGTGCATTTGTGGAGGAAATTCATTTTCTAGCAGGCCTCAGTAGGCCTTAGTAGGCCTCAGTTGTGTTGTAGAGAGGCCTTGGCCGTATACTAAAGACCAAGGTCTGTTGTCCATCAAAATATGAAAAACAAGAGAAAACTATATTTGTTGTATGGGAAACTGGTGAGGGGCGTTGGGAACCTGTCATAAACTGGTGTGAAGCGCTGGGAAACTGTCATATGAGTGTTATATGAGAGTTTTTAAAAAAGTTAGAAAGCCTGGGATTTTCCACCAATATGTATGGTACGTGACAAAGTGTGCGTCTAATTGTGGCGAAACTGTGGGGTAGAGTTAAAAAGAAAAAGATACATGGAAGAGTGTCAATTGGATGAAAGATGATAAGAAAATGTATAGACATGAAGTTTTACCATGAAAGAGTCAGATGAACAGCTGCATCTCACTTTGTTGTTTCCTGCAATAAAGTTAATTTTCCTGAGACCTGGAACTTCGACTCAGACAATTTTTCTTTAAAGAACTGAAGACTATTGAGACTTAGAATTTTCCACAACATATTTGGCGGAGCCAGCCAGGAGCGGTAGAGGCTGAGGGACCCACGGGGGGCTTCCTGGCACGAGACCTCACAAAACAAAAGGCGCCATGTAAATATAAGGTAAGCAGATTTGCTTATATATTTGTTTTGCGTGGTCCCTGTCAGCTGCTGCCTGGGGTAACTATATATTGTCTTACTAAACGAACCTAAAATTTGATTGATATTAAATAAGTAATTGAGTGAATTAACTGTATTAAAAACAGACAGAGGGTAATTTCCAGGTCCAGGGAATAGTGCATGCGTAGTAGTAGTTAGTTTGGACTGCGAGGAGTGTCGTGTCCAACACACGAGGAGTGTCGTGTGTCTGCCTGAAGTGGGGAATTTAAATCGCGAGGAGTGTCGCGTCCACACGAGGAGTGTCGTGTGTCTGCCTGAAGTGGGGCATTTCAAACAGCGAGGAGTGTCGCGTTTGAAAAAACACGCGAGGAGTGTCGCGTGTCTATTTATGTACGTGTTTCTGTGTGTATTTGTAAGGCTGCGCTTGTCTGGGAAATGATCCAAGTTTGGTCAAGCCACAGATAAGAAGCGCCGAGTTGTCAAACTAAAGAGCTCTGTAAGAGAAGGGAGTGGGCCCAAGGGAAATAGTGTATATCATTCTGTATATTGCTTGCTAATAGCATAAGAAGAAAAAGTAGGTTTTAACTGCATGAAAACTGCTTTGTACATAAGCTAAGGTATTATAATAAATGACTGAACGAGTTTGTGTACCCTGGAAAAGGGTTGTTCCAATAACAGTAGAAGAACAAGGTTTAGGATCAGTGATTACATTGTGGAACAAAGAATATTTGTTTGCCCCAGCGGGAGCACGCTATTGCTCAGAGTTGTTGGGAAGGCAAAAAGAGAGACAAATTGAACAACTATTATTTAAAGACCCAGCCATATTGTCAGTATTTGCAACCACTAGTGCAAGATCACAGATAAACGAGGGACAAACAATTATATTGACCTTTAGTGTCCCTCATTGGAGACCTCGATTAAACAGAGAAACGGGGGAAATCAGTTTGACTCCCACTAAATTGCAGCATGAGCGCTGGCAATACGCTACTGCATGGTATCCACTGAATTAAAATATTTTAAAAAAAAGGATAATAAAATTCTGTGAAAAGTTGCAAAGTATTTTTAGAAATAGGTTGTTTTGAATGCTTTTCCTGATTGCAAGTACTGTAAATTAGGCTGCGAGATATGATCATTGATAATTAAGCAAAATAAATTAAAATATATCTCTCTTGTCTTCCCAAAAAGCCAGCGAAAAAGTTGCACGTTTTAAAGTGTGTGAGTGAAATCCCGGGTAAGTGTGAGTGAGTCTATAACTGCGCAGCGGAAAAAAGGCAAGAGAGTGTGTGGAGGAGAGACTGAGAGGAAGTGTGTGTGTGTGTGTGTGTGTGTGTGTGTGTGTGTGCAAAGTAAAGTAGAAAGAGATTTCTACAGCATGTGGACAAGGGTCAGTGATGCTGACAGAGAAAGATATAGAAGGAGGGATATAGAATATAGAGAATACCAAAAGTATAAGGAAGCTCTGATTGAATCTAAGGGAATTAAGAAGCATTTTTGGCTGGAAGATGAATATGTGAATGCAAAAGGGCAGAAAGAAGTCTTAACTGAAGAAAAGAAAGATGAGCTTCTGAAAAGCCTAACAAAAGTCACAAATTTAGTCCAAATTGAAAACGAGTGGCCTCTGAAAGATTGGCGTGAAGAGGTCAGAAAGCAAATAACATTGAAAAATTTAGGACCACACCTGAATCAAATCTGTTTTCCAAAAACAACCCTATTAGAGTCACTGCTGACAGCGGTGAGGCTAGACTTGCCCCCAGTTTTCCTCCCATACTTAAGATGAGACGTGGGACAGCCCTGGCCCCAGGGGCTGGGAGGGGCAACCATACTCAGAAACATTTACGCTATAGTGAACCCTTGTGTGAGACCAGTGCAGTGGGACAGCGGAGTACTCTGTGAACACAGGAGAAGAGGAGGAGTTAGATCCCTCCCCACCACAAATTGGACACTTAGCAAATTGGCTGTGTCAGTGGTTTTTAAAAATAACCCAGAACACATACACTACCTGTGGGTAGAAATACGCAGAGGCAAGAGAGAAGCAGAAGAGCAGCTGGAGTCATTGAGAAATGAGAACCAAGAAAGGGAGGAACAGGAAGAGGGGGAGTAGAGGAAGAAAAATATTAAATCAGCAAGAGAGGGAGGGCCTGATTGAAGTGTTTGAGCCATTGGACTTTACAACATGTGCAAAAAGTGAATTGCAGATTTCAATCACAATAGTAGGAGGTTTTGATGCTAAATTAACCCCATGTCTCACTTATTCATATTGGACAGGAGGAATTACATTGAGGAGTCGGAAGGTTGATGAAAACGAGCTCTGGAGTTTTGAACTGATCTGCCTGGGGGAAGACATTATCTGGAAACGCAACAACTGCAATTGGCTAGGACTGGAGGACGTGTCATTGAAGCCATTGACTGAGGTACAGATAAGAGCAGTTTTGAAATACTTACGAAATCCTAAGGCCAAAAAATTATTGTTCTAATTTTAAGCATCTTTGACAAAATCAAAGGGCTGAAAGGCACTGAGGAAGTAATTAAACAATTTTAATATTAAGTACTTTATTAAATTTGATAACACAAAACACTTAAAACTTTTTTGAAAATACAAAAAGGTAACCTTAAGGCGATGGCTTCGGTGTCACAGGATCCAGAAACCCCTGTAGAGCGAATAATAACTGAGTACCCAATATGTAGGGATACTATCAGAAATCTGTCTAGAAAGTGGGAAAAAAGGACCAGAAAGTTAAATTCAAAGTGGCCAGCAGAAGGAACATTTGATTTACCAATGTGCAAAGAAATGGAAGCGTTGATAAAAAATTATAAGGCCCAAGATAAGACAAAGAAAAGAGAAGAAAAGAGAGTGAAGGAACAGGAAGTGTTAAAATTGTTTAAGGATTGGGGAATAAAATTGCTAAAAGAAAGAAGGGGTGGGGTGAAAGAAGATGAGAAAAAAGCAGTGAAAAAGGAAAGACCACCCCCCTATGCACCACTGTATGATCTCGCAGCTACTAAACAGCTGCCACTGGTGGATGCACAGCTGCATGTGAGAGGGAAAGTGACTTTAGAGGAAGACCAAGATGAAGGTGAAGCAGAAAAAGGATGGATGAAGCATTGGTACAAAGATGGCAGAGAGCAAGTTGAAGAAAGATCTTTAAGGGGAGGAATAGACTCCCCAACAAGAATGGTCGGGGACACTATGAGCTACCACAGTAAGGAAGGAAGTTATCTGGGCCAGTATGAAGGAAAAACAAGGCGAAAAAGAAACACCAACAAAATTATCCGGAAAATCACCAAAAGAAAAAGATGGGGAAGGGTGGAGCACCACAAGTCAAACAACAGAAGACCCATATCGACATGCAGCACAAGCATTGCGACAGCTCACAAAGACAACAGTGGCCAATGGAGTGGACGAACTAATACAAGCAGTAACTGACGAAGGCCTACTGGACAGACTGGATCAAGTGAGAGGAGAAACTGAGGAAATAAAGAAGCAGTTGAGACAAGATGCTCAAGAGCTGAGAAGGAGCTTGGATAGGATGGGAAGACGCAGACCATCCACAACACGATCACTCTCCAGCAGCCCACACAGAGAATACAAGCATGTCTCAGGAACGCTTATGATGGAGGATGTAGAACCTGAGGCACGGTGGCAAAGAGGTAGCACCCTGAGGAGTAGATCTTCAAATGCCAGGACGGGACAAAGAGAAACCAGGGAAGAAAACCTGCAAGAAGAGGCAATGCAGTGCCCGATCCTAATTAAGGGACGGCAAGGAGAATATGTGCCATGGGCGGGACAGGATCTCGAAGGGCTGATAGCTCGTTTACCAGACATACATGAAGGAGCAGGAAAATGGATCAAACAAGTGGAAGAGGAAACAATGGGAAAGATCTTAGCCATAGGAGACATCAAGGCCCTATTGGCAAGAAGTGTGGGAGGAGCCAAGACAAATGAGATACTTGAAGAAACAGGGCTCCGTGCAGCGGTGGCCCAGACTGGGCTTGATGCCCTCCCACTAGACAGATGCCGTGGACAAATGTGGAAAGTACTGAGAAAAATGTACCCCACACAAATGGACCCAAAGCTTCTGAAAGGCGAACCAATGGGAGAGACCGAAAACACCACAACATATGTTCAACGGCAACTGAGAAGATGGAAGCAAGATCTGGAAAGAGATCCAGAACAAGATCCAGTGATGACTGCGCTGTTCAGAAACGCCATAGTGGAGGCGATGCCACCAGTTGTCAAAGCACGACTGGAAGATGTAGTGGGGCTTAATTCTAAAACATCAAAGGAATTCTGCGACCATGTGGCACATGCAGTGGAGCAATACAGAAAGAGTGAGCAGAAGCTGAAGAACCAAGAAAGAGAACTTCAAAGAAGGTTGGCTCAACTCCAACTTGAAGAGCTGACAACAAAAAAGAAGCGGGTGCAGGCAGCGCTGAAAGAGAGTGAAGATACAGCAGTAATGGCGGCAGTAAGCACAGCAGGAGGCACGACAGTTACCAACAACGCCTACCCAGTTCATGGCACCAGTGCAAAATGTAGCCATGACACCAGCATCTGTACCAACAATGGTACCCACACAGGTAATGACATCACCACCTATGCAGCAGAATGCAACGACAGCCACTGTCCAACAGCCACATGCACCAATAGTCATCTATGTGCCAGAACAAAGAAACAATGGAGGCAATTCACAACAGCAGAGAGGAAGAGGAAGAAGACAAAACAGCAACTATCAACAGAGGATGAGCAACCCACAGGGAGTTTGCTGGGGATGCAATCAGCCTGGACATACCAAGAGAGACTGTCCTACCAACCCATGGCCACAAGGAATGCAGCAGATGAATCAAACATAACCAGCATGGCAGCAGAACCCGCCAACTCAAGCCCAGGGACCTGTCAACCCATGGCGAGGTCCAGATATGGGATACTAGGACTGCCCAGAGAATCCTACGGGGAGGAGTCAGCTGCCAGTAATATCTTACAATGCTGATCAAGAACCAATGCTGCAGGTTAAAGTAGAGGATAAAATAACACCAATGATGCTTGACACAGGAGCCACTTTCAGTTGTTTGAGCCCCGAATATGCCTCTCACCTCCCCAAGTCTGGAAAATACGTCAAGACAGTAGGATTCTCGGGACAAATGCAGCTAATTCCAATGACGGCTCCAGTCAGCATAAAAGTGAAAGATTCTGAAGTGAGAATCCCAGTTTTGATATCAGAACAAACACCAGTCAACCTGCTAGGAAGAGATGCTATATGCAAACTGAATTTGCAAATTTGGTGCTCCCCCGAGGGAATATATATATTGACAATAGAGCAATAAAGCAAATGGTTATGAAACAAGAAAGCATTCCCACAGAGTCACAAGCAAATATATTTTGGTTAGGGGACTTAAGGGAGGAAGTAGAAGAAACATTGAACAAATGGGGAAAATATATTAAAGAACAATTAAGAAATCCAGAGGAACCAAAGACTGAGTATCATTGCACAATGATGTATGACCAGACAAGAAACCCAGACCTAGAGAAAGAATGGTTAGCTCAGACAGAAAAACAACAGATACCTTTAAGCTCAGAGTATTTAGTAGTAGGACCAATGGGAGCGGCATTGCAAGTAGAAGAATGTGATTTTATAAGAAAGTGGTTCAGAATAGAAGGGTCAACCCCGCATGTCACTCTGTATGTAGAAGAAGGAAACAGGCTAGAGATTTAGGACCAATGATGAAAAGGCTAAAGGGAAAGAATGGAAGGCCACAGAGAACCCCTTCATTTTCCAAACACAAGAAGGGACATACTTAAAGATTTTATGCTGTACAAAAATGAAGGGAATCCCAAAGGTGGTAGTGGATACAACAGATACTATAGTAGAAAATAAGACTGTAAAATCTAAATTTGAGGAACTGATGCATGAGATGGAACAAAAAGTACCCGCACAGTTATGGGCAAAACATGATACAGATGTAGGACTAGTACAATCAGCAAATGCAGTGAGAATTAGGGTAATGCCAGGAGCTGTATTGCCAAGAAAGCAACAGTACCCCCTGAAACCAGAAGCAGTGGAGGGCATTAGAAAAACCATAGAAGGATTAATAAAAGCTGGTGTATTGGTAGAAACAGACAGCTGTTGCAACACACCCATTCTACCAGTTGAAAAGGCTAATAAAAATAGGCTAGTGCATGACTTAAGAGCAGTTAATGAAGTAGTGGAGGATTGGCCAGCTGAAGTTCCAAACCCTCATACACTGTTGACGAATGTTCCACCTGCTGGTAACTATTTCACCGTTATTGATCTCACATCAGCCTTCTTCAGCATTCCTTTGGCGGAAGAGAGCCGATACCTTTTTTCCTTCACTTATCAAGGTAAAAAATATACTTACACACGAATGCCACAGGGATTTAAGCATTCACCGCATGTGTTTAATCAAATGTTAAAGCTAGACTTGGAAGATTTGAGACTGGATAGTACATTGATACAATATGTGGATGACTTACTACTTTGCTCAGCTACTCTGGAGCAGTGTCATCAAGACTCAATTAAGGTGCTTACAAAATTGGCAGAAGGAGGTCATAAAGCCTCAAAAGAGAAATTGCAGTATTGCTTACCACAAGTTGAATACTTGGGAAGAATTATTGCACATAACACCAAGTCAATCTCACCTAGTCAATTAGAGGGCATAAGCAAAGCACCACAGCCCCAAACAGTGGGACAAATGATGACATTTTTAGGAATGACAGGGTTTAGTGCTGATTGGATAGAAGATTATGCCATAAAGACAGCCCCATTAAGGGCTCTAATGAAACAAACAGGGCAGCAGAATCTCAGGGAACGATTAACCTGGGATGCCTTAGTAGCCTTTGAGACACTGAAAAAGGAACTGCAAACTGCCCCTGCATTAGCTACACCAAATTATGAAAAACCCTTCCACTTATATGTAGCAAATGAGTGGGTAAAAAGTGGGGAGTGGGGAAAAAAAAGATGGGTTTGCATCGGCAGTGTTAATGCAAGAAACGTGTAGTGGAAGAAAAATTTGTGTGGATAACGCCAAATAAAAATACAGAATGGATAAATTACATATATTACAATCAGCAGAGATTTATTAACTACACAGATCAGGCTCTAGATGCGTTAGGACACCAACTTAAGTATACAAGCAAAATTACATGGCAAAATAGGCAAGCACTGAATTGGTTATTGGCCGAAAAAGGACGTGTGTGTGTAATGTTTGGAGCTGACTGTTATACTTTCATCCCAAATAATACAGCCCCGAATGGAGCATTTACTAGAGCCATGAAGAAGTTGAAGGAACTCAGACAAGAAGTTGCGGAAAATGCAGGCAGCCAAAAGAAAGTGGGAGAGTGGTTTGACTCAGTGTTCGGGTCATGGAAAGATTGGTTAATAAAGGTGGGAATAATAATTGTAATAGCACTTGGCATTTTTGCTTTGTTGTTTTGTTGTGTTGTACCCTTTCTTAGATCAATGCTGGCTAACGTTGCTGCCAAACAGATGATTAATGTATCTGTGACAAAATCAGGAGTGGATATTGGTGCCAATTCTGGAGTATACCCTGTAGGTCCGGGCCTGGATGAGCTGGATGAATTCCTGTAAGAGGGTCCAGGAGAAAAGGGAAGGGGTGCTTTATTATTTTCATTTTACTTTACTATTTGAATAATGTTTTTGAAAAAAAGAAAGGGAGTTAGCCCCACTGTGTATTTTATTTTGGGAAATAGAAAGCATGCTAGAAAAGGGGTAGAGTAGGCAGGAAGTTAGAAGGGGTTTTGTTTGTTATTTAAAAAAAAAAAAAAAAAAAAAGAGAGGCCCCTTCCCATACCATACTTTATTTTTTTACCCATTATGCTCATTATATTCTTAACTGTAATTGAGAGGGGACGAATAAGGGTCAGAAGCAGGTCATTGTCCGTGTTACGAGATAATGCAACCAGACTTTAAGGGAATGAGTTGAAGGATTTTATATATATATATATATAAAAAAAAAAAAAAAAAAGAGAGTCTTTTCAAATCTACTGTATTTTGAAATATGCTGTAAAGTCCCATGACATCATGACAGCCAAAAGAAGAAGAAGGAATCGACGAGCACCTCAGTGCTTAGCAACTGGGCTAGACTCTACTGGTGGTTTAAAAACCCGCTGTCAGCCCCATCACCAGGTAGCACTCTAGGCAGGACCAGAGTACACCTGGCAACGGTGGAGTCAACCCAGATAGCGCTCCAGACCACCGGAAGCGTCTGAGAATTCCTCTGGCAACGTGGGACAAAATATAATCTACTCATGGTATAATCACTAGAGAATGTTAGTCTACTGAAGTATTAATTCACTGAAATGATGATTTACTGAAACATGTACAATACACTGGTTCATTGAATGGCTTAAAGTAATGGTGCCCCCTAATGGATGCATTAGCTAGCGAGATGAGATCTTTTACTTCCTTCTAGCCAAAAAAGGGGGAGATGTTTGGTCTCATTCTCCAGCCGGTGTGTCCACATGAGGAAGGCCAGGAAGTATAGGAGAACGGATGGCCTAAAGTTTGGCCATAGATGGTTTAACAGAAAGAGAGCTGAACTTATGAGGACATACTCGGGTAAGGGAACATAGGTGTGGGACATAGATCTAGTCCCAAAGGGGGGATGTGTGGAGGAAATTCATTTTCTAGCAGGCCTCAGTAGGCCTTAGTAGGCCTCAGTTGTGTTGTAGAGAGGCCTTGGCCGTATACTAAAGACCAAGGTCTGTTGTCCATCAAAATATGAAAAACAAGGGAAAACTATATTTGTTGTATGGGAAACTGGTGAGGGGCATTGGGAACCTGTCATAAACTGGTGTGAAGCGCTGGGAAACTGTCATATGAGTGTTATATGAGAGTTTTTAAAAAAGTTAGAAAGCCTGGGATTTTCCACCAATATGTATGGTACATGACAAAGTGTGCGTCTAATTGTGGCGAAACTGTGGGGTGGAGTTAAAAAGAAAAAGATACATGGAAGAGCGTCAATTGGATGAAAGACGATAAGAAAATGTATAAGACATGAAGTTTTACCATGAAAGAGTCAGATGAACAGCTGCATCTCACTTTGTTGTTTCCTGCAATAAAGTTAATTTTCCTGAGACCTGGAACTTCGACTCAGACAATTTTTTCTTTAAAGAACTGAAGACTATTGAGATTTAGAATTTTCCACAACATATTCTGCAATGATAAATCAAAGGCATTTCTCAAATCCTCTTTCATTCTCTCTACATACTTCACATGTTTTTCTCCTCTCCTTCCATCTCCAGAATTCTCAAAGCATACATCAACTGGAAGACGAGCCTCTCTCCCAAACATGAGATAGTATTTCATGCAGTTATACACATGCACCATCGGACTCACACTCAGTCAGACTTTCTGATCCCCAAAACTTCTCCACTAGAATCTTTGCAACCGTCAGCGCCTTCTGATCTCCTACAGGATACGCTTGTGCATAACGTGAAAAGTGATCAGTTACTACAATAACATTTGATACTCCTCTCAAGTCTGGCTCAATTGATAGGAAATCAATGCAAACAAGATCCATCGGTCCACTGCTTGAAATATGATTCAAGTATGCAGATCTTTGCGGTAATGTCTTCCTCGCAATACATCTCCCACAATTCTTCACATATCTTTCCTATTCCATGGACATATGCGGCCAGTAGAATCTGTCCTTGCACAGCTCGTTCTCTCAATACTCAGATGACCCGACTCATCATGTAGAGAATTCAAGACTTCCTGTCTGTACTTTTCAGGCAAAACCAACTGTACTTTCTCTCCTCCAAGAGAATTCTGTGTCACTCTGTACAACAGATGATTACGAATAACCAACTTTTTCCCTTGTTTCCTCAACAAAGTCCCCAACACATCTGAACTCTTTGTTATTTTCAGACACTTTCCAGACTCCACATCTCCCATCACTGGACCAATGACAGAATCTTCCACCTGTGCCAATCTCAACTCCTAGTTAGTCAAGGAATCTCCCTCATTAGTGTCCAAACAAATCGGGCAAACATACAGTTCTGGAACACTTTAATACTTCATAGTACGTACTCTTCACACGTCCACAAATAGCTTTAACCCCTGACCTAGGAATATCCATCCAGTTGGTAGTTCCACTTGTATCTGCAGGATAATGCGACAGTACATCAGCATCCACATTCTGACTTCCAGCCTTATACTGTAGGTTAAAATCCTAGGTGGCTAATGCACTCAACCATCTATGTCCAGTTGCATTACGTTTCACACTTGTTAGAACATATGTAAGGGGATTATTGTCAGTTCTTACTGTGAATTTTGTTCCATACAAATAGTCATGGAATTTGTCAACAATCAAACATTTCAGCACCAGGAACGCAAACTGATGAATGGGATATCGTTGTTCTGCCTCACTCAGCTTCCTACTTGCGAAGATTCAAGATTCAAGATTCAAGTTTATTTGTCATTACACATGTACAAGTACAGTATAACGAAATGAAGTTTGGAGCAAGTCTCCGGGCCGCAGCCATTTCAGGCGCCGCCACATGCTCTCCAGAAATACAAGAATGCAGTTTAGCAAGCATTACATAGCAAACACAACAAAACATAACATAACACAGTACACGTGGTCACGTGATGGGATTTTTTGTATGGAGTGGGAGACGAGATAGATAAGGACAGGCAGATGGATGGAGGGGGGCTGGGATCGGGATCGGGTGTGTATGGTGCGAGTGAGTCTGAGATTGTGTTGTGTGAGAATGTTAGCCATAACTTCAGATGTTTTCGAGTTCAGTTCTATGGTTTGTCCTTGAAGGAGATAAGGCAGTGCACAGGGAAAGATAGCAGACCAAGCTGTCAGGCTGACCTCCCAACCGAGAGATAGGGACAAGTGAGGTTCGGGTGGGGTAGTTGATTAGGTCAGGCAAATACAATTTTTAATCCATTTGATGATCTTCGGTAATTTGTCCGGATCATAGTCAATCAATCAGTTCTGGTCCTCAGCACTCGCGTCCGGTCCGTGCAGTTTCCCTAGACATTACGTCCAGCCTCATGGCCAGACCGGTTACAGTCCGTAAAAGTTCACCGATCTGACCCCCGATGGAGCCCACTCTTCCCTGCGTATCCGCAGTCCGGACTGCGTTGTTACGGTTCAGTTCCTCAATCTGTATCACTCTCTGATCTAATTCCTTCAAACGGTCACACACAACCCCGAAGCATTCCTTAATTTCCACAGACAGCGGCTGGGTGAATTTGCTTGCAGCTGTTTTACCAATCTTCCGATAGGTCAGGGCAATCCCAAAGCCAAAGAATAGGAACCCCGCCATCAATAATCCAATCATGTATAAATCTTCCGCATCCTCCACGGACAGAGCCTCCAGGCACAGGACTTGCCAGTTGTTCCATGCGTCCATCACGTACCCTGCAGCAAAGGTCCCGTCCGGGCAGGTGGGTTCTCCCGGGGCACCCTTCCTTTGTGAGAAAATCCTATCGATCGTGCTGATTGACCAGTTAATCAATTCCATTTCAGTATTTTCAGGAGTCCAGCAAGCAGCGGGTCAATGCAATTGGTCTCAACCCCTCAGGGTACTCTTGATTCAAGACTGCTCCCAGATCTTTCAAGCTAGCATCCACATGCAGTATATACGGCTTAGCTGGATCTGCATATGCCAGTACAGGTGCATGAGTCAAACACTTGATAATAGAATAAAACGCTTCCGTGCATTCGTCAGTCCACCTCTCTCCAAAGGATTCATTCTCTTGGAAGTATTTCCCTTTCTTCTCCACCTTCTTTTTTCTCACCTCACTTATCAACTGATAATTTTAGCCCAAACTCCTCCAATCTATCAAACACTTTCATCAGTCTCTCTTCATGTTCCTTCAACGTTCTTCCGAAAACAATCAGATCATCCAAGTACACAATCACTTGTAGTAAGTTCATGTCTCCAACTGCTCTCTCCATCAATCTCTGAAACATTGCAGGAGCTCCAGATATCCCCTGAGCCATCCGCTCAAATTGGTAGAATCCAAGAGGACAAACGAATGCGGTCTTCTCCTTATCCTCAGAAGCCATTTCAATTTAATAGTATCCACTTCTCAAATCCAACACTGAAAACCACCTACTTCCCATCAGACAATCCAAAGCATCTTCTATCCTCTGTGTTGTATACTGGTCAGGTATAGTTCTGGAGTTCAGAGTTCTATAGTCAATGCACATTCTGATAGCACCATTCTTCTTTCGAGCTATGACTATGGGCGAGGCATAAGGACTCCTCGACTCCTCAATAACTCCTGCAGCCAGCAGATCCTTCAGAAAATGATGCACATCATCAATGTCAGCTGTAGCAATTCGCCTCGACCTCGGAAAGGTGTACTATCCTTCAGCCTGATAGTATGAGTAACATCCTTCACTTTCCCCATGTGCCACTCGGATATGGAAAACACATTCCCACGCTCAGACAATCGTCAATCCCAGTTACTTGGTATTGGAGAATCACCAAAGTTAAAGATATTCAGATCCAAGTTTGTCACAGATGTCTGTTCCCTTTGCATCACAGTTACAGTATCTGTATGAAACACATTCACCATCACAGCTCCTTCAGAAATAGCTATGTCCTTCCCAGTCTCATTACACACCAGCAACTTGAAACTATCCACATCCACATCAGATGAATGCAAAATAGATGAAGGAACAAACACTCCAGCAGGTAACTGGTTCTCATCAGTGGCTTCCACAATCAGAATATCTTCTCTAGTCTGTTTCTTCAGTTCCACTTTACACTCAGCATACTTTTCACCATTCTGAGGCATCTTCAGCTCTCGAGGACCCATCCATTTTACACTCCCTTCCACATGGTCAGTCACTTCTTTCTTCCTCGACAGCTTTTCAATACCAGGTATGGAAACTTTCGACTGCATCCTCGAAGACTGTACCGTATCATAAACTTCTGACTCCTGTCCCAATGAAATTAGTCTTTGGAAGAAACTTGCATTCGTTCCGATGATAACAGGAACCTGTTTTGGACCCTTAGGTTCTGGACACACCAGCGCTAACACAGGCACGGTTTCCTTCACTCCTGTGAGCGACTTAGGAAATTACACATCCACAAGAATATATCCCTTGTACGGAAGTACTAGCACTCAGTCCCCAAATCGACAATCCACTCAATGGTTGAATTGGAACATTTGACAAATGTTTCTCATGAAAATGCTCAAAGACAATGGTAACTTGCGACCCACTGTCAAGCAATGCACTGCATGAACATCCATTCACTTCAACTGAAATGGTAGAAACTGGACCACAAGACCTCTTGGCACACAAAATTCTTCTCACTGCCTTCGGCAGTTCCCTTCTTTGAGAAACAATCTGGACCCCTGGACACAGTAGAATCATCATTTACTCTGCTCACTTCAGCTTTAGCTCTATGGAGTGATCTCACCAGCTTTTGAATCACTTTTCCAGTATTCTCCGGCACTTTGCACTTAGTGGTGATATGGCCGTCTTCACCACAACGGTGACAGAAGAAATCCTCCTTAGGCTGCAACCTTTTCTCAGCATTTCTTCGCAAAGGCATTTCTCTGTAATTCAGCCTCTTTGTCTGAATCTGCTCAGTAGTTGAGTTTATGCTCATCACTTCCAGATGTTTGTTTAACTTCTGAATCTGCATCTTCAACTCTTCCACTTCAGTGTCTCCACAAGTATTCTCTGTTTTCTTCTCCTGCTTCTCTGCAGCAGAATCAGTCCTCATGGAATCAGCAGGCCCTTTAGATGAATCTTTTCTCATCTTCGATTTCAACTCTTGAAGTTCAGCTCTAAGCTTCTTCACCACATCCAAATCCACTTCAGAATCAGTTTTCAGATTCAATTTCACTGGCATTCCAATCCTATTCCAGTCTCGCAAGCTCATTCTCTTCAGCTGTCTTTATCTCATTCAACAACTCCAAGAAACCAGGAGGTCTAGCTTTCCTTTCTCTTAGGTGCAGTTGTAGCAACATCAGGTCAAAATCAGCAGAAGCACCTCGGATAAGTTGTTCAAGTCTCACTTTATCCATTGACTGTGACATCAACCCTACTTTCTGCACAACTTTCGTCAACAACTTTTACAATCAATAAATCATGTCAATAAATCAGACAGCATTTCTTTAGGGAATTGTCTCAGCAATCTGAATGCAAAGTAAAGATCTTCACCTGATTCAGATGATCCAAAGGTATTTTTCAGTGCCTCCAAGTACTCCCAAGCACTAGCCTCAGGACTTGAAAATCTCACCACTTTCACAATATCAAAAGCAGGACCTTTCAAACTCTCCAGAATTATTCTTCTCTTTTCTTTCTCTGAACAATCACATTCAGATGTCATCATTATGGCCTGTTCCAACCAGTTCTCAAAACTCTTTTCTCCACCCGGAATAGGAATGATACCAGAGAACATCCTCAATCTTCTGTAAGCATTTGAATCTCCAGAAGGTTTAGTCTTCTCCAGCAGATCTCCAACAGCATGAATGATAGACTCAGGTGATGCAGCATTCAAAACAGACAAATAGAAGAATGATCCCAAATCACTCCTTCCTCACAAAGAAATTTTTTCAACTTCTCTGCGAAATCAGAGGCATGAACATCAGCCGATGCTACAGTAACTCTCCATGGATCTTCACCATCAGCTCTCAGCAACTCAGCTAGTATGCGAGATGAATCAATTACTTCACGGCATTCACACAATACCATCACAGTATCTGGAGTTTTCCTCTCTTTGGAGTCTCTTACTCTAACTCTGCCAACAGCTTGTATGGTTTGGACTGAGGTTTATAGTATATGCATGTGCTTTTTCAGATAGGTCACGTCAGTCAAGCTCGCATCAGCTGACTGTCAGCTGATCACATCTACCTATAGGAATATGACGTCTATCACAGCATTCATATATTCATATATATATTCATATATTCATATATATATATATATATATATATATATATATATATATATATATATATATATATATATATATATATATATATATATATATAAGCTCCCCAGTACTATCAGTTATCGCATTTCTCCAGAGCTCATTCAATGGCAAATTCGGAGGGTGACATCGCATCATCTCACTAGGAATTTGTTTCCCACATGGATTTCACCTCAGTTTCATTCAAGTTCGCGAAATGAACACGCAATTCGCTGCACTGATTGTAAGATACCGGATCTGGAAGAGACTGAGTTGGCATTGCTTCTTACATTGCTGCATTGTGGACTCGCTAAAGCTATAATGTAACCTAACTAAACCAAGAGCAATTCAGAGGAGATCTGTACTCACCTGCATGAAGGATATCAAGAGAAAATCAAACATCCATGTAACACCCATGTAATCATCCCTGAATGTCTTCACGAAGCTAAGCTAAGTTCCTTTTTAATGCTCTTTGCTAAAAGCTATCAGGGTAACTTAGGCTATTGGCAACAGGCTCGTTACAATTACTGAAAATGACTAGAAGCCTAAGCAATACAGATGATGGCCTTCATCTGTGTTGCTTAGGCTTCTAGACATTTTCAGTAATTGCTTGTGCTTAGCTTAATATAAAGCATGTGTCATGTTGAGGACAAATTGTATCATGCACTTTCCCTGCATCATCTCACTCTGCGTACTCCGCTATTTTTCCGATGCGCTCGTATATAATCTACTGTATCGCTGTTGCCTAATCTCATATCGTCTCAAAAATAAATAAATAAATTTTAAAAAAATCGATATATTGTACAAACTCGATATACCGCCCAGCCCTAGTTGGGGACACTTAAATTTCAACTACGTTACCCATCTGCCCGCATTGACACTATATTGTTTATGATATTCTTCATATTCTGTGTGGTGGTCAGTTCACAGAAGTGACAGAAATTGTAAGTGCTTTTGTGTAAAGTTGTGTATTTGTTTCATAATCAATTCATTTATAATTTTATGTTATGATGTGATTTCATGTGTTCATCTATTTGAGGTACAATTTAAAAATGTGATGTATGTGATAAATTCATTCATGGCTCTTTAAAACGTAAGGCTCGCGATAATGCATCATTTTAGCGGAAATTATGAACTACTACATCCATGCCCCCTGATGGATTGATGTTGAGCAGATGCTCACGAGGCTCTGCTAAATTGCATTGTGTTTAAAATGAGTATTTTCACAAATTAAAACGGACTGTAAAGAGCAAAAACTAAAGACTCAAGGACCTCTTTTCATAACAAGCAGCCAATGAGGTATTTGTTTCACTTGCGTAATGTATTGTAAGCATAATTTGTATCTCTTTTCCTTTAAGAATATGTACTGTATAATTTTAGGAGAGAAAACCGGATCGTCGCGGGTGTCGACTGGATGAAAGGCCAGTGTATCAGATAAGCAAAGCCCACAACCTATCGTCATTATAACGATCGCAAACAACAAAGATTACACTTTGAAAGTGCAACATATCAAGCTAAAATCAAGAAGTGCTCTGAAGTGCGTGAGAAGTGATTCAACTTGAAAATTGCATCAAGGACAAGTCTAATTATTCTGCATACTGTGTTTGGGACAATCTAATATGCTGTTTTTTGATTATTATATTTCTTAAAGGTCTGAAAAAAACTGAAATATCAAAATGTTAAACTTTTGTGCTTTTGAGATGTAATCAAGTTTTAAGTGCAATTTAAGGGAATCTTAAATGGAAACTGAAACATTTTGTGGAAAAATAAGTAATTTACTACACTGAGTATATTTTCTCGCATTTAAGGTTTATAAATTCAAGTAGAGAGGTTTGAACTGATGCAATATTGAAGTCTGTATTTAGAAAATTCAGAGTTCAGAGAAAATTAATTTAGAGTTTTCTATATTTCTACGGTTACTAAGAAACTCATGCAGTTATTATCTATCTGATTATTCACATTCAGGCCACTGTAGTTTACATTCACATATAATCAAGCTTAATTTAAGCTCAGTGGTCACATACATTTTACAGTCATTTCAAGATGTCTGACTCAAATGCTAAAGTCTGCCGTAAAAATGCCAAATCACCTGTTCAAGTTTTTTTTTTTTTTTTTTTTTTTTCTCATTACAAGTTACAACAAGTTATTTTATTTGTCATTACACATGTACAAGTACAGTATAACGAAATGAGTTTGGAGCAAGCCTCCGGGCTGCAGCCGATTAGTCAGGCGCCGCCACACGCTCTCCAGAAATACAAGAATGCAGTTTAGCAAGCATTACATAGCAAAACACAACAAAACATCAACAAAACATATACATAAACATAAACATGACACAGTACACGTGGTCACGTGATGCGATTTTTTGTATGGACTGGGGGAGGAGATAGATAAAGACAGGCAGACGGTTGGGGGCGGGGTGGGGTCGGGATCGGGTGTGTATGGTGCGAGTGAGTCTGAGAATGTGTTGTGTGAGAATGTTAGCCATAACTTCAGATGTTTTCGAGTTCAGTTCTATGGTTTGTCCTTGAAGGGAGATAAGGCAGTGCACAGGGGAAGATAGCAGACAGCTGCCCGGCTGGACTCCCAACCAAGAGATAGGGACATGTGAGGTTCGTTGGGCTAGTTGATTAGGTCAGGCAAATACAATTTATTATTTTTTAATCCATTTGATGATCTTCGGTAATTTGTCCGGATCATAATCAATCAATCAGATCTGGTCCTCAGCGTTTCGCGTCCGGTCTGTGCAGTTTCCCTAGACATTACGTCCAGCCTCATGGCCAGACCGGTTACAGTCCGTAAAAAGTTCACCGATCTGACCCCCGATGGAGCCCACTCTCCCCTGCGTATCCGCAGTCCGGACTGCGTTGTTACGGTTCAGTTCCTCAATTCCTATCACTTTCTGATCTAATTCCTTCAAACGGTCACACACAACCCGAAGCATTCTTTAATTTCCACAGACAGCGGCTGGGTGAATTTGCTTGCAGCTGTCTTACCAATCTTCCGATAGGTCAGGGCAATCCCAAAGCCAAAGAATAGGAACCCCGCCAACAATAATCCAATCATGTATAAATCTTCCGCATCCTCCACGGACAGAGCCTCCAGGCACAGGACTTGCCAGTTGTTCCATGCGTCCCTCCGTACTGCCTGCGGCAAAGGTCCCGTCCGGGCAGGTGGGTTCTCCCGGGGCACCCTTCCTTAGTGAGAAAATCTTGTCGATCGCGCTGATTGACCAGTTAATCAATTCCATTTCAGTATTTTCAGGAGTCCAGCAAAGCAGCAGTCAGAGAGAAAGAGAAGAGACGAAACACTAGACAAAACAAAACAGCGCAAGAGCACAGCGGGAGCAGAGAGAAAACACGTCTGCACGGATTGAAGGACAGAACAGGAAGATACAGATCAGTTGAAGATACAGATCAAGAATGTGCAGAAGAGGTGGAAAAGCTGCAAAGTGAAAGAAAGACCCTAACAGAAAAGGCAAGAGAACTTCAAGAAAAAAGGTTGAAAGGTGTACAACAACGGTACAGAATCATCTATGACAAATGGAGGTATAATGCAAGATTAGGCAAGGAAATACTGTCTGATGAAGACTCCTAAGACTAATTGAATGAACTAATTGAGAACATAGAAAGCACCAGTACTGAGGTAAAGTTAATTTATGAAGAGATGCGTCGAGTGCAAACTCCTGAACCAGATCTGCGACGCAAGGTTGATACATACCTATTGCTCTTAGGATTCATAATTCGAAGGGCTCATAGGCAACTCGAAGGACACGCAGAAAATGAGGAGGAACAACCTTGGCCTGATGTTGGATCAATCTTAAACTCAACGGGTTCTTTATCAAGACCATTGACTCAATCAAAATGTGGTTCAACCCACTCTAGCATCCACTCAGCCAAAAGAAATGAAGCTGTGGCTGAAGCTGCTGCATCTCAGGAAGTTTTGGAAGTGTTGGAGGAACAAGAAAGGGAAGTGTCAGAACTTCAGAGGCTAGAGGTCAAACGTAGACAATGTTTGGCATGATTTGAGTCTGAGGACATGGCTAGACAACAAGCAATGCAGGACAAGCGCAGAAGGCTTGAGCGTTTAGAAGAACTGAAGAAGTTGAACGCTGCAAGAGCTCGAGTGAAGGTATATGATCAAGTTGAAGGAAATTTTGAAGTAATTGATTTGCTGCATACTGAGACAGCAGGAGAACTTCAAGTTCCTAACTTCACAAATTCCCCAGCCATTCCCCAATTTCTGTCCGTCATGGCCCAAGTCCTCCAGGCCTCAAGCCCTCCATTTATTCCCCAAAATCTGCCAGTCACAACACAAACCATCAAGGCCTCAAGTCCCTCATTTGTCCCTCGAGTTTTCCCAGTCACAAGTCAAGGTCTTAAGTTCCAATCTCCGCAATGGGTATCTCAAGTTCCACTGCCTTCAACGTATGTGCCTCAAATGCAAATTAACTCTGATTTGGTCAGCGCCCTAACAAAGGCTATGAGTGCCAAACGTCTTCCAATGCCAGAACCTGCAGTATTTATGGGAGACCCTCTGAAATTCAAAGATTGGCAGCTCTCTTTCGAAACATTAATTGATAGGAAAAACATTCCAAAGAACAAAAAGCCTCTGCGCTGCAAAGAAAACTGTTGAAGGATTCTTTCTACTAGGCACAGAAGCAGCATATGACTCTGCCTGGCAGCTGTTGGAAAAACGTTTCGGAGACCCATTCATAATTGGGAAGTCCTTCAGAGATAAGTTGCATACATGGCCAAAGATAAGCTCTAAAGATGGTTATGAACTAAGAGAGTTTACGGACTTCCTCAAAGGCTGTGAAGCTGCAATGCCCCATCTTAAGACATTGGAAGTTCTCAATGACTGCAATGAGAATAAAAAAATCCTGCTGAAGTTGCCAGATTGATTAGTATCCAGATGGAACCGTAAAGTGATGGAAGCCAGAGAAGCAAATGCTGGTTACCCAAAATTCAAAGAGTTTGTAGACTTTCTATCAAAGGAAGCAGATCTCGCTTGTGATCATATAGCTTCAATACAAGCACTTAAGAGCATGGAAAGTGGGAAACCAAAATATTCACAAAACCAAACCATTCAAGCAAAGATCTTGTACACAAACGCAGCACAGAGCAGTGTCTCAACACGCGTCTTTTGTAGAACAATGTGTAGAACTAAGTGTAGAACATTTGGTGAGAAGACCGTTCAAGATCGTGTCAAGTTTGTGTGTGCAGAGAAACTCTGCTTTGGATGTTTGCAGACTGGTCATCATTCAAGAAAATATGAGAATAAGAGCACATGTAAAAGGTGCCAGAAGAGACATCTTACATGTTTGCATGATGACAATTTCAGAGAATATCAAAGGCCTTCTTCTTTGAAGGAAGAAGATTGTTCAAAGGACAAAACTGACAGCAAAGAAATAGATGCAGCAGCAATCACCAATGCAGTCAGACAAGAAGGCTTAAACGCACAAACTTCCACAATCATACCAGTTTGGGTATCATCCACAAAATGGCCAAATCAAGAAGTCCTTGTCTATACACTCTTAGACACACAGAGTGACACAACCTTTATCCTTGATGAAGTAGCTCAAGAGCTTGATACAAACAAGGAGTGTGTCAGTTTGCAGCTGTCTACAATGTAAGCAAAGTCAACAGTCATACATTGTCAGAAACTGACAACTCTGCAAGTGAGAGGATACAACTCTGAGAAAAGGGTTCCATTGGAGTTTATTCTGGCGAACAGGTTGCATATACCAACTTCAGAAACAGCTCTAAAATGGCCTCATCTGGAACAATTGGCAGACAAGATTCCACCCCCATTAGATTGCAAAGTAGGCCTTTTGATAGGCTACAACTGTCAACAAGCCCTTCTTCCCAAGGAGATCCTGTCTGGGGAGGAAAATCAGCCATATGCACAACGAACTGATCTTGGCTGGAGTATTGTCGGCTGCTCGTACCCAGCAAGTGATTTTGATGATGTAATAGGAGTCAGTCAACAGAACCTTGGTGTGAAGAGTGATGCCAGCAGTAAAGCCATCAGTTGAGCTAAAGAGAGAAGTACATTTTGTGTGCAGAACTCACGTGAAGGAAATCATTCCAAAAGATGTAATCAAGGCACTTGGATTCGACTTCACAGATCACAGTGCAGATGATCATACAGTTTCTCAGGAAGACATGCTCTTATCCAAGGTGAGGGAAGGTATAAGGCAGAAGGAAGATGGCCACTATGAACTTCCACTTCCTTTCAAGACAGACAAAATCTAGTCTCCCGGATAATAAACAATCTGCAGTTCATAGACTCCTCTCATTGGAGCGGAGAATGAGGAGAGATAAAACAGTATCACAAGGACTATGTCAATTTCATGAATGACATAATAGCCCGAAAGGATGCTGAGAAGGTTCCAAGGTCTGAACTGGAAAACCAACCTGCATGGTATATTCCACACCACTTCCGCTTCCATGAAACCTCTCTGAACGATCACCTCTTGACTGGTCCAGACCTGACCAACACAGTTGGAGTGCTGTGTCGATTTAGGAAGGGCCCAATAGCCATAATGTGCGACGTTGAAAGAATGTTCCATCAATTTCAAGTTGTGATGGAACACTAAGACTACTTGAGATTTCTCTGGTGGGACGAAGGCAATCTGGATTCCAAACCCTCGGTGTATAGGATTAAGCTACACCTGTTTGGGGCAGCTTCATCCCCCGGCTGCTCTAAGTATCTGGCATCACAGGGTCATGGAAAGTTCAGTGAAGAGTCCATCAAGTTTATCCAGATAAGCTTTTACGTCGATGATGGCTTAACAAGTGTGTGGTCACCTGTTGAAGCTGTGCATCTTGTGAAGGAGGCAAGAGCCTTATGCAGAACAGGAAATCTTCGGCTACACAAATTTGTGTCGAATGACAAGGAAGTGATTTCCACAATACTGCCTGAAGAATGTGCTGAAACTAAATATCTAGTCATGGCTTTAGGAGAACTTCACATCGAGCGAGCACTTGGAGTTCAGTGGTGTGTCGAAGCAGATGAATTCCAGTTCAGGGTTGTAGTCAGGAAAAATCCACTGACAAGGAGAGTTCTCTCAACGGTAGCCTCTGTCTATTATCCACTAGGATTTGTTGCTCCATTCTTGCTAGTTGGCAAACAGATACTTCAAGCACTATGCAGGGAAAAGGTAAGCTGGGACGAAGATCTTCCTGAGCACATTCTGCCACAATGGGAATCATGGCTTAGAGACTTGCCAGCATTGGCAGTCCTGAAGATCCCAAGAAGCTACTGTTAAAGAAAAATGTAATCATTTATGTTTGAGTTCACACAGAAGTCAACATCTGTCTCTGCCACACAAAAACACCTTCTTAACAGGGGGTCACGGGACTCCTAGTTTGGAGACTCTCCCGGGCCTTAGGTGCCAGATGGGGCTGATTGAATCACACATCTATCTCATTAAAATGTATATCGACCACACCTCACATTCTCATGCACGATCGTAAAACTCCCCACCACGCACAGCAGGATTCAGTCACTCTGACCCTTGAACACAAACACTAATGGGGGAAGTACGGGACATTGAGGGGTATAAGGGCTAGGGCCATCCTTTGGTTCCTCAGTTCACACTTGGTACAGACACTGACGGTTGTCTGTACCTGTACACAGAGCGCCGGTGACCTGCAATCCTGACTCAAGTCAGCCCTATCCCGTTAGATTCAGGGACGAGGGACCGACGCCACAGGCCCAGGAGAGTCCGACCACTGGAATCAGAGAAAACGAACCCGGAAATGGCAACAAAACGCTTCTGGTAAGAGACAAACCTAAAAATTTGGGGAAGAATTTTAAATAAGAATTTGGGTTTAATTGAATTGAAAAATTTATTGTAAAGGATAAAACCATAGGGGAAATCTGAGTTCTGTGGTCAGCGTGATTAAGATATTCTGGGAGAATTGAGGTCACGCAGGTGGTTAAGAAATTCTGGGAGAATTGAGATCACAAGAGTGGTCAAGAAATTCTGGGAGAATTGAAATCACTTGGGTGGTTAAGAAATTCTGGGAGAATTGAGATCACGAGAGTGATCAAGATATTCTGGGAGAATTGAGATCACGTGGGTGGTTAAGAAATTCTGGAGAAATTGAGATCACAAGAGTGGTCAAGAAATTTCGGAAGAACTGAAATCACATAGAGGACGCTTGAGTAAGCGTCCGAACCGTCTATCCTGGGTTAAGGAATAGATCTGTACAGAGACGTCTGACAGATTATTAGCGTGCACACGAAAGACCACAGAAACAGATTGCCAATATGGGGAAATCCCAAAGCAAGCTAGCAGAATATGATACCGGTGGTATTTTGTCAAATGAAAAAATTATATGGCCAAAGATGCATGGGGGATATAGAAAAATTAGTAAAATATCATGATTTCCCAAAAGAGGGAACACTTAGTAGTACAAAGTTGAAAATGGTGAAATTATCAATCCAGGAATGGAGTGACAAAACAGAGGGTTGTGTTAAGAAACATGTGTGTGGGAATTGTGAGAAAACAATTAATTGTTGGGTGGAAGAGGCAGATAAAAGAGAGAGGAGAATGTTGAAAAAAGAAAAGAAAAGTGAAGAAAAGGTGACTGCGCCTCCACAGAATGAGATTACTATAACTAACACATCTTATGCTTGTGCTTTTCCACATGAAACACCGCCGAGTTACACAATTTATCCCAATGCGGAGCTCCAAGGCCTGAAAGTGGACCCCAACCTCGACTGCTCTCCGTTTCCGCCAAACCAGCCAATTCAACCAGCCAGAACAGCTACAGCCCCCCGGCAGAGAGAAGAGGACGCACGCACACCTGAACAGACAACAGAAGGAGGCGTGCGATCAACTGAGGGAGCACGCATGGCTGAAACCTTCCGGGGCGAAACACCGCCGCCCGGAAGGAGAAAGAGACTAGCGATCCGGAAGATGAAACTAAGAAAAGAAGGTGCACGATCTTATGATGTAACGTTACGATCCAACACATGCGCACGGGCCAGAGCGCTAGAGTCAGAAAGGGACTTCGATCTGAATCCTGATACCCTCTCAGAAAGCGACGAGGAGGAGGAAGAATTCGAGATGCCCTGCCCGGAGAAAAGAAAGAACTGGGACAGAACTGCAGAAGAAGAGCAGGTGAACATCACAGCACCTATGGTGGAAGTTATGGGAATAAATTCTATAGAATTAGTGTTCCGCCCATGGAACTTATCCGACATGAAAGAGGCAATGGCCCACCTGCCGAATCCCGACGACGCAGGGGACCATTTCGCCACCGAACTAATGACATTCTGCCAAGAGTTCAGCCCGACAGTAAATGAACTGAAAAGACTCATGATGACCAAGCTGGGAGGAATGAACTGGCACAAGATCAGCGCAGAATTACCAGCAACAGATCACAGACGAAGTCACATCACCTGGCAACATGCTTCGAACGACGGATACCGAGCAGCTGTGACGGGCCTGGCTGAGGCTGTGAGAAAAGCATTTCCAGCGCGTATTGACATGTCTAGAGTGAGCCACTGCCATCAATAACCAGGTGAGAGTGTTCAAACTTATTATGAGCGTCTCTATACCGTGTTTTGCAAGCACAGCGGGCTGACTGAACCAACAGATCGTGGTAACAGACCAACCACGTGGGAAAGTAATTTGGCGACTAGCCTTTTGAATGGACTGAGACCGGAGATTTCCCAAGCAGTGTGTTACGTCCAGAGACGTATTGTTTTTCTATTGCCTGTCTGTATGTCATCTTGCTGTGTTCCCTTGCTCCTCCCTTGGCTCCTCCCCCTCTGTTTACTCACAGGAAACCTGATCACACCACCTGAACATGATTATCCAGGAGGGAAGCTGCCTATATAAACCTTGCAGTATGCTGAGAGGAAGGGGAAGACATAGAAGCTTGGTTGAGAGCTTACGTCCCCCAGACTGGCTATGTGCATGAGTGGTGTCAACTGTTGTTGTTGTTGTTGTTGTTGTTGTTGTTGTTGTTGTTGTTGTTGTTGTTGGATTTACTGTGTACCTACATTTCTTTTGTCCAAGTGATTTGTGTTTGGCTTCGGCCTGTTACTTTATCTTTATTTATTGTTTGTCACATGTTATACCATTGTTGGGATTTAG
Organism: Paracanthobrama guichenoti; assembly: GCA_018749465.1. Lineage (NCBI taxonomy): Eukaryota > Metazoa > Chordata > Actinopteri > Cypriniformes > Gobionidae > Paracanthobrama > Paracanthobrama guichenoti. The sequence continues at coordinate 35,288,119 of CM031959.1, read as the reverse complement.
TTTGTTTATAGGAACTGTAGGAAGGTGGGTGCCAATTTTGTTTGACTCCTTTTCTCCTGTTTGTTTCACCTTAGTTAGGGAGTTAGAGTAAATGTTTGTATTTTGTTTTCTTTTCTTTGTAGGTTTAGTAAGAGGGTTAACTCTGGTAGATGACCTGTTTTGGTTTATTATTTTGGCCTTTACCCCCTTCTGAAGAGATCGTTCCTCTTAAGTTGTATTGTTTTTTTTTTATAATCTTGAGTTTGTTAATAAATTACTCCTTTGTCTTGAGCTTGTGGTGTTTATACTTGGCAGAGCCAGCCTTAAGTACACCAAAGGTTGCCATGTTATGTCCCTGAACCCCTAGACAAAGTGTGGGACGTAACATATACAAACATATACATATATAAACACAGCTATGTTGAATGGACTGAAGGACGAGGAAGCACCATCATAAAACATGCTCTGCATGCAGAAGACGAGCTGAGGTCAAGGAAAGAAAGACCAAGACAAAAAGAATTGCAGCTTGCGGCCGTGCAGACACCGCAAAGATTTAACTCAGCGCGGCACGCGTGCGCAAATGGACGATTCGGCTGGAACAAAAGGGGACCACAATCAGACATGAAAGGCTGTTTTCTATGTGAAGACGAGAATCATACCATGCGTGAGTGCACGAAGTGTCGAAGGTGCAGAAAAGATGGACATTGGGCATACAACTGCCCTGAAAATCAGAAGGCGGACTGACATATTGAAAGCAGAGAGCAGGAGGGGATCGAGTGGACCACAGCCGAGGATGCAACGATCGCCGCAAAGGGAAGTACACATTTACTAATATCAAACACGCACACATACACGCATCCACACAGATACACATGCGTTGATAATGATCTCTGCAAAGAAAAAAAAGTTTGCACCTCTTTGTGCGTTTCTGAAGCAAAGAAAGGTGATTTTGATAAATGTTTGATTATGTATAGCAGTAAGGGATTTCTAAACATGCCTGAATATCCCATGCTAGTTGAAGGGACAATGATTTCATTTTTAGTAGACTCAGGCGCCACAAGATCTGTTTTGCGAAAATGTGACTTGCCATGTGAACCAGCACTGACAAATAAGATACATGGGTCTCTGTCAGTCTCAGGGCATCTTATAACAGAACGGTTCACCGTGCCATTAAAGTGTGAGACGGAGGGGGGCCGTGTGCTGAAACATGCATTTTTAACTTCAGCCACGTGTCCAGTGCCCCTTCTGGGCCGAGATTTAATGTGCAAATTAAATTTGATAATGGTAGCAGACCCATCTGGTAAAAGAGGGTGAACAAATGTATTTGAAATCAGAACCAAAATGGGTTTACAAATGGCACATAACCGAAACTGAGTGGGCAAAAACAATTTGTGAATTGGGGAAAAAAAAGAACACTGTCACTAGGGACAAATTTTATGATGCCTGACAACTTACATTGCACGTCACATGTCGCAACAGAAAGAGATCAGTTTTATGAAAAGCAATGGTTTGAACAAGAGAAAGACATTTTGAAACTTGATCAAATGTTTTGGACTAAGAAAATGTGTGCAATTTCAGTAGGTTTGTCAGAAAAAACAGCTTTCTCTCTATTTGATAGCAGGAGAGTGTGTGCCACACATACCAATTTCTAAAGAAAACAAACAGGCCTGGGAAGAAGTGGGAGTGTTTGTGAAAAGCTGCGTTGAGACAGCTGACTGGAGAGAAGTCAATAAGACTGTAAAGTACAGTAAAAAATTGGGGGCTTTTAAATCTGAATGCAAGCATGAAATTAAGGTGAAGCGAATTGTAACCGCCATTGACAAACACACACATGAAAATGACAGCATGACAAATATTTGTGTTTCGGACATACACCCAGCGCTGGCGGAAGTGCCGGCTGAGTTATGGGCAAAGCACAAATATGATGTGGGACTGATTAAGGGGTGTGAACCAGTGATAATTACTCCAAAATCAGATTATAGACCTTGCCAACCACAATATCCGTTGAAAACAGAGGCAATTTTGGGTATTGAACCAGTTTTTGAATCGTTACTGAAAGAAGGCATAATTGTGCCATGTGACACTTCACCGGTGCGAACCCCGATCTTTCCTGTGAAAAAGATAAGAGACAAAGGTCAGCCCACTGAATGGCGTTTTGTACAGGACTTGCAGGCTGTGAATTCAGCTGTAAGAGCAAGGGCTGCTACAGTTCCAAACCCCTACACAATCTTGTCACAAATTCCACAGAGCGCCACATACTTTTCAGTGGTGGTACTTTTCACTGGTGGATTTGGCAAATGTTTTTTTTAGCGTACCAGTGGACAAAGACAGCGCATATTGGTTTGCATTTAATTTTAAGGGGAAAGGGTACACATTTACAAGATTGTGTCAGGGTTACTGTGAATCACCAACAATTTACAATGAAGCGCTCCGACGGAGCCTTGAAAATGTGATGTTGACACCTGGATCAGCCTTGCTTCAATATGTTGATGATATTTTGATTTGTGCAAAAGACAAACAACATGTGTAAAGGACACTGTGGCCTTGCTGCAACATTTGGCGCAGGAAGGTCACAAGGTCAGTAAAAGTAAGCTACAATTTGTTCAACAACAAATAACATTTTTCGGTCATGTGATATCTGCTAACACTAAATCACTGTCTGGAAAACGGGTGCAAGCAATAACTGAGGTACCCAGACCAATAACAAAGAAACAAATGTTGTCATTTTTGGGAATGTACTCTTACTGTAGAACATTCATTCCTAATTATGCACTTCTTGAGCAACCCCTGAGAGCCCTGACTACGGGGAAGGAGTTGAGATCATGTGATAAGATTAATTGGACAGGGGAGGCTGAGCAGGCCTTCCAAAACATGAAAGCTCAGCTGGCTGCCTCCCCCACTTTGGGTCTGCCTGTACCAACTAAACCGTTTGTCCAAATGGTAGATGAAAAGAATGGTTTCATGTCTTCTGTTCTTTTGCAGCAACATGGAGACAGGCTGCGTCCAGTGGGGTATTTCTCTGGCAAATTAGATCCAGTTGCAGCAGGACTGCCGCACTGTCTAAGAGCGGTGGCAGCTGCTGAGCAGGCTGTAATGGCCTCTAGAGAATTTGTGGGGTATTCTGACATGACATTAATGGTCCCGCATGCGGTGTCAATGATTCTGCAGGAACAGAAGACATCACATTTGTCAACAGCACGATGGCTGAGGTATCACACAATTTTGCTAGATATGCCAAATATCACAGTAAAACGTTGCACAGTGCTGAACCCGGCCACCCTTCTTCCGACGGAGGAGGATGGGGAGGAACATCACTGTTGTTTAACTGCACTTGAGCAGGTGTGCACCCCGCATCCTGACCTTTTAGACACCCCTCTTGAGAACTGTGACAATGTCCTCTTTGTGGATGGCTCTGCTTACAGAGACGCACAAACAGGTTTGAACAAAGTAGGTTACGCGGTGACCACTGAATTTGACACTTTGGCCTCTGGCACATTGCCACACAATTATTCAGCTCAAGCGGTGGAGCTCGTAGCCCTGACAGAAGCATGTAAGCTTATGGAGGGTAAAAGTGTAACGATTTACACAGATTCACGATACGCGTTCGGGGTTGTGCATGATTTTGGGGCACTGTGGAAACACAGGAAATTTTTGAAATCTGATGGACGTCCAATTTTGAATGCTTCTCTTGTGTCTACCCTTCTAGACGCAATTCTATTGCCAAAACAACTTGCTATCTGTAAATGCGCAGCGCATACTAACAACAAAGATTTAATTTCAGCAGGAAACGCAAGAGCAGACGTGGCTGTGAAAGCTGCAGCAGCACAGCAGTCAAAGGAACCAGAATGTATTCTATTATCTGAAACTAACACAAATGCTTTGACTTCCCTACAGAGTATGCAGGCGTTCGCCACAGTAGCGGAGAAACACCTGTGGAAACGTTGTGGCTGCAAACTTGAGAATGATGTGTGGATGAGCGTGGACGGCAAGCCTTGTTTACCCCGACATTTTTTCTCTCATTATGCTAAATGCCTCCATGGGCGAGACCATTATTTAATTTGTAACACACACAATGTGGCAAGGGGAGTAAAAATACCCTTAGCATCTCATCCACCTTCAAGGGAACCCTTCGAATACCTTATGATGGATTTTATTGAGTTGAATCCGTGTGAGGGCAAGAAATACTGCTTGGTGATGGTTGACATGTGGTCAAAGTGGATTGAAGTTTTCCCCACCGCCAAACAGGACGCAGCAGCAGTGGCCAAAGCCCTGCTGACTGAAATAATTCCCAGATGGGGAATTCCAAGAAAGATAAGTTCAGACAATGGAACACACTTTGTGAACGAGGCAATAAAACAAGTGGGTCAGTTTTTGGGAATAGATATGAGAACACATTGCAGTTACCACGCCGCTTCAGGCGGGGCAGTGGAACGTGAGAATTCAACCATAAAAAACAAATTGGCAAAATGTTGTGAGGACACTGGACTCACATGGGTGAAGGCCCTACCAATTGTGTTAATGTACATGAGAATGAGAAAAAGACCCAAAGCAAATTTAAGCCCGTTTGAAATCGTCTTTGGAAGACCGCCTTTTATGGGCATGGAAGGGGGTAAACAACAGCTTCCATCCACAGATTTGTGCGAGCACAATATGTTGAATTACTGCAAGGAAACGTCTTCTCTGTTGTCTGATGTCTGTGTGCAGGTGAAAGCTGCTCAGGGGAAACCGGCTGAGACTCCCTTGCACGACATCAAGCCAGGAGATTACGTGGTGATAAGGGACCTAAGGAGGAAGAGCTGGGAGGCGAAAAGGTGGCTAGGACCTTTTGTCGTGCTGCTGACAACACACACTGCGGTGAAGGTTGCTGAGAGAGCGACGTGGGTGCATGCAAGCCATTGCAGAAAGGTCCCAGCAGTGATCGGGGAGGAGGAGCCAAGAGAAGAGAAGCAGGAGGCACACGTCTGTGCGAGCAGAGATCAAATATAAACATCATTTGCTGTCATCATCTCAGGAGCAGAGACACTGGCACAACGTGGTACTGAGTCAACCAGCTTTTCAAAAGAAAACGCATCAAAGACTTCCTCACACGTTCTGGCAGTACAACTGTACGATCCAATTAGCCAACTGTAAAGAATGAAGCAAGTGAGACCGTGGCACCGGTTTTCAAAGATAATCGCATGCCTACTGACAGCGCCACAACCAGTGAAACCACCTGTTATACCAGCCTTCAAACCTGACATTCCCAGCTGGGATGAAACAGCGTGAATGAGGAAATGAGACAAATCAGAGATGCAGCTATTCAGAACAGACTGATTTTAGACATGTTAACAGCAGAAAAAGGGGGAGTTTGCAAAATGTTGGGACTGTCAACAAAATGGCGCCGCTGTGTTTGGTCGCCGTTCAGGTCGCTCCGCGAAGACTGTGCTTTTATTTACTATTTTACTTTCTTTTACTCTCAGTTTTTACAAACTTATCATCTGCATTGATCTACTACGACAGCAAAACTCTTTTGGACATTGGTTACCTCTACACTGGACTGTTTCAGGACACTTTCGCCGATCCTCTGTGGCCATCTGAGATTCTTCGCAACGCCGAGTTGAACAATGGACAGAGCCAGCGGCGTAGAACAAAGAAACACCGTGGGAAACGCGCTGGTATCCGTAACAGACTGAGGAAAAGGGCATTCAGACCTCCTCTCCCGAGCATTCTTCTAGCAAATGTTCAATCCTTGGATAATAAGATGGACGATCTTAGAGCCAGGATAAGTTTTCAACATGAGAGACTGTAATATCTATTGTTTGTCTGAAACATGGCTCACGCCCGCGGTCCCGGACACAGCTGTGACGCCGTCGGAGAACTTCTCTGTTTTTCGGATGGACAGAACAGCCGAGGCCGGTAAATCCAAAGGCGGTGGAGTGTGTTTCATGATCAACAAGAAATGGTGCGATCCCAGGAACATCACCATTCTCTCGCGGTCCTGCTCACCTCATCTGGAACATTTAACAATCATTTGCCGTCCATTCTATCTGCCTAGGGAGTTTTCTGCGGTTGTCGCGACCGCCGTTTACATCCCACCGCAGGCAGACACAGCGCTGGCTTTATCTGGCCTTCATGATGTTACCAGCGGCTTCATAAACCAACATCCCGACGCGGCATTCATTGTCGCGGGCGATTTTAACAAAGCAAACCTAAAGAAAGTCCTGCCAAACTTTCATCAGCACGTCTCCTGTCCCACACGAGGAGCAAACACACTGGATCACTGCTACTCTCCGTTTAAGAACGCCTATAAAGCGTGGTCACTTCCAGCGTTTGGCAAATCGGATCATGCCGCCATTTTCCTCACTCCCGAATACAAACAAAAGCTCCTCCAGGAACCCCCAGTGAGGCGGGAAGTTAAGCGTTGGTCACCCCACTCAGAGACCGCGCTACAGGCAGCTCTGGGCGATGTGGATTGGGACATGTTCCGAGCGAGTTCATCTGACGTAAGCGAGTTCACAGACGTGGCGCTTTGCTTCATCAACACGCTTACAGAGCAAGCCACGCAAACAATAACAATAACGCCCTTCTCAAATCAGAAACCGTGGGTGGACAATTCAATCCGCGCGGCAGTGAACGCGACGCACTGCTGCTTACAACGCCGGTCTCCATTCAGGAATATGAATGAATACAGATCGTCCTGCTATGCTCTCAGACGAGCAGTTAAAGCCGCAAAACTCCGTTATAAAGACCGAGTGGAGTCTCATTTCCAACTCAACGACTCGCGGCGCATGTGGCAAGGTCTGAGGTCCATCTGCTCCTTTGGATCTAAATCCTCTGCAGAGGCAAGCGTTGATCCGTTGCTCGTGAACGAGTTAAACTCTTTCTATGCTCGCTTTGACTGTAACCGCGGCAACGCGACTCCGCCAAGTGGCGCGTTAGAGAAATTACTCAGAGCAGCAACAATCACGTGATCTCTGTCTCGGAGGATGAAGTTCGGAGAGCACTCAAGCGTGTGGATGTCAGGAAAGCTGCTGGGCCGGATGGTATTTCAGGTCGTGTTCTGCGGTCCTGTGCTGATCAGCTCACCGGGTTGTTTACATCTATCTTTAATGAGTCCTCTCGCTACATCTGTGGTCCCCACCTCCTTCAAAAATCCACCATCATCCCTGTCCCTAAGAACAGTAAACCCTCTTGCCTAAATGACTATCGTCCAGTGGCTCTCACGTCTATAGTCATGAAGGTCTTTGAGAGACTCATTAAAAACACCATTTGCGCCTTCATTCCTGACACTTTGGACCCTCTTCAGTTTGCCTATCGTCCCAATAGATCGACTGAAGATGCCATCTCTCATGTCCTCCACTCCTCCCTCACTCACATCGACAGCAAAAGTGGGAACTATGTAAGACTGCTATTTATTGACTATAGCTCAGCCTTTAACACCATAGTTCCCACCAAGCTAACCTCCAAACTCCTGGATCTCGGCCTGAATCCTTCTCTCTGCCACTGGATTGAGGACTTCCTCACTGGCAGGCCTCAGGTGGTGAGAATAGGCCAGTCCACCTCCTCCTCCATCACCCTGAGTGTGGGAGCTCCACAGGGCTGTGTCCTGAGCCCCTGCTCTACTCTCTCTACACGCATGACTGTTTGTCCACACACAGCTCCACCTCTATCATCAAATTTGCTGATGATACTGTTGTCCTGGGCCTCATTTCCAACAACAATGAGACGGCATACTTGGACGAGGTGGAGCATCTAACATCATGGTGCCAGGACAACTGTCTCTCTCTGAATGTTGGCAAGACCAAAGAAATGATTGTGGACTTCAGGAAGAGACAGCAACAGACATACTCCCCCCTCATGATCAGCGGGTCACCAGTAGAGAGCGTGAGCAGCTTCAAGTACCTGGGAGTAAACATCTCCGAGGACCTGACCTGGACTGCTCACATTCAGACACAGGTGAAAAAAGCCAGGCAAAGACTGTACCACCTGCGCCAGCTGAGGAAATTCAGGGTTTCACCAGCTATCCTGAAAACTTTCTATTTAGGGGCGATAGAAAGTGTTTTAACTCAGTGCATCACAGCGTGGTATGGGAACAGCACCAGTCATGACCGCAAAGCCCTGCAAAGAGTAGTGCGCTTATCCGAGCGTATCTCAGGGTCAGCTCTCCCGTCTCTGCAGGACGTCTACACCAAACGCTGCAAAGGTAGAGCTACCAAGATCATCAAGGACTCTAATCACCCTGCAAACCCTCATTTCACGCTGCTGCCATCTGGTAGCGCTTCCGAAGCCTGATGGCCAAAACTGAGAGACTCAGGAGGAGCTTCTTCCCCAGGCCATCAGACTCCTGAACTTAACATCACGTGACTTCACGTCAGGATAAACATCGATACACTGACATTGCACTGCACTTTCTGTTCTCGTTGTTACTGTGTAACAACCTGTCATAAACCTGTTTGCACATTATACTCTTTATACATTTGTTAACCACATATTTATAAGTCTACAGTTTACTCACTGCAAAGTCTACTTCAATTATTTTATTCCACTTTATCCTTATTTGTTACCTTTTTTTTTTTTCTCTTGACTTGATTATTTATAATTCTACAGATATAGACATATATATATATATATATATATATATATATATATATATATATATATATATATATATATATATATATATATATATATATATATATATATATAGTACTTTTTTAGTACTATATCCTATTTCTATTATAATTTCTTCCTTGTGTTTTTAACTGTGAATTTGCACTGTCCATGGAGCGGACCTGTTTACATTTCACTGCCGGTTGTATATTCTGTATATAACTGTGTATGTGACAAATAAAACTCTTGAATCTTGAATCTTGAATCTGTCATGTTGTTTTCACATTCCAGATTACAGCGACAACATCACAAATATCATAAACCATATGAGAGCAGCTGTAAGGGGACCTGAGAAAGCTGATGATTCATGGTTTGGGTGGACAACAAATCTGAGAGGTTGGGGATATTGGCTATGTTACACAGTGTTACCAATTTTTGCAATATTGGTGTTACGACCCTCGTTTTTTTTTTTTTAATGAATCGATTGCTCTGCCTTTCTTTCTTTGTAGTTATGTCTCTCTAAATAGGTAATCCATTAGGATGTCTGGTCATCATTGGCTGTTCGGATGAGGCGGGGACTATATAAGGAAGCTTCCGGCCTGTGACTGGGAGCTCACTTTCGTCTGTCCGCGAACGGGTTGAGAGCTCCTGGATCCCTCCTCCGTTCGATATGTTTGACTGTTGTATATTGAGTGCAACCTTATTATAACATCTGTTTATGTTACCTTAAATTGAGATCTTTTTTGTATAACATTTGTTATCGTAACAGCTTGGTTTGTTATTTTCTAAAACCTTAGTAATGTGTTAAACAACTTGGAGCATAGGGGTGTCCTGCCATTTAATTTGAGCTTGTTTGTATTTGTTTTTCACCAGGGAGTTAGGAAAGGTAAATGTATTTTTGTTTTATAATCGGTTAGGTTATTTACTTTATTCCCTCTTTTTGTTTATATTCGTTCTGTTTGTTATTTTGGCTTTTGGACATCCTGAAGAGATGCTCTTTTTCACTTTGTTCATTTAATAAATTTAATATTACTTTTTCTATTCAGTTGTGTTGCTTTGTTTAATTATCGACCGGAGTGAGTCCAAAAGGGATCCAATTTTACATTTATGCCCTTGGCAGCGATTCGTTTATTGTTCCCTAGACACAGGGCGTAATAATTGGCAAAAATGATCTGAGTGTGGCTCTTCTTGCAAGAATAAAAGCTTTATAAAGACCATTGGTAAGGCTTTGTCTCTTATTCAGTGAAGCAGCTGTTTTGTCATCATACTACCATCCATCAAACTTCGACAAGGTTGTGCTGTATGAGCGTCACAATGTTTCAGATGCCAGTTTCAGTGGATATGGTGCATGTTCATATCTCTGTGCAGTAAGTGAAACTGGGCTGGTTAGTTGCTCACTCGTCATGAGGAAAGCGAGAGTAGCCCCTACCAAGCTAACAACTATCCCAAGGCTTGAATTATCATCAGCTGTGACTTCAGTCCGTAGCAGTGATGTCATCAGAAGGGAAATTGAAGTTGAAAACCTCCAAGAGTATTACTGGACTGATTCGATGGTGGTCATTGGCTACTTGAATAATGATGCCAAGAGATTTCACACATTTGTAGCCAACCAAATTCAACGTATAAAATCCAGTACATATCCTGAACAATGGCATCATGTCAGCTCCGAAAACAACCCTTCAGACATGGTCAGCAGGGGGCTTAGTGCCATTCAGCTGAAAGAGTCTAACTGGCTGAAGGGACCCGACTTTCTGTGGCAGAGAAAACTCCCACACAAAGAAGAAATGGTGGGAGAAATAGAAATGACCGACCCCGAGCTTCGGAAAGCCCACATATGCACAGTCAAGACAAAGGAAGTGAATTCAATGGTGAACTGCATTACTAAATTCTCAGACTGGTCCAAGGCAGTGAGGGCTGTTGCCAGGCTCAAGAGGTTCATCAGAGAGTTCAAGGGAGTTCAGTTAAGAATGAATAAAGCAACTAATCTTGAAGAAAGAAAAGAAGCAGAAATCACCATCATCAAGCTGGTGCAAGAAGACGCCTTCACTGAAGATATCCAAAAGATCAAGCTCCAGAAAGAAAGTACCCTGAACAAGCACAGCAATTTGCGTCGGTTAAGTGCCTTCTTGGACAAGAATGGTGTCTTGGCAGTCCTGTGGGCAAAAATGCTTTGTTGATGCTAGAGGTCAGAGGAGAATGGGCCGACTGATTCAAGCTGATAGAAGAGCAACTTTGACTGAAATAACCACTTGTTACAACCGAGGTATGCAGCAAAGCATTTGTGAAGCCACAACACGCACAACCTTGAGGCGGATGGGCAACAACAGCAGAAGGCCCACTCATCTCCACTATAAATAGGAAAAAGAGGCTACAATTTGCACAAGCTCACCAAAATTGGACAGTTGAAGACTGGAAAAATGTTGCCTGGTCTGATGAGTCTCGATTTCTGTTGAGACGTTCAGATGGTGTTGAAGTATTTTATTTATTCTATAGAAAACAATTGTAGAATTAATTTGCTTAGAAGTGTTTTGAGGCCTCATGGTCTACATGACTGAGAGAAGTCACACGGGAAAGAATGGGATTCTATCTGAAGTTGCTTGCAATTGCCATCTGCACTGATAGTAAGTTGCTCTTTTAGTTCACATGGCCTTTGATGTGTTCTTCTTTTGATAACATTAATATGGCAAAAAAAATCACTTTGTGGGTCAGTCCAAAAATGTTTTTGATGTAGATAAGTTGGTAGTTGGCCACTCTTACAAAGAGAACAAGCTAGCCAATTAATGAAATAACTGTGGCGAAAGGAGTACTTGGGAGATTCCAGGAAGAGAAAGGGAGAACAGCACCTGCAAATGAGATCATTGGTTAAACTGTATAAAAGTGTGAGCTGAGAATGAGAGAGTCAGATGTTCAGCTGGCATCTCACTTTGTTGTACTTACAATAAAGTCAATTTTTCCTGAGACCTGGAACTTCGACTCAGACAATTTTTCTTTAAAGAACTGAAGACTATTGAGACGATTGAGTCAGAATATGGCATAAACAGAATGAGAACATGGATCCATCATGCCTTGTTACCACTGTGCAGGCTGGTGGTGGTGGTGTAATGGTGTGGGGGATGTTTTCTTGGCACACTTTAGGCCCCTTAGTGCCAATTGGGCATCGTTTAAATGCCACGCCCTACCTGAGCATTGTTTCTGACCATGTCCATCCCTTTATGACCACCATGTACCCATTCTCTGATGGCTACTTCCAGCAGGATAATGCACCATGTCACAAAGCTCGAATCATTTCAAATTGTTTTCTTGAACATGACAATGAGTTCACTGTACTAAAATAGCCCCCACAGTCACCAGATCTCAACCCAATAGAGCATCTTTGGGATGTGGTGGAACGGGAGCTTCATGCCCTGGATGTGCATCCCACAAATCTCCATCAACTGAAAGATGCTATCCTATCAATATTGGCCAACATTTCTAAAGAATGCTTTCAGCACCTTGTTGAATCAATGCCACGTAGAATTAAAGCAGTTCTGAAGGCAAAAGGGGGTCAAACACAGTATTAGTATGGTGTTCCTAATAATCCTTTAGGTGAGTGTATTAACCATGAAATCTGCAATCATTCTGCCCCCTCCGAGACAGTTTGGCAAAGAAGGCCTCTATCTGCGTAAAAGGTGGAGAAGAGTGCAGTTCTTGACAAATTAATTCTGGCAAAGGTGGAAACGTGAATCTGCTGAAACTCCAACAACATCAAAAGTGGCAGAAGACATCTCGAAATTCACAAGTGGGCATTGTGATTCTACAAGATAACAACGCTCAAAGAAATTAATGGAAGCTTGCAAGATTTAAAGCTAAAGACTCAATGACCTCTTTTCATAACAAGCAGCCAACGAGGTATTTGTTTCACTTGCTTAATGTATTGTAAGCATAATTTGTATCTCTTTTCCTTTAAGAATATGTACTGTATAATTTTCTGATTTGTTTGTACTATGCTTATTTACAAATACAGTTCTCATGGCGTAAAGATGAGCCAAATAATTAAATGCCCGTTTCAAGGAACCGACCTGTGTCTGTGTTGTTGTGGAGAGAGCTACAGAAATCATCTTTTTTACCTCGATTAATTTTTTACATCTCTTGTGTCAATTTCATAAATTTAATAATCTATTATAATAAGACACAATAGGGCTGTTTCCAATCAAATTAAATAAGTATCAACAAAATTAATCTTTGCAGTACAGAGGAAACACAAAAGCTGCATCTGAAGTGGCATTTAGATCATTAGATCAACAACAGTTTACTGTTTGATCATTTACACAGCTCAGAAGTGACAAATTAATAACCTGCAGTTATACATAAATAATGTTTTGCTGTTTAAAACATAAAATGTTGAATAACATTGATATTTAAAATTATTTAAAACATGAAGATAATTTAACTGTGAAATTAAAACCACCAGTAGGTGGCAGCAAGTTACGTTTAATGAGTGAGTCATTGAGATTCAACCGATTCATTCAAACAGCCGATTCATTCAAGGAACGAAGCATTTGACTATCTTAATCTATCTTAGTCATTGAATCATTGATTCAATTGATTCGTTCAAAAAACTGATTCATTCAGTATGAAAACACCACCGTGTTTTGATCAGAGACGCAGATACAGTGCTGTGTCTTTGTTTATAATATAAATAATATAATATAATAACTATTTTTCGGTGGCGAAATGGAGCAAAAACAGGCAATATGGGTCTGTCCATATAAACTTCCCTCGTCCACTTAACGAAGTGCAACGCACTTCAAAATGGCGGCAGGGGAAGTGCTTAGGGAAGTTTGCAAGTGCTTGTCTAAAAGTGGAGTGGAACGAGCATTAGTACGAGTTCACGGGTGGGAAGTCACGGGTTTGACTGCCGTTCCAGTGCACTGGAATGGGTAGAAGGTTGGAAAAACACAGGTTACGGGTTGCCTGGAACGCAGCATTAATCACACAGTGAAAGCGTGTACGTTAGTATTTGAAATTAAAAGTTTATTTGAAAAAAATGAATAAATAAGAAGTGTTGTAAAACTGTTTTGAAAGTTGTTTTTCAAATAAATGTTTCCAAGTGATATCAGATTGTGTACGTGTTTTTATTGTATTTACCCTGTAAGTACATGAAAGAAGTGGGTAACAGACACCACTTTTAGAGCCCGACCGATAAAGGATTTTTAAGGCCGATACCGATACAAATATTTGGTTATTTAAAAATCCGATATCCGATATATATCAGCGATATATTTTTAAAAAAAAATCAATGATGCTATTATTATTATTATTATTATTAAACAAGACTAAGGTCTCTCCTGATGTTTTTGATATTATTATTATTATTATTATTGTAATAATTACAATAATATTAGTGTGTGTGTGTGTGTGTGTGTGTGTGTGTGTGTGTGTGTGTGTGTGTGTGCCTATTGCCTTATGAGCTACCTTATAATTACAATGTCAACTTGCTTATCCCTTTACATGCACTCTTTTAATTCTATCCATCAAGCTACAACAAACCATTTTCGATCATCATTTGCTGCTCGCATTCTAAAATCTACTACTTAGTGATGCAGTAAATCCATTATGGGACTCGTTAATGCTGGGTCTGAACAAAGTCAGCAACGCATTTTCGTTCACTCCTCACGTGCCTAACTTACGATTTACAATGCAGAGACTGGAACTACAAATATACTAGTTATAAATACAGTAATCATTACTTTATTTAGGCAGAATAAGTTTGTTGTGATTTCCAAGCACATTAATGTTAGTGGTCTTCCACTGATAGCCATGGCATTAGCTAGCTTTGTGGTTAGCTAAAGTCTATGATAAGCCATAATTTAGAAATGGACAATGTCATACTGCAAAATATTGTGAAACATACTTTTTCAAAATAATGGGCAGGGGAGAGATGATACATCTCATGCTGTCAAACTGCCATGCTATTAAAGAAATGCATCTTATTCAGTCACATTGTCAGAGTTAAACTGACAGTCAAGTCAGTCAGTCAGTCAGGCTCCTGATCGATTTCTCCTGTCTGCCTCCTGTCTGCCTTGCTGCAGAGTGTTTGTAGCTCTGTACAGCTTTGCTTTTGAATCTCTATTTGATATATTTTCTTTGTTGTTTATACTGCTAAATATAACTTACTCATCACCATATATTGTTTAATATTGCCCATCACATTAAATTTGACATTGCTAGCTTTTAATCTAAATCACTATCACAACGTTAGCTTGTTAGCTTGCCATCTCTGCACCCGGGTCTCCTGTTTTCTGAGTTCATTAAACAACTGGGGTGAGTTGGATTAGTAAATAGACTCCATCAAACAACTTTGGTAAATTGGATTAATCAACAAATACGGTAAGCCATGTCTTCTTCTCCAGTCATTGTCACTTGCACCACATGTTTCATGTTTAGTGTATCTGTCTCTGTTGGTGAACAGGGCTTCACATGTGATAAATGTAAGGAGATAGTCAGGCTGACGGAGAAGATTTCAGAATTAGAGACACGCATCCAGACTTTATCTGAGAGTAGTGAGAATGTAACAGCTTTAGACACTGATTTGGATGCAACTAGCTTAGTGAACTCTGTACATTGTTTGATTCCGGCCGTAGAGCCTGTGCAGCAGGGCAACTGGGTAACGATGAGACGGCATAGTCGTGGATCAAAAAAACACTCTTCCGTTCTGATTAGAACATCAAACAGGTTCTCCCCACTCAGTGACGCACCCACTGAGTATCCTGTTGAAAGTGCCCTAGTTATTGGTGATTCTATTACACAGAACGTGAAAATAGAGACACCAGCCACCATAGTCACATGTTTACCAGGAGCCAGAGCTCCTGACATCAAAGCAAATTTAAAAGTGCTGGCTAAAGCTAATCGTAAATTCTCTAAGATTATTATTCACGTCGGCACTAACGATGTTCGACTTCGCCAGTTGGAGATCACCAAAATTAACATTAAAGAGGTGTGTGAACTCGCAAGTACGATGTCTTGAAAAGTGTATTGTTCTGGTCCCCTCCCTATTAAAAGGAGTGATGAGATACTTAGCAGACTATCATCACTCAATGGCTGGTTGTCTAAGTAGTGTCCGCAAAATAACATAGGGTTCATAGACAATTGGAAAAGCTTTTGGGGCAGACCTGATCTGTTGAAGAAGGATGGCATCTATCCTTCTTGGAGTGGTGCCGCTCTTCTCTCTAGTTATTTGGCACATAGTCTTAGAGCTAAATCTTGACTTACTGGGGTCCAGGTCAGGAAGCAGACAAACTAGCTAAAACGACCCTCTGCTAGCTCTCTCACGTTACCAGAATCAGATAAATTCCAACACATAGAGACTCTTTCACCTAGATATTATCACATAGAGACTGTGTCTGTTCCCGAATTAGGAAATACAAAAAAAAAACCCATCAAAACCATTCAATAGTAAAATCTTAATTGATGTCCAACAAATAAACAACAGATATAATACAGATGAACAAATGATAAAGCTCGGGGTGCTGAATATTCGATCCCTTTCCCCAAAAGCGCTTATTGTTAATGATATGATTACAGATAATAATCTAGATGTGATGTGTTTGACAGAAACCTGGCTAAAACCTGATGACTACATTACTTTAAATGAGTTCACTCCCCAAGATTATTGTTATAAACACAAGCCGCATCTGAAAGGCAAAGGGGGGGGGGTTCTGTAATTTATAATAATATCTTCAGTATTACTCAGAAGTCTAGTTTCAAATATTATTCCTGACATCTCACATCTCAGATCATTACCTAGTATCTTGTATACTTAATTTAGCTAAGGCTGCAAAGCCGTCCCCTCGTTTCAAATATGGCAGGACTATCATTGCCGCCACTAAAGATTGCTTTGTAAATAATCTTCCTCATCAGTTTCATCTCCTCAGCATCCCAGATAGCTTAGAAGAACTCGATATTGCAACAGAAACTATTGACTCTCTTTTTTTCCAGCACTTTAGACACAGTTGCTCCCCTGCGCTTAAAGAAGATTAAACAAAATAGTCCAACGCCATGGTACAACGTGCACACTCGGGCCTAAAAACAGCAGCCAGAAAAATGGAGTGCAGCTGGAAGAAAACAAAATGCAATTTGTGGAAAGAGAGCATGATCGCATACAGAAAGGCTGTAAAAACTGCTAGATCTCCTTATTTCTCGACTCTCTTAGAAGGAAACAAACACAACCCTAGGTATTTATTTGATACAGTGCTAAGTTAACCAAAAATAAAGCTTCTACTTCTAATGGTTGTAAACAGCACAGCATTAATGACTTTATGAACTTCTTTACGTGTAAGATTGATAATATTAGGAAGAAAATTATAACCATGCAACAGTCTACTACAGTATCACATCAGACAGAGCATTGTAGTGTCACTGAGAAAAAAAAATACATTATTTTCCTGTTGACACAGTGAAGCTGCTTTGAAACAATTGGTCTTGTAAAAAGCGCTATATAAATAAAGGTGTTTTGATTTGACAGTCAGCTATACTGTAACAACCTAACGTAATTACTAGCTAATTCCGTTTCACTCTTAGCTTACTTGTAACCGCAAAACTGGGCTTCACATATTGTCATGCTTATTTGAGTTAAGAAAATCTGTAACAAGTAGAATTAGGTACTGCTCCTTTAAGGCGGAACGCACTCTCACTCACTCGCTGATGAGTCCGTAGATGGAGCGCGAACTGTGAGCATCATATGTGTATTATATATTTCTGTTGCTCTTTGCCGTTTATCTTTTTCTATTCAGTAACGCAGTTGTCAGTGAAGTGTTGCAAATTGCCCCATGTGTGCGTGGGAACGGCGCTGATAATAAACCCCATGTGAAACGTCAGATAGCCTACGTGAGTTTTGCTTGCACTTGGCTGCAACCATTCGGTCCAGCTATCCGGTCTCTCTGTAAAGCGTTACAAACTGATGGGGATGTTCTTTTAATTGTTATTCAAGCAATGTCTGTCTCGTGACGGTTGCCAATTTACCATGCACTTCACGGATGATCTCAGTTGTGAATGCTCACGGCGTGCAGCATGACTGGCTGGATCAGCTGGTGTTGCCAACAGGCACGTTGTAGAGCGCCCTCTGGTGGACAAACTATGAAACGCCAACACTCATAATGTGGTTTAGTGATGTTTCGTCCATTTTTATTATTATTTTTACATTTTCATTTATCGGCCATCATAAATGCCAATACCGATAGTTTGGATTACCACTTTAATTTACAGCCCGCAGATTCATACTTACCCTGTAACTACATGAAACAAGGGAAACAAGCACCACTTTAATTTACAGCCTGCAGATCCACACTTACCCTGTAACTACATGGAATAACAAGCACCACTTACCCTGTTAACTACACAAATAATTACCCTTAATTAAACAATACTTACAGTATAAATAATTTATTTTTCCTTGTAGTTACCCCTTTATTTCCCAAATATTACATATTGTTCCCTTATACCTACACATACATACTTTATAATTTCACTATAATTACCAAAAGTTAGACTTTCCGGGCTGTAATCTAAAGCATTACCACTAAACAACAAATGGGCTAACAAAAATGGAATAAAAGGAACATTTAAAATGGTAACCATATTATAAAACTTTTTTTCTGTCTATGTTTTCTCTAAACACTTTAAACTAACTTAAATTGTCCATATTTTAAAGCTTTATATTATGCATCTACATTTTGCTCCTTTCATCCTTTCTTCACTCCACAGATTGAACTTAATGCCTCCATCTTATTTTCTGCTCTTTCTTTCCTTTCTTAAATCTCTGACTTGAATTCGTTAAGCATATTCATTTCTGTTTTCTAAAAAGTTGATTATACATGTCAACTATAAAATAACCAGTGAATGAGTATAAATTACTGAAGGTTAAAGGTCGCCCACTTTACCTAAATCCTCTCTGGCCCACTTTATCTAACACATTTTATTCCTTGTATTTTATTCCCTGTTAACTGTAGTAACAAACTAACAGGAACTGTCACATTAAATGTAATAAAATATTACTAAGCAACCTTATAAGTTAGAAAATAAAATCTTATATCCAAGTATTGACATACCGTGAAATACACAATATAGCAAAATCTCTAATAATAGACATTTTATACCATAGTAACAATATATAATCATACTGCCTAGCCCCGTGAGTATGACTTTAT
Source organism: Paracanthobrama guichenoti (assembly GCA_018749465.1). Taxonomy (NCBI): domain Eukaryota; kingdom Metazoa; phylum Chordata; class Actinopteri; order Cypriniformes; family Gobionidae; genus Paracanthobrama; species Paracanthobrama guichenoti. The sequence goes on along the minus strand of CM031959.1, from coordinate 35,269,367 downwards.
ATTATTTTCTACACTTTTTCTTACTCACAAATTTAGCTTTTACTCTTTCCTATTTGTTTTTCAACATTTTTAGTTTATTTTAAATTGTAATAATCACAGAAATGCACTACATTTATTTTTATTTAATTTATTTATTTTACAGTAAATGGCTGTAAAGTAATTTCACTGTATTAATACAATATACTTGCAGTATATTGCTGGCATCTCTGCTGCTAGTATTTTACTGTAAAATAAAAATAAAAAAATATACTAAAATGCTGTATTTAGTTTTTACGGTAATACACTGCAAAACAATTTCACAGTATTCATACACTGTAAAAAATGTGCTATCTACTGAAATTATGGTAACAATATTAAACAATATTTTTGAGTAGTTTAAGGCTTGATTTCTTTAATGAAATCTACCTGAATAAGTCATGTCAAACTTCCTAAATTATTTAGTCTATGAATGAGTTAGATATTTTTACTGAAATCCGCTTTTTTATTATTTTAAATTGACTCTCAAAAGTGTGGGATTTTGAGTAAGTGGAAATTATCTGTTCCCTTTCAGTCAGTCACGTTCGACGTACGTCGGAACTGACCGACGAATTGGGGATCGACTTCAGAGACCAATCTGCTTCGAGTTTATAGAAACGAGCCAATAACGTTGGCATACGGTCCACGGCGCGGGTATAAATACGGAAGTGGAATACCGCATCCTCGCTTTCAACTTCGGAGCCGAACAGTCGCGATTGAGCCGTTAGAGTGTTGCCTTACCTGTTAGAGTGTTGGTGCGACGGCACAGTCAGCGAGTGGCTGCAACAAACCCTGTTGGTTCGCTGGGTGTTTCCCGAGTGAGTGCTCACACAGACCTGCACTATCGAGCTGTGGTGAGCCGCGGCCATCTTTTTAGAGTGCTTCAGCACTTCTAAAAGAGTGATATCCTTCTAAAAGAGCTGCGTGGTTTGACCCTGTGTCTTTATCAAGATGTCATTCAAACCGTGTGTTTCTGGATGCCGTCGTTTTCTGTCCCCAGTTGATGGTCATGATTGCTGTCTCACGTGTTTGGGCATTCAGCACGCTGAGGTGGCGTTCGTGAATGACTCATGTTCCCACTGCGGGAATATGACCATCGCAGTATTACGGTCTAGGCTCGAATACCTCAAACGTGGTGGAGTCCCATTGTGCATCCCCCAATCTAGCGGTCCTCCAGCGGCAAAGCAGAGGACTGCTACTTTGGCTGATGCCTTTGGTGGAGACCTGAGGGTTACTGTGAGGGCTTCCCCGACGGGTCAACAGGCTCCTTGGGCCCTTCCCCCCTCCGCTGCGCCGGTGGAGCTTCTGCAGGAGTGGCCCGGCCCATCCCATGGGGGGCCGGCTGTGACTTTCAGGGCTCCAGCTGAGGATATGATTACGATAGCTGCATCAGGGGACGAGCTAATGGACTCTGGAGATGAAGACCCGGCTGCGTTGCCCCCTTCGGGTGTGGTAGTGTTGCTCGAGCCTGATCCAGAGCTCACGGCTATGCTTTCCCAGGCCACCGCAAGTGTCGGGCTCGAGTGGAACCGTGTCCCGAACCTTCGCGGCTGAATGAATGGTTTCTCGGGTCGGCCCGTGCTCGTTCTCAGCGCCCGGCCCCCGTACCTTTTTTCCTGGAAGTGCATCAGGAGCTCACAAAGTCATGGCTGGCACCCTATAGTGCCAGACACCAATCGACTGACTCCTCCGTCCTCACTACCCTCGATGGTGGCGCGGCTAAGGGATACACGGGGATTCCCCCAGTCGAGCGGTCCGTGGCATTGCAGCTGTGTCCCAGGTCCGCTGCAGACTGGCAGGCTAACCCGCGTCTCCCCTCCCGGGCGTGTAAGTTCTCGTCCGCGTTGACGGGCAAGGCTTACACAGTCTGTGGAGAGGCCGCGTCATCTCTGCATGCCATGGTGCTCCTGTAGGTCTACCAGGCCAAGGCGCTAAAAGAACTGCACGAGGGTAGTTCCGACCCAGGGGTTATGCGTGCGGATTATGCGGGTTATGCGGAACTGCGTGCAGCGACAGACCTCACCCTCAGAGCGACGAAAGCCACTGCACGCACCCTGGGTCAGGCGATGTCCATCTTGGTGGTCCAGGAACACCACCTGTGGCTAAACCTGATGGATATGCGCAAGTCCGACAAAGTACGGTTTCTCAACGCCCCTATCTGCAAGCCTGGCCTCTTTGGCAATGCCATCAAGAACTTCGCCCAGCAGTTCTCATGGCCCAGAAGCAAATGGAGGTGATTAAAAACATCCTGCCCCGGCGACCTGCTGCTGCCTCTACCCACCTCCTCCTGCTCATCACCGAGGCATCCGCCATCCCCCTGCATCCACCTCCGCCCCTACCCTGCCCAAGCAGCAGCCTCCACCAGGCAAGCAGGGCGCCGGACATAAGGGAGGCGCCCAACCCGCTCAGGGTGCAAGAGCAAGAGCAAGCGGGTGGCCCAGGGACAGAAGGGTCTGCTCAGAGGGAGGTGGTGGAGAGAGAACTCTTTTTCTCAGAGACGGGGCACCCTCTGGCACCCACGTCCAGACCTCTGGAAACTCCATGTCTGGTCCCTGGACGGGATGCGGAGGTTCTAGGTGGCCTGCCGCAACCAGTGGTAGACACCATCACTTCCGCTAGAGCCCCCTCTATGAGGCGCCTCTATGCGTTGAAGTGGAACCTGTTCGTTGAGTGGTGTTCTTCCCACCAAGAAGACCCCCAAAGGTGTTCGATTGGTATCGTGCTTTCCTTCCTGCAAGAAGGGTTGGAGCGAAGGCTGTCTCCCTCCACCCTTAAAGTGTATGTCACAGCTATAGCAGCATACCACGATGCAGTCGAGGGTAAATTTGTCGGAAGGCACGATCTAATCGCCAGGTTCCTTAGAGGCGCAAGGAGGCTAAATCCTCCTCGCCCGAACTCCATATCCTCTTGGGACTTGACTTTTGTGTTCAGGGCACTTCAGAGTCCTCCTTTCGAGCCACTGCAGTCGGTAGAGTTAAAAATACTGTCTATCAAGATGGCTCTCCTGACTGCATTAGCCTCCATCAAGAGGGTAGGGGACCTGCATGCACTTTCGTTCAACGAATTGTGCCTGGAATTCGGCCCAGGTAACTCTCACGTTGTCCTGAGACCCCGGCCCGGATACATGCCCAAGGTTCCCACCACTCCCTTCCGGGACCAGGTGGTGAACCTGCAAGCGCTGCCCTCGGAGGAGTCAGACCCAGCCCTAGCTTTGTTGTGTCCCGTCCGTGCCCTACGCACTTACATTGACCGGACTCAAAGCTTCAGGACCTCAGAGCAGCTCTTCGTCTGTTACGGAGACCAGCAGAAGGGAAAGGCGGTTTCCAAGCAGAGGTTAGCCCACTGGATAGTGGATGCTATTGTCTTGGCATACCAATCGCAAGACGTGCCTTGCCCGTTTGGGGTCAGAGCACACTCAACTAGGAGTGTCGCTTCATCCTGGGCGCTGGCTCAAGGCGCCTTGCTGACAGACATCTGTAGAGCTGATCACTTCGGCTCCTCAGTTGGAAAAGTGAGGATGCGGTATTCCACTTCCGTATTTATACCCACGCTGCGGGGCGGTGCATGGACCGCATGCCAACGTTATTGGCTCGTTTCTATACACTCGAAGCAGATTGGTCTCTGAAGTCGATCCCCAATTCGTCGGTCAGTTCCGACGTACGTCTCCATTCCCTCCCTCAGGGAACGAGGGTTACATACGTAACTGAGACGTTCCCTTTCAGTCGGTCACGTTCGACGTACGTTGGAACTGACCGACGAATTGGGGATCCTACCAACATCATGTTATACATTTAAAAGGTTGTATGCTGCTGTCACAGCACAATAGAAACAAACGTGTTACTGCACTGGCATTAGCAAAGCTATTTCTCATTGAACAAAGCAACATGCTTCATAGCATTAGTACATGCAGTTATCCACAATCTAACCAATAAGCTCTACTCTTCTGCACAATGGTAACAATCAAAACTTCAAAATAACAGAAACACTTTCAAATGTCAATCATAACAGAAAACAACTTTACTTTCCATTTCCAGCCATTTGTAAAGCATGCTGAGATTTAACAATCACTGCCAAAAGGTGTCTCTAAATAAAATCACATAATTTAACTAATAATAAATTAAATGGGTAACCTTCTTTCCTTGATTTTATCAGCTTAATCGGTTCCATAATTCCAGCCTTAAAACTGCTTAAGTTTTCTTAAAAGTATGGAAATGTATCTCTCGGTTTTATTATTAAAATGTTCTCAGTATTTTCTATACAACACTGAAACATAATTTCCTTAAAATATACAAACTATTTTTAATTATCACCTTGATTTTTTTTTATTTTTTTTTAATGAAAATTAAAAGACATGATTCATTGTTTTACAGTGTACTGTACAGAATTACAGTAGCTTGCTGGCGTCTCTGCTGCCAGGATTTTGCCGTTGTTTTACAGATTTTTTTTTACAGTGAATTTTTTTTTTTGTTTATTGTGCACATTTGTAAAAAAAAAAATGCATTAAGATATTTATATAAAATTAACCTTTTACAAAAAATGTAAAACAAAAAACAAAAAAACAAACCATGATCTAGATCATTAGAATCCAATTTGATAAAATGAAGAGAAGTAACTTTACCAGAGGCAGAGCAAACTCAGGGCGATTCTCTCTTCAGCAGTATGTGGCTCTTCACTGTATGCTGAACTGCAGCTCTCACAATCTTATCAGTGCCTTTAGTAACTGTGGGCGGATCGTTACTGGAACCAGAAGTTTTTCATTTGTCAAGCGTGACTGAAATATTTGTTATTTGAACTGGATTTTTCTCCTTGTATTTACCTGCATTCAGAAAGACATTCACTCACTCACTGCTTGAATAGCCTAGATGTGAATGTAGATAATGATGACAAGTTGAAGGGGTGGATTCTTGAATCCATTGCCACTTCAATATATATAATTTTGAGTGGTTTGTAATCAAGTTATTGATCAATATTTATCCTTCTAAATATTAAATGGTTTGAATTATGTCTTATGAAATTTAATAGAATGATATCTTTTCAGTGGAACATGCTCTCTTGTTTTTGAGAGAAGCACACAACACATGTTAAAACTAGGGCTGTCAATCGATTACATTTAATTGCACTTTTGTTGTGTGATTTAATTGTGATTAATCGCACACTTATCGTGAAATTAAGCATATGCCATTTATCTCATTAAACACATTCATTTTGTCATCATTTGCTATATCCAGCAAAGTAAACAACCAGAAAACTGTATTTTTCTGCAAGCTTCAAGGATCATTGGAGACTCCAAAAAGGACACCAAATAACCAAATATGAGGAGTCCATATAATTCTATTATATAGTAAATTTACACACACCTAAGCACCCATGAAGAAAAAAAAAAAATTACAGACAAAAACTACAGAATTCACAGTGTACATTGTGTACAGAGCAACAATGAACTCTTCCCTATCAGTCAGTACACTACACTACAAGTTACGTCAGTTATTGACAGAATGGGGGTTTCACTTAGAAGCCTATCACCTTTGAGTTCTACAAAATGAGTCAATAGCATGAGAATGCCATGGGTCATGCGGAATTTGCATAACGCAACACCGCCCCACCTCGTGGATATAAAAGGAGCTGCGTGGCAATCTCGCATTATGTTTCTGCTTCACCGCCGAGTGCATCACTTGCCTTCTGATCTTCTCTCTACAAGAAAGACAAGCGACTCTTCAGCAGTGTCTGTTATGGCGCGTTCCAGTGAGTTCCGCATTCCTGCTGCTGATCCATGCAGTGATCTGCCACAGAGTGTGTGTGTTCTCCATGGGTGCTTCAGTGCTGCTGCAGAGTTTGCCCTCTTCTAAAAGAGCTACACGGGTACGTCTTTTTCCAAGACCTGTGTGTTTCTAGGTGCGGTCGCATCATTCATCCATCTGAGAGCCATGAGCATGTTTGGGCTTTGATCACGCTGAGGCAGCACTCGTGAATGAGTCATGAGTCCCCTCTATCATACCCCAATCTAGTTCTTCTTCACATGGACCTACTTTGGCTGATGGCCAGGATGATCTGAGGGTTATGGTGTGGGCCAACCCAACAAACATTCCTTGGGCTACATTTCCCTCCACATCGTAAGATGGTGAGCTTCTGATTGAGATGGCTGGTCTCTCACATCAGGGACCAAGCATTTCATTCAGTGCTCCAGTGGATGGTATGATGTCGATTGCTGCATCACAAGGCGGCCTGAGTCCTTCCTCCTTCGGGAGCACCAGCATTGCCTGAGTCTGATCCAGAGCTGACAGACTCAGCCCAAGTGTTCAAGGCTGGACAATTGGTCCCTGGGCACAAGGCACGAGCACCACCTATAGCTGAATCTGGCAGATATGATGGAGTCTGAGTGAACCCGTTTCCTTGACTCCCCGATCTCCCAGGCCAGCCTCTTCAGCGGCGCGGTCGAAGACTTTGCCCAGCAGTTCTCGGCCGCCCAGGAGCAGTCTGAGGCGTTCAAACATGTGTTGACCAGGTGGCCCGCTGCTGCATCTACACAGCCAAAATCTCAGCTGCCTTAGTCTGCACGGCGCTGAGGGTGCCCCCCTGTGGCTCCTGCACAGCCCAGCAGCAGCACAGAGGAGGTCGCAGTAAGGTGTCGCACCCCATCTCTGCCCCTAAGCCTGCCAAATGCCAGGCTAAGCAGCACTCCTGTGATGGCAGCTCAGAGATGGGCATCAGTTATTTTCAGGAGATGGTAGCAGGACCACTCCTTCCGCCGGTGGAGGGCTGAGGGAGAATCTTTTGTTCTCCACCAATCTTTTGTTCTCTTCCAATATTTTAGAACTGACTTCCCTACCTCCAAGTCCCAAGAGGGCACGGTTGACAGTGTGATGCGAAGCCTCGCTGTTCTCAGCCCCCTCTGTCTCCAGACCCGTCAAAGCAGGCTGCAGCGGGAACGCCGGTCCTTCCCTGGCCTCCTCTGTCAGGATGCAGAACATGACCCCACCCACTCCCCGGGACACTCCAATGCCTCCCATGTCTGGGCCAGTCATTCCGTTTCGCTGCTTGGCTATGCAATTCAGTTTGCATGGTGTCCTCCCCAGCATCGGGGAGTCAGCTATACCATGGTGGGTGGCAATGCCCCTGTCATACGTGTGGAGGTTGACACCCTACTGGCTAAGGGTGCGATCGAGACCATCCCTCCAGCCGAGATGAAGTCCGGCTTCTACAACCCCTACTTCATTGTACCCAAGAAGAACAGTGAGTTACGACCAATCCTGGGCCAGCGCTTCTTGAACCGAACCCTTCACTGGCGTCCATTGGATTTGTTTGCAGCAATCGACCTGAAGGACGCTGGCATTCCTGTCTTCATTCTTCCTCGACACAGACCGTATCTATGGTTTGCCTTCAAGGGGCAGGCATATCAGTACACGGTTTTCCCATTTGGGTGAGCCCTGTCTCCATGCGTCTTCATGTAAGTCATCGAGGCAGCCCTTGTGCCACTCAGTCAACAATCTCGATGACAGGCTGATACTAGCTCATTCTTGAGACCAGGTTTGGGAACACAGGGACCTGGTGCTCCGGCATCTCGCCCACTTTGGCCTTCGGGTCAACTGGGAAAAGAGCAAACTCTCCCCCGTGCAGAGGATCTCTTTTCTCTGTATGGAAATCGACTTGGTCGCCATGTTCGCACAGCTTACGAGCACTTGCCTTTGTCAATTCGAGGGCAAGAGTGCGGTTCCACTGAAGTTATTTCAGAGGCTCTTGGGGCATATGGCATCCGTACTGGCTTCACGATCGAGTCCCTAGATGGGCATGGCAAAAAGGCATGCTCCGGGTCCCAGTTACTCATGTTACAAACCTTCACCCCTGTGGTCCAGTGGTCTTCACTATTTTTTTCATGAGAGCCACAATGATAGGACAAAATCAATAGGAGAGCCACTTTTTTGCCACTTTTGTATCAAAAGTTGCATACAGTCATAAATAGCATATCTGCTTATTAATCTGTCATCTCTGAACATACAATATGCAATGCAATAAACAGAAAAGGTAGATAGTGGGTATGCATAATATATATTTTTAATGTAAACTTTCTTTTAATCAAGTAAAAAAAGATTGAATTAAATTAAAAACAAGTGTTTATATGTTTTAATATATTTTATGATGTAACAATTTCACAGTAAATCGCCAAATGAATGTAGAAAAACAAAGACAGTATATTTTAAATATTTGTTCAATGGCATCTTTTTATGAATGAAGGCCAGTATCATTAGTACAGAATACAGATATCTCTATGAAATATTTTCCCCAATTTTAAACATTAATTATAGCCATTCAACATTACAGTGTAACTGAAAGCTTTTTAACATTTATTAGGCTTAAAACTTCAACTTCAAACAATCCTCACATAAACCCATGTAGGGGTGTAACATATCATACCGTCCACGATAATACTGGTATACATTTTTACATGATAAAAAGTGTCATATCGCGATATCAATGATATAGCGACGCAATGACGTATGGCACATTTACATACAGCTGGAGCCGTTTATTTCCAGTCTTTGTGCTAAGCTAGGCTAGCGGTGGGTGCGTCAGACAGAGTTATGGGATGCATGGAGATGAAAATGATATGTATGGACTTATCTAACTCTGGGGGATATGGTGAATAACCCAAAGTCCCAAAAAGTCGGCGTGTTCCTTTAACAACGAAGTTGTGTGTGTTGTACCCCTGAAAAGGGGGAAAGATTAAAATCACAAAACTCACACTCGCTGTTTTTCCACTGCAAGCTTTAAGTATACAGAATATATACAGAATATACAACCGGCAGTGAAATGTAAACAGGTCCGCTCCATGGACAGTGCAAATTCACAGTTAAAAACACAAGGAGGAAATTATAATAGAAATAGGATAAAAAGTACTATATATATATATATATATATATATATATATATATATATATATATATATATATATATATATATATATATATATATATATATATATATATCTGTAGAATTATAAATAATCAAGTCAAGTAGGAATAAAGAAGTGGAATAAAATAAGTGAGGTAAACTGTGCAGTGAGTAAACTGTAGACTTATAAATATGTGGTTAACAAATGTATAAGAGTATAATGTGCAAACAGGTTTATAACAGGTTGTTACACCGTAACAACGAGAACAGAAAGTGCAGTGCAATGTCAGTGTATCGATGGTCACGTGATGTTAAGTGACTGAGTTCAGGAGTCTGATGGCCTGGGGGAAGAAGCTCCTCCTGAGTCTCTCAGTTTTGGCCATCAGGCTTCGGAAGCTCTTACCAGATGGCAGCAGCGTGAAATGAGGGTTTGCAGGGTGATTAGAGTCCTTGATGATCTTAGTAGCTCTACCTTTGCAGCGTTTGGTGTAGACGTCCTGCAGAGACGGGAGAGCTGACCCTGAGATACGCTCGGATAAGCGCACGACTCTTTGCAGGGCTTTGCAGTCACTTTATCTTCAATCACTAGAAAAATTACAAATATTGTCTGAACCTCTTACTGAGAGAAAGTACATCTTATCAGTATGTTTTGGGAATGTTTACTCATCAGAGCTAGAGCTCGACCAACCTTGAAGAAGCTGTATATTTGTGTATGTGCGTCAGTATCCTTTGTTACAGGTCCCAACTTTCGGGAGGTGAACAACTGGCACCCAGGGGAGATGAAATGACCATCTTTCAGACAAACTGGAGCCTAAACTCTGATACATTACCTTGGTCACTTTGTGCCTAAACCAAGACCCCTGTTGTCATCCGAATAATCAGTGGAGATATGCTTCAAACTATATGTCCATATGTGTATATATGATTTAACCAATCAGAATCAGTCAACCTGAAGTTGTGACATTGAGTGTCCTGTGTTGCTGCTGTATAGAGTGTGTAAAGGCTGCGATTTAAAAAATAAATAAATGTTTTATTCATTTTTTTTATTAGTTTTTTTTAATTAAATAAATGCCCAGTGTGTCAGTGAAGATCGGCTCTCAGTATTAAACGCTGCTCCTTCTGAAAGATTGCGAGTTTGAGTCGCTTATAATGTGCATTTGAAAAATCAACACGTGTCAAACATCTTCACAAACTAGTGATGTGAAGCGTTCATAAACCTGCAAAATACAACGTTTAATAACACGTTTTAACTCGCTTCATATCATCAGTCGAGTGTTTGAGCTGATGTGACTTCTTATCACAGAATGTGGCAGACGATATAGTGTTTTAATGTATTCTATACAGTCTGTCAATCAGCACTGTATTATAATATACTTTATTATGAAAATACCCGAGACGGTTTGAAGAACTCAAATACACCATATCTTGCTGCAGTCGTGTTTATTGTCGTTATGTTTAATCAAAGCGTTTCTATCTTCTTTTTATTTAGCCTAGAGCGCTAGCTTCACATTAGGGATTTCCTGTAAACTACACTGCAAAAAATGCTTTTCTTACTTAGTATTTTTGTCTTGTTTTAAAGTCCAAATATCTAAAAATTCTTACATTAAGAAGCATTTACTAGACAAGCAAAAGTTTTTGTCTTGTTTTGGGAAAAAATAACTAAAGATAAGATAAATAATCTACCAATGGGGTAAAAACAAAATAATCTTGTTTTCTGTTTGAATTAAGATTATTTTGCTTACCCCATTGGCAGATTATTTTGCTTATTTTAAGCAAAAACCCACTTAATTTTGAGTTATTTTCCCCCAAAACAAGACAAAAACTTTTGCTTATCTACTAAAAGCTTCTTGTTTTAAATTCGTAGATGTTTGGACTAGAAACAAGACAAAAATACTAAGTAAGAAAAAATTTTTTTGCAGTGTATTACTTCTCTACTATATAATATATAATATATTTATATTTTTATATACAATTTTAAACAGAATAATCGCAATTAGATATTTTCCCCAAATCGTGCAGCCCTAGTTGTTATGCAACATAGGATAATCAATTAATTCACATTTATTTGTATAGATCTTTATACAATACATATCACTTCAAAGCAGCTTTAAAGAAAATGCATGTGTCTACATTACAATTTAGAGTGATCTGTTATCAAAGGTGAGTGTGTCCAAGTAATGGATTTCACAAACGTACATGTACAAATCACACAATTAGCTAACAATGTATTAATTTAAAGGTGAGTTAAGTATTATTTAAATAATGCTTTATAGGCAGAGTACCAAAACAAACTTGTAGCCAATCAACAGTAAGGGGTGTGTCTACTAATGATGGTGAGAAGAGAGCGCTCAGTGCACGTCATTATTCAAAAGACATGACAAGCTGGATGGACATTAGCTGAGAGATGGCAGATAAAAAACAAATGTGGAAAATATCTATGGAACAAAAGAAGGCTTATGATCAAGCAAGAAGTATCAGCTTTCCAGCACTGGAGAGAACTCAAGGAGCGCAAAGGCCTGCAATCGGATGCTGAGGTTGCTTTATTTCTTCTCAATAGGCAAGTAACATTTGGTTTTGTTTTTTGTTTCACAGAACTAATATATGCTAGCTTTTGCTTGAATATGCTCATGTGTTATGTTCGCTTGTTTGTCCATTTGCAATCATATTCACTTCAGCTATGATAAAGATCCATTCATTTCCACATCCTATAAACCACTGTCTGTTTCAAGAGTCAGCTCGCAGTGTGTCTGAAAAGTAAGATAATTCTGAAAGAAAAAAATATAAAATGTATGTTTGTTTCCTTTGGTTCCTCTTTTAGTGATCGATATAACACTCTTTGTTTTGGTTTGTTTTGGTGATTTGAAATCAATAATGGTTACCAGAAAGCACTTACCCCTATCCTAGAAATCTAGGCGCACCCTAGCGGCAGTAAATATAATTTGCAGCCAGGGCATCTAGCAACTCTCCATTGGCTTGCGAGCTGGAAAAACCAAACTCTAGTCAGGCCAATCACATCGAGTCTGTGGATGGGCTTAATGACGGCAGAGTTGCGAAATTTCTGCGTGCTACTAAAGAAAAAAAAAGAAGCTGGCAATGGCATGTGTATAGAATTTGAATTAAACAAATTATAATTGTATTTTTTTATATAGTACTCCATTCAAATGTCTGTTTAATATATGCACGCTGATGGCCAATAGCAAAACATAACATCCAATAAATAGTTTTGAAATAGTTTATTCATTTATAATCAAGTTTTCAGTTCATTCCTATGGAAGTTGGGCTTACAAGCTCGTGCGTGAAGCTAAACTTCCATAGGAATGAACTGAAAGCGCTCGCTCTGCATGCTCCACTTACTTCGCACCGCACGCACTGTCACCATGTAATGTACGTACAAATTAACCACTGATCTGAAGTCTTCATAGGAGGCTGGATCCAAACTGGAGCTGACGTATTCTCTAGTTACCTCGGGATAGGCATCCCGAGATAAACTAGAAAAGCAAATTGAAAATAATTAGTGTAGCTGCTGTTCATAACATTAAACAAAGATAATTATGTGCATTTGATCTGATATAACTGGAGTACAAGGTTATGAGATGTATTATTTGAATGCTTGGCTAAAGATATGTGTCTTTAATCTAGATTTAAACTGGGAGAGTGAGTCTGAGCCATGAACTTTATCAGGAAGGCTATTCCAGAGTTTAGGATCCAAATGTGAAAACACTTTTAAGTCCATGAAGGGAAAACACAAAAGATGGAGAAGACTACTAAACTGTAATATAATCAGTTCAGGTGATGTCTGTTTATTTGTTAATCTAGCCACTGTATTAAACAAGAACCTTTTATTTTATTTTATTTTATTTTATTTTATTTTATTTTATTTTATTTTATTTTATTTTATTTTATTTAACCTTTATTTAACCAGGATTAAAAATCTCTTTCACGGGAGTGTCCTGGCCAAGATGGACAGCAGTGAAATTACATTTATAGGTTTACAAAACAAAAATCAACAAACTAAAATACTTAAAAACAATTACACATCAAGTCATCTTCCAGTTACCGAATAATAGATTTAAAATGTTCCATAGACACCAAGTTTTGTCATTTCAAATTCGATTGGAGATTATTCCTGTCAGATGGAGCTGCATACATAAAATACTTTTGTCCCCAGTTCAGTTTGGACAAAAGGAACAGAGATAGTATGACAATTCTGAGAACAGAAGTAATATTTCCCAACACTTTTTTGTGATAAAATGGAGAAAACTGATACACTGCATCACCATAATAGTGTACAGATAGAAAGGTAGCAGATAGTAGTTTCTTTCTTACATTAAATGAAAAACAAAACTTGTTTCTGGAATAATACCCAAATGTTATTTGCATTTTTTCTTTAGTTGAGTAATGCGAGAGCTAAAAGATAATCGGCCTCATTTATCAATCTAATGTAGAAACGAGCGCAAATCCGAATGCAGAAGTCGACAGGGTTCAAATCTTACGACAGGGTTCACATGATTTATGAAACATTCGTATGCTGTCAATCCCATCGTATGAATGCAAATTGTAAATAAAAGAGGCCCCAACACAGATCCTTGGGGGACACCTTTGGCAATCTCCAACAGTCAAGTTTACTTTCATCTTAAATAATTTTTAAACCATAAAGTAACATGATTTGATAGACTGACACATTTTAATCTATGCAGCAATTTTTCATGGTCCATTGTGTGGGACCGCAGTAATCACCTGTATCAATATATTCCACAATGTAGTTTAAGACTTTCAAAATGGCTGTTGTGATACTAAATTGATTATTAGACAAGACTTTGTTTGCATTCAGATAACATGTCAACTGTTCACTAATAAGGCTTTCTAAAAATTGATAGGATACAAAGCTTTGAAATTGGTCTGTAATTTTCTAAAGTATTAGGATATCCTCCTTTTAAACTGGGAATGAAATCCCCCTCTTTCAGAAGTATACTGTCATGGTTCATGAATTCGTTGTCTCCTAGTTACTGCCTGTGAGTGTGGGCGGCGTGGTCACTGATCACACACTCAGCAATCATCCATCGCACCTGATATCCATCTGCTCTGCCTATTTAGTTCCCTTCTCACCACCACTGTGTTGTCGAGTCGTTGTCCCTCCAGTGATGCCGTGCCTGTCTCTCCCGTGTTCCTGTGTCTTCGTGTTCCACGCTCCACGATCACCACTCTGGGATTATCACCGCACGACGTCTTCACTGTCTCGCCCATTGAGTCCCTGCGTCACCGCCAGCCGATCCCCGGACATTCTTTGTTTTTTGTTACCACAATAAACCACTCACTTGCATTTGAATCCGTCTACAACTTATTCCTGACATACACCTCACAATCTTATAACAAATGAAACCTAAATGGGCATGGGAGTGGGTGTGGCATGGCAAGGCAGGGGAGGAAGAGGGGTGCAAGCAACTGTCATCTCTCAGTGGCCCATGCCGACTCTCACTAAAACCAGGGTTTTTATAGCTGGCAAAGTTAAAGTCCAATGAAAAATACTGACAACCATTTGTTTGTCCTTTTAAAAGTAACTAAATGCCCTGCTACTTATATTAGATTAACCCTTTGACATATACATCACACTGATGTGATTAGAATGTTCAGTGCATCACATGATCAACTGCTAAATTCATATGTGCCTTCTCACTCAGTGCTCATCATATACATATCACATCACAACTATTCAGTGTTTTCAACAACATAAGGCTTATTTTAGGTTTTAGACATTTAAATACACATAAGTACTAACAAAACAATACATTTATAGTTTGTAAAATACTCACTGATGTCTATGGAAGAAACAATAACAATCCTTTCAATTATAAATTGAATTCTTAATTCTATTCTTCTCCCACTTCACCAGCCACTTACTTTCATGTATTTTGTGAGAAGTGGCTGAATTGATGTGTTGTAAATCTGACGTGTCAGTAGATGATGGCCAACCCACCGCCCGCAGCCAGAGTCTAGCAGGGAAAGCCATGCAACACGCCCAAACTTTTACACCACTGAAAAAAAAACACTTGAATAACTCTCTCATCTATGTGATCTTACACTTTGACACCTCTGTCATTGGAAAGCACCACGTGGTGTAATGAATAATTAAGAGACCATGTCCAACTCAGTCGCATGAATAATTATGAGACACCAACGTTTGCTCAGACGATCATCAAATTATTATAGTGCACTGCCACATCACAACGTGTGACATGGACACAATGTAGATTTTAATGCCGGAAGACAAAAATCGTGAAAAAAAAATAAACCCTCAATTAACCAGTTCTCCCCTTACAGTTAAATCTAACAGATGCAAACATGATTTAACACACATACCTCTGTATTTCCGAGATGACACCAGTGTCTAATAAAAGAATAAAAAAGATAAAGTTAAAGGGGACGAAATAATATCAGCTGCTAATTTAAAATACACAGGTTCCACACAATCAGGGCCTGGTGGTTTGTTTATATCGAGCAGTTTGAGTGCTTTGTAAACACCTAGGGTTGCCACCTTCAGTGTGGCAAAATAAGGGACACCCATTCACGATTATTTCAACGACAACTTGACAGCTCAACAATAAACCATAAGAAAACATTAGATCAAATATGTGAACTTGCAACAGAACACATTTTATATTATTTTACATTTGATTATTTTACTTATTTCTAAAGAACTCTTTAGTAGCCTATTTGGTGCACTTTAAAGGGACAGTTCACCCAAAAATTAAAATTGTCATGTACTTGCTGCAAACATGGATGGGTTTCCTTTTTCTGCTGAACACAAAAGATTTGGAAGAACGCTTGTAATGCCATAATGCCATTTTTGTACAAAGTTAATATGATTCTTTCATGTCTAAATGAAAAGTTTGTAATATACTTTAATTAAAAATTCTTATTAGTATTGTAAGAAAACACTCATTTTACCTGGTCAAAAACAGCTCTGTTTTCAGCAAGCCATTTCAGTGCATGTGTCTTAACAGTTGAGGGTATATTTTGGAGAACGAATGGCAACGGGAGTTTCTGAGGACACATCTGTGCAACTGTATCAATTTGAACCGGAGTCAGAGATGATGGCCCCAACGAAGTTCGACAATTAAGGCTCAAACAGGACATTTCTGAATGGTTGGTTAACGTAATGTCACTTTGATCTATCTTTGTATGTACTGGCAGGGTAGCGTAGTGAAATACGAATGCTATGTGTTTACTGATGCATACGTTAGTTCATTGACATATTCAAGAGTTTTATTTGTCACATACACAGTTATATACAGAGTATACAATCGGCAGTGAAATGTAAATATTGATGTTACAGCTAATGGTCATGAAAAACTTTTTTTCGGTAAATGTAGGCTTGTCAGTGATGCGTAACATTATCTATGCAGTGTTAGGTACAACTGTCAGGGCTGAAGCACTGACATTAAGTCACCACAGGAATGTTTCTAGTAGTAGTTGCAGGTATTGTGTTCACCATGCAGTAATAACTGTTACAACACAATATTTTCTTTTTTTTTTTTTTTTTTTACTTCTTAATTAGTAACAGACAACGTTATAAACCATCTACAAAAGTAAACTTAGTGTAGTGTTACCACGTTAACTTTATAACACAATAACCATAATGTATTGTTCATTATAAATGTGGGATTATGAATTATATTGAGAACGTCATACACAGAAAGCATGCCGTAATGTAACTTACCCTGTAAACTTTAGCCACATT
The DNA here is from genome assembly GCA_018749465.1 of Paracanthobrama guichenoti. Lineage (NCBI taxonomy): Eukaryota > Metazoa > Chordata > Actinopteri > Cypriniformes > Gobionidae > Paracanthobrama > Paracanthobrama guichenoti. The sequence goes on along the minus strand of CM031959.1, from coordinate 35,252,728 downwards.
CATCGTGAAGCATGCAAGCGATTTGCAAAGATTAATATAAAGGTTAATAAAACGTTACACTCACTTCTTCTGGAGGTGCAGCAGGAACACAAATAGTTGGTACTGATCCTTTTTTCAGGAGCAGCTTCTTAGCAAAACCTGCTTTATACTGACCCTCGTTTATAAAGCCATCTGGTAAGAAATGATTCGCGCAAACATGAAAGCATTGACGTTGATCGGGGGTAATATTCCCTTTGAAAACTCAGCAACTGCATCTTCAGCGGTTCAGATTTAGGAACATCAAAATGACTGCTGTGTTTGTTATTAACACCCAAGAACAGAACACCACAATCGCTTAGACGCCATTCTGCTCCAGCGTATCAACAATAGTGGACTATGATGACAGCTCGCTCGGTCAGACGGCTCGATTTGAGACAGCGGAAAACATATAAGGAGATTAAAAAAAAAAAAAAAAACACTGGAAGGATTTTTATCATTATAGGATGGTTGTGTACAGGCACTACCAACACACAATTCCGTACAATCAACTTGTAAAAGTGCATGTACCATTATATGACCCCTTTAATATATTATCCATTAAAAAAAAACAATAGGCCTATACTTTCAGAAACACGGATATGTCAGCTTTAAGTCCTACAGTCTGAGCAACTGAAATGCTTCTCTGCAAAGTGTGCAGTTCGGGTTTATCGTGAGTTATTGGACTGACGCACTGATACATTTTTTCTATTCAGCACTATATTTAGAGATCCTCTTACGTTCAAACGGTGGACACGATGCAAGCTCAACATGTTTTAAAAAAATGCAAGTTTACACCATGTTTGCGAGAATCCATCGCTATGGCAGCAGAGCCACTAAAAAACGATCATGCAATCGCAAATGAGCTTCTGTACTACTTATTGTGAAATTGATTTCTTTATATTTGCTATTGGTATTCTCCACACTGCAAAATCTGTATGTGTTTATTGAACTATGTGTGGACCTATGTAAAATATGGGACAGATCGTGTCCCGTATTGGTTTGATATGGGACGCGTCATTTTGCGTGTAACAATTCCGTATTTCACGGGACTGGTTGCAACCCTATAAACACCAGAACTGTTAAAAATGGAGGAGTTTAATTCTGAACAGATGAAATAACATTTATAACTGCATTAATACTGCATTAATAATATTTTAAAAGTTAATTTTAAAAGTTTGAGCATATGCACAACCACCCTATAATGATAATGATTTTTTTTTTTTATTCCTCATAAATCATAAGCAGTGTCTCAGAACAAGCAGTTTGAAGATTCTAGGCACTCTAGTGACGTCATTTTGTACAGGCCCAGCCCACTTTTGACGGACTCTTACATATTAGCATTTTCTCTAGGTCGGAGCAGCTGTAGTGACAACAATGTCTCGTAAGCCACTCAGGTGTTTTGTTGTTGAATGTAATAGTGAACATAATAGTCTTCATGTACTCCCGACATCAGAGACATTAGTTTTATTTTTGAAGGGAATGCGCCCCCATATAACTAAATTTATGTCTGCGCAAATCATTTTACACCAGACTGCTTTGTGAACAAGGGGCAATACAAAACACAGGTTTTACTTAAAAGTTGTTACTCAAGGATGGCTCAGTACCAATTGTTTGTGATCCAGCTTATAGTCTCCAGAGCTATACTGGTTATGGCAGTAATGAAAGGGAGAGCATGTGTAACCCCTCCTGTTTGAGCCGCCCGCATGAGAGTCAGGCGCTCTAACAAGGAGGCTAAAGGCTGCAAACTCTAGCGTCAGTTGCTAGAGTGTCTCTTGAGATCAGAGGAGTGAGGATTACTCACACAGCAACTACTAGCTGGCCTCTTACACACACACACTTTATTACAGAGTTGTTTTACGGATATAAAGTCTACCAGTTTATTAAGCACCCCACAAAAAGGCATGAGGTCTGTATATATTTAATTTTTTTAGTTGTAATGAGAGTTTCTTTTAAATTAACGTATGTTGACGATAATGCAAGGGAGAGAGAGTTTATGGATAATACTTTAATTCATTAAAATCATCAGTAAAGTTTTGGCCATAATTCAGATTGGGTCTGCTACAACAAGCTTGTACTAATAATGGATAAAAGCAAGGTGACAACATAAGTTATTGTAATTAAACTGAACTATACCTGTTCTATCTCCTTGCAGCATATATGCTCTGGCTCTGTAGGAATTATTTTCTGACTCCAGTACAAACTGAACACTGCTAGTGAGAGTTTACGACATTTTGTGCAAGATTGTCCTGACATTGCACATGAGCTCTTGAAGTTCCACCCACTTCTTGAAAGAGGTTAAACACAAAACTGTTTTTACTCACCCCCCCTCCCCAAAAGTGGCAATTTTAACATGCTAGGTTGTTTTAAGCAAACATTTAACCCAACTGCTGGGTTAAAACAACCCAATCGCTGGGTTAGTCCATTTTCAACCAAACTTGGGTTGTTTTTAACCCAGCATTTTTTAGAGTATATATATATATATATATATATATATATATATATATATATATATATATATATATATATATATATATATATATCATAAAAATATTTCCAGACAGACTCAACATCAGGGATGAGAAAAATCCTATCCCAATCATAATTGTCACATAACGTGTTGATCAAAACTTGACGATTAAGATGAAGAACTTGAAACAGGAACTTTAATAACAAAAACCTCAGGAAACAAGTATACACTGACGACAGACAAACACTGAGGGAGAACTGAAGGCTAAATACACAGGGCAAATTAGATATTTAACAAGACACAGGTGGTTGAAATAACCAATTAGACAGACTGGGAAAAACTAGTGCTGTGTTCGAAATCACCCTCTATACCCTCATTCACTATTCCCTACATTAGTCCACTGATATACAGGTGCTGGTCATATAATTAGAATATCATCAAAAAGTGGATTTATTTCACTAATTCCATTAAAAAAGTGAAACTTGTATATTATATTCATTCATTACACACAGACTGATATATTTCAAATGTTTATTTATTTTAATTTTGATGATTATAACTGACAACTAAGGAAAATCCCAAATTCAGTATCTCAGAAAATTAGAATATTACTTAAGACCAATACAAAGAAAGGATTTTTAGAAATCTTGGCCAACTGAAAAGTATGAACATGAAAAGTATGAGCATGTACAGCACTCAATACTTAGTTGGGGCTCCTTTAGCCTGAATTACTGCAGCAATGCGGCATGGCATGGAGTTGATCAGTCTGTGGCACTGCTCAGGTGTTATGAGAGCCCAGGTTGCTCTGATAGTGGCCTTCAGCTCTTCTGCATTGTTGGGTCAGGCATGTCGCATCTTTCTCTTCACAATACCCCATACATTTTCTATGGGGTTAAGGTCAGGCGAGTTTGCTGGCCAATTAAGAACAGGGACACCATGGTCCTTAAACCAGGTACTGGTTGCTTTGGCACTGTGTGCAGGTGCCAAGTCCTGTTGGAAAATGAAATCTGCATCTCCATAAAGTTGGTCAGCAGCAGGAAGTATGAAGTGCTCTAAAACTTCCTGGCATACGGCTGCGTTGACCTTGGACCTCAGAAAACACAGTGGACCAACACCAGCAGATGACATGGCACCCCAAACCATCACTGACTGTGGAAACTTTACACTGGACCTCAAGCAGCGTGGATTGTGTGCTTCTCCTCTCTTCCTCCAGACTCTGGGACCCTGATTTCCAAAGGAAATGCAAAATTGACTTTCATCAGAGAACATAAATTTGGACCACTCAGCAGCAGTCCAGTCCTTCCTGTCTTTAGCCCAGGCGAGACGCTTCTGACGCTGTCTGTTGTTCAAGAGTGGTTTGACACAAGGAATGCAACAGCTGAAACCCATGTCTTGAATACGTCTGTGCGTAGTGGTTCTTGAAGCACTGACTCCAGCTGCAGTCCACTCTTTGTGAATCTCGCCCACATTTTTGAATAGGTTTTGTTTCTCAATCCTCTCCAGGGTGTGGTTATCCCTATTGCTTGTACACTTTTTTCTACCACATCTTTTCCTTCCCTTCACCTCTCTATTAATGTGCTTGGACACAGAGCTCTGTGAACAGCCAGCCTCTTTTGCAATGACGTTTTGTGTCTTGCCCTCCTTGTGCAAGGTGTCAGTGGTCGTCTTTTGGACAACTGTCAAGTCAACAGTCTTCCCCATGATTGTGTAGTCTAAAGAAATAGACTGAGAGACCATTTAAAGGCCTTTGCAGGTGTTTTGAGTTCATTAGCTGATCAGAGTGTGGCACCAGGTGTCTTCAATATTGAACCTTTTCACAATATTCAGTTATAATCATCAAAATTAAAAGAAATTAATGAATATAATATACAAGTTTCACTTTTTGAATGGAATTAGTGAAATAAATCAACTTTTTGATGATATTCTAATTATATGACCAGCACCTGTAGTTCACTTGAGGGAGTGAATGAAAACGAGTGAGTGAATTCGGACACTGAGTGCAGCCCTTTGCCGCTGTTGCAGTTTGTACTTGCTGTTTATTTGAAACGTAGCAAACCGGCATCTCCAGTAATAATGAAAAGATTTATCTTGAACTCTCCCATGGAAACTCGCATGTATAAACCTTAATCAAACAATTTAATAATAAATTAAAAGGGAATTTATACCTGCATGCATGATATTGCGCTGTACCAGTGCGGTTTGGAAGTTGGATGGATGGATGGATGATTGATTCAGCTGCGGGCGCCATCTCCTGGCAGAAATTTCCCCATACCCTTTAAATAGGGCACTATTTGAGGGAACAGCCATTTGTATGTCCGAAACCATAGTGGACATTATTGAGTGCACTCATTCAATCCCACAATGCACCGCAATAACGAGTTTACAACCGATGTACACTTGATGGCTAGAGAATACCCATAATACACTGCGAGAGTCATGCCGCACGTCGAATGAATTCCCGCGTCTCGCCAGGAGATGGCATCCACAGCGAAATCCTATAGGCACTGCAAGACCCACACACTTAAGACCAGTGATATTGGACCCACTCACCTTTATCGTCTCCTTGCGTTACCTTTAAATCAAAACGCCCAACCAGACGTTTAGTAAACAGGGCAATATATTTGTACTTAATGTAAATGGCATCTACTCCGGTAAAATTTTTCTGTTAAAGGACCCACCCACATTTTTTGTTGTTGCTTCCGACGCCCATGCAATATAGTATTATATAGTATATAAAATAGTATATATATAGTATATATATAGTATATATATAAATTTCATTTTTTTTCATCAGCAAGTTTAATTTTCATCTCTGTTTTTTGTGTTTATTTAAAATAAGACAAATCTGATATTATTTTAATCTTATATCTGTTATTTAACATTTGAGATCGTTCTTTAGTGCTGATCTAACAGCAGAAGACACGAGCCGCGGTTTAAATCCCAGTTGTGCAGGTGGGGCATGTTGTCACTGCATTACAATGAGCCCCTATTAGAACTACGCTATTATATTCTATACTTCTATGAATTCTATTGAGAAACTGTTCTGTTGTTTAATAGGTACAACAATAACCTTTGTAATGGAGGATAACGTGACAGCCACCCATACCTTCTGATCACTTTTATTTATCTTTTCCTTGTACCGTAACACACACAGTATATGTAACTCACATATCCTATGTATTCTAAAACTACCGTATATAACCTAATACTACATCCCCCTTTCCAAATAAGATTCCTTCTCTTTTTAATCCTTTAGGGTAGCAACACAAACTGGCAATGAAGAAATATGCATCTTCTCATTAGACAATTAACATTCTTAGCCAATGAGGTTCAAATAACAGTTCTGTACATTTTGAACAATACAACCTTTTTTTTTTTGTTGGTTTTTTTCATCACACCACAACGTTTTCTGTATTTTGTTTTCTAGACTAGAAGGATGGGGTAGACTGCCCAAAACCTTCAACTAAGTGTGGGGATTATTCTGCCCCATTGGCCACTCAGTGTTTATCCGGGGTATCTCTAACTACATTCAAAGTCCTTTAGATACCCAGGAGGTGCTCTAATCCTAGAAGGATATCGCCTCATACCTTGTGCGGTCGGCTGGTATACCTTCTGCCTTTCTGGGGTGACAGTTGAACTTGCAGAGTGTGGAGATGCAAGTATCTCTGTCAGGTCCGAAAGATCAGACGAGATCACAGGAGCGTTTGGAGTTGGTGAGAGGTGAAACCTGTTTCTACTCAGTGTACCCCTTGGTGTCTTGATGAGATAAGATCTGGGTGTGCCAGCCGAAGACACCACAGTACCCCTTTCAGACATGTCTTTGACCCATACATGTTCCCCTGGCTGCAAGTGCGTCATGTCATGTGCTTTGTGTCTTCTGCCGAAATTTTGTTTCTGTTTACGTCTGTATATCAGTGCTTTCTTTTTCAGCTTTTCCAAATCTGCACACTTTGGACTGAGCTGAGATGGGATCACAGGAACTAGCGTCTTTATCTTCCTTCCCATGAGGAGCTCGGCAGGACTATAACCATTAGCAAGAGGAGATGCATGGTAAGCCATAAGTGCAAGGTAGGGATCACTTGCCTTTTTGAGGAGATTTTTAATTGTCCTCACCGCTCGCTCTGCCTGTCCGTTGCTTTGTGGAAAATGAGAACTCGACGTCACATGGTTGAAACCCCAGTCCTGTGCACACACGTGGAAACACCCTGAAGCAAACTGTGGTCCATTGTCTGAGCACACCACCTCTGGGATTCCATGACGAGCAAAGATGGATTTGAAGTGTTCAACCACAGCAATCGAAGTTGTTGACGTCAGTTTCGCAACCTCAAAGAACCTAGAAAAGTAGTCCACAATGACCAAGTACTGCTTGTTGTCTTTTTGAAACAGATCTGCTCCTACTGTGGACCATGGTCTTGTTGGAAAATCAGTAGGCATCATTGTTTCTCTGAGGTTAGTTCTCTCACGTGCACGTGTCACAGTTCTCAATAATTTTTGTTAGCTCCTTACTGAGACCTGGCCACCAAACTGATTGTTTAGCTCTCTCCCTGCACTTTGTTATGCCAAGATGTCCCTCATGCAGTTTCTTTAGTATCTCGTCTTGGAGTGATGCTGGAATTACAATCCTGATTCCATTCAACAATAGTCAGAAAGTTCTCCTGCAAATGACAAGTAAGGCTGGAAAGCTTTGTCAGCTGAGAATTTATCTGGCCATCCAGACACACAGTATTTCTTTAGCTGCTGAATCCTCGTCTTGGTTTTTCTGGATCTCTCTGAGTCTTTTTTCTGTAGCTGGCAAACTTGCCACGACAGAGTCAGCATACAGATTGTTGTCCTCTTTGGAAAGCCCTTCTGCTGCACTGCTTATGGGGGCTCTAGACAATACATCTGCTGTTGCAATGTTTTTGTCGGCCACATACGAAGCCGCTGAATGTGTGGAGGGAGTTCATCCAATTTCTTTGAGCCAAGCAGAGGTTTATGATCAGTTTCGATGTGGAAATTTTTCCCAATGAGAAACTCTGCAAACCTCTCACAGGCCCATGTGGAGGCCAGAGCCTCCTTCTCTATTTGTGCGTACCGCTGCTCAGTATTACTGAGAGACTTTGAAGCATACGCCACAGGTTTCCACACGTTGTCTGCTTGCTTCTGAAGGAGAACAGCACCCAGCCCATATGAAGAGGCATCCGCTGAAACAACTATATGCTTGTTTGTATCATACAGCGCCAAACCTGGAGGTTTTGTCAGTTCCTCTTTGATTTTCTCAAAGGCCTCTTGATGAGGTGATCCCCAGACCCACATGTTGGACTTCCATAATAAGTCTCTGAGTGGCTGTGTTTTCTCTGTCAGGTGTGGTAAGAATTTACCAAGGTGGTTGACCATTCCCAAAAACCCTCAACACCTCATTTCGCTGACATTACATGGTTGTTTCATGGCTTTTATTGCTTCCACCTTATCTGGACCGGCACTCACCCCTGACACCTCAATGATTTGTCCAAGAAACTTGATTTTTCTCTTGGAAAACTCACACTTTTCGTTGAGTGTGACACCTGCTTTCTGAAGTCTTGAGAGCGCCCTTCGCAGCCTCGTGTCATGTTCACTCTGAGTGGACCCCCAGACAAGCACGTCATCCATTTGACAGACAACACCTTCTAGTCCCTCGAGAATTCTGGACATGCGTTTTTGGAAGTGCTCTGGTGCAGAAGAGATTCCAAAACATAGACGGTTATAACAGTATTGTCCAAATGGAGTTATCAAACAAAATGGCGCCGCTGTGTTTGGTCGCCGTTCAGGTCGCTCCGCGAAGACTGTGCTTTTATTTACTATTTTACTTTCTTTTACTCTCAGTTTTTACAAACTTATCATCTGCATTGATCTACTATGACAGCAAAACTCTTTTGGACATTGGTTACCTCTACACTGGACTGCTTCAGGACACTTTCACCGATCCTCTGTGGCCATCTGAGATCCTTCGGAACGCCGAGTTGAACAATGGACAGACGAGTCAACGGCGAAGAATCAAGAAACACCGTGGGAAACGCGCTGGTATCCGTAACAGACTGAGGAAAAGGGCATTCAGACCTCCTCTCCCGAGCATTCTTCTAGCAAATGTTCAATCCTTGGATAATAAGATGGACGATCTTAGAGCCAGGATAAGTTTTCAACGGGACATGAGAGACTGTAATATCTATTGCTTGTCCGAAACATGGCTCACGCCATGTCCCCCGGACACAGCTGTGACGCCGTCGGAGAACTTCTCTGTTTTTCGGATGGACAGAACAGCCGAGGCCGGTAAATCCAAAGGCGGTGGAGTATGCTTCATGACCAACAAGAAATGGTGCGATCCCAGGAACATCAACATTCTCTCGCGGTCCTGCTCGCCTCATCTGGAACATTTAACAATCATCTGCCGCCCATTCTATCTGCCGAGGGAGTTTTCTGCGGTTGTCGCGAGGAGCAAACACACTGGATCATTGCTACACCCTGTTTAAGAACGCCTATAAAGCGCGGTCACTTCCAGCGTTTGGCAAATCGGATCATGCTGCCATTTTCCTCACTCCCGAATACAAACAAAAGCTCCTCCAGGAACCCCTGGTGAGGCGGGAAGTTAAGCGTTGGTCGCCCCACTCAGAGACCGCGCTTCAGGCAGCTCTTGATGACGTTGACTGGGACATGTTCCGAGTGAGTTCAGCCGACGTCAGTGAGTTCACAGATGTGGCGCTTTGCTTCATCGACACGCTTACAGAGCAAGCCACGCAAACAATAACAATAACGTCCTTCTCAAATCAGAAAACCGTGGGTGGACAATTCAATCCGCGCGGCAGTGAACGCACGCACTGCTGCTTACAATGCCGGTCTCCATTCAGGGAATATGACTGAATACAGAACGTCCTGTTATGCTCTGCGGCGTGCAGTTAAAGCCGCAAAGCTCCGATATAAAGACCGAGTGGAGTCTCATTTCCAACTCAACGACTCGTGGCGCATGTGGCAAGGTCTGAGGTCCATCTGCTCTTTTGGATCTAAATCCTCTGCAGAGGTGAACGCTGACCCGTTGCTCGTGAACGAGTTAAACTCTTTCTACGCTCGCTTTGACTGTAACCGCGGCAACGCGACTCCGCCAAATTACTCAGAGCAGCAACAACCACGTGATCTCTGTCTCAGACGATGAAGTTCGGAGAGCACTCAAGCGTGTGGACGTCAGGAAAGCTGCCGGGCCAGATGGTATCTCAGGTCGTGTTCTGCGGTCCTGTGCTGATCAGCTCGCCGGGTTGTTTACATCTATCTTTAATGAGTCCCTCGCTACATCTGTGGTCCCCACCTCCTTCAAAAAATCCACCATCATCCCTGTCCCTAAGAACAGTAAACCCTCTTGCCTAAATGACTATCGTCCAGTGGCTCTCACGTCTATAGTCATGAAGGTCTTTGAGAGACTCATTAAAAACACCATTTGCGCCTTCATTCCTGGCACTTTGGACCCTCTTCAGTTTGCCTATCGTCCCAATAGATCGACTGAAGATGCCATCTCTCATGTCCTCCACTCCTCCCTCACTCACATCGACAGCAAAAGTGGGAACTACGTAAGGCTGCTATTTATTGACTATAGCTCAGCCTTTAACACCATAGTTCCCACCAAGCTAACCTCCAAACTCCTGGATCTCGGCCTGAATCCTTCTCTCTGCCACTGGATTGAGGACTTCCTCACTGGCAGGCCTCAGGTGGTGAGAATAGGCCAGTCAACCTCCTCCTCCATCACCCTGAGTGTGGGAGCTCCACAGGGCTGTGTCCTGAGTCCCCTGCTCTACTCTCTCTACACGCATGACTGTTTGTCCACACACAGCTCCACCTCTATCATCAAATTTGCTGATGATACTGTTGTCCTGGGCCTCATTTCCAACAACAATGAGATGGCATACTTGGACGAGGTGGAGCATCTAACATCATGGTGCCAGGACAACTGTCTCTCTCTGAATGTTGGCAAGACCAAAGAAATGATTGTGGACTTCAGGAAGAGACAGCAACGGACATACTCCCCCCTCATGATCAGCGGGTCACCAGTAGAGAGAGTGAGCAGCTTCAAGTACCTGGGAGTAAACATCTCCGAGGACCTGACCTGGACTGCTCACATTCAGACACAGGTGAAAAAAGCCAGGCAAAGACTGTACCACCTGCGCCAGCTGAGGAAATTCAGGGTTTCACCAGCTATCCTGAAAACTTTCTATTTAGGGGCGATAGAAAGTGTTTTAACTCAGTGCATCACAGCGTGGTATGGGAACAGCACCAGTCATGACCGCAAAGCCCTGCAAAGAGTCGTGCACTTATCCGAGCGTATCTCAGGGTCAGCTCTCCCGTCTCTGCAGGACGTCTACACCAAACGCTGCAAAGGTAGAGCTACCAAGATCATCAAGGACTCTAATCACCCTGCAAACCCTCATTTCACGCTGCTGCCATCTGGTAGCGCTTCCGAAGCCTGATGGCCAAAACTGAGAGAGACTCAGGAGGAGCTTCTTCCCCAGGCCATCAGACTCCTGAACTTAACGTCCACGTGACTTCACTTCAGGATAAACATCGATACACTGTCATTGCACTGCACTTTCTGTTCTCGTTGTTACTGTGTAACAACCTGTTATAAACCTGTTTGCACATTATACTCTTTATACATTTGTTAACCACATATTTATAAGTCTACAGTTTACTCACTGCACAGTCTACTTCAATTATTTTATTCCACTTTATCCTTATTTTTTACCTTTTCTTTCTCTTGACTTGATTATTTATAATTCTACAGATATAGACATATATATATATATATATATATATATATATATATATATATATATATATATATATATATTCTATTTCTATATAATTTCCTCCTTGTGTTTTTAACTGTGAATTTGCACTGTCCATGGAGCGGACCTGTTTACATTTCACTGCCGGTTGTATATTCTGTATATAACTGTGTATGTGACAAATAAAACTCTTGAATCTTGAATCTTGAATCTTAAAGGTGGTGAGCAAAGACGATTCCTTTGTGTGGAATCTGCCAAAAGCTAGCATTGGCGTTGAGCTTGGAAAACACTTTGGCTCCTGCAAGTTGTCCTAATGTGCTCTCCACAGAAGGGAGAGGATGTTTTTCCCTCATAACTGATTTGTTTAGTTCAGTGAGATCTGTGCAAATTCTCACTTTCCCTGTCACTACGACCATGGGAGCACACCACTCTGTTGGTTCCTCCACCTTTGCAATTACCCCCTGCTGTTCCATTCTGGTTAATTCTTCCTTCACCTTTGGTAAGAGAGGGAGGGAAATGCGCCTAGGAGTTGACAGAGAAAAGGGTTTTGCCCCTGGCTTTAACACAATGCTGTACTCACCCTCCATTTTGCATGAGCCACTGAAGAGTTTTGGAAACTCCTTCTCCACTCTTTCTTTTGAGCTTAAGATGACATCATCCAGCCTGGCTACTAACTGAAGTGCAGCGACTGCTGGTCGGCCTAGCAATGGCATGTACAGTCCGTCAACAACATAAATGTCCTGTTTTGTCCATTTATTGTGTTTACTGAGGTTGGCTGTAAATTTCCCTTTTACATTCAGTGACGTTCCACCTGGCCCCTGGAGAATTTTCCCTGCATGTTTCAGTTTGTTGAACGGGCCCTGGTTGTACAGTGTCTCAGGAACAACTGTAACATCTGCTCCACTGTTAATTTTGAACACTGCTTCGAAATTGTCAATTTTTATTTCAGTCATCCATGGGCTTCCAACCACATTAGTTGTTACTGAGCCTAGAAATGCAATGTCCTCATCTGCATCCTCAGTTAGTGTGGCAACATTTACCTCATACACTTTCTTTGACTTGCACATCCTCGCATAATGTCCCTTTTTATGACAATCACTGCATATTGCATCTCTTGCTGGGCATTGCTGCAGGTTATGGCCTATTGTGTCTCCACATCTTGAACACTGAGTCCCCTTTTTATATCTTTCATGATGTGTTTTCTTTGCAAACTGTCCATATTGTGGCCTCACTTGTTTTGATTTCTCATTACTGTTCTGTTTAGCCTGTACACTATCCAGCTGTTCGTTAACAATTTCCCCTTTGAAGTTTGACTTAAGCAGTTCCTGTTGTTTTTTGACCTGTTCACTCTGTCGAACTCGTACAACAGCCTTTTCAAGTGTTAGTTCAGGGTCAAGTTGTAATTGTTCTGACAGCCTTTTGTCTGACAGAACCACAACGAGTCTATCTCTCACCATCTCATCGTGCAAATCTCTGTATCCACAGTGCTCGGCTAGACAATGCAGTTCCATTATAAAGTGATCCACAGACTCACCCACTTCTTGCCGTTTTATCCATTTCACCAGTCATCCGCTTTAAATGTGAATTTTTCTGGTGGAGAAACTTGAAACTGATTCATGAGGGTACCGCTAACTTGTCCAGTCAGCCCCTCCCGCTGACAGAACAAAACGAAACTGAGACTAAACTAACTTCATAACTTCGCTAACTCACTTAAGAGCTGCATTTCTGCACTTCTGACACCATGTTCTATTGTTTAATAGGTACAACGATAACCTTTGTAATGGAGGACGACGCAACAGCCACCCATACCTTCTGATCACTTTTATTTATTGTACCGTAACACACACAGTATATGTAACTCACATTTCCTATGTATTCTAAAACTACCATATATAACCTAATACTACAGAAACCATGAGAAAAAAAGGTGAATAAAGACTGAGTCAGTGTTCAGAAATTATTCATTATTATGATTTTAACTCTGCTGAATAGTTGTATTTAGCGGTGTTTGTCAAATTCAAAAATGTGTATTTTTAATTATTAAAGTCATTATTTTATTTAAAAAGTTAATCATTGTATTTTATTGACAAAATATTTTAGTTTACCTTGGATATGTTTTTGATTATATCAGATAACATTTTAAGATGTCATTTGGTCATGTTACAATGTGCCCCTCACATGTTACAATGTACCCCACCTATGGGGCATGTTGTCACATTTCACTTCCATTCTTTCGGGGTAAATCAAGAAAAAAAAGTATACACTGTATTAATGAAACAAAACCACATAGTTGTACTAGACGTGTGAAATTAATGTGGGAAAAAATAAATACTCTGAACCCCAAGTGGATTGACTCAAAAAGCATTAGGTTGTGCCCTGCTCTCCCCTATAACACAATGAAAACAACAGACAGAGCATAAATGTAACTATAATGAACAATATCACAGAAAATCTTGTTCACTAAAATATCTCACACGTCGTCTAGCAATATTACATGGTTTCTGCTTGGGTAATTTAGTAATGTAATAATGTGGTACATTATTAGGAACACCTGTTCAATTTCTCATTAATGCAATTATCTAATCAACCAATCACATGGCAGTTGCTTCAATGCATTTAGGGGTGTGGTCCTGGTCAAGACAATCTCCTGAACTCCAAACTGAATGTCAGAATGGGAAAGAAAGGTGATTTAAGCAATTTTGAGCGTGGCATGGTTGTTGGTGCCAGACGGGCCGGTCTGAGTATTTTACAATCTGCTCAGTTACTGGGATTTTCACACACAACCATTTCTAGGGTTTACAAAGAATGGTGTGAAAAGGGAAAAACATCCAGTATGCGACAGTCCTGTGGGCGAAAATGCCTTGTTGATGCTAGAGGTCAGAGGAGAATGGGCCGACTGATTCAAGCTGATAGAAGAGCAACTTTGACTGAAATAACCACTCGTTACAACCAAGGTACGCAGCAAAGCATTTGTGTAGCCACAACACACACAACCTTGAGGCGGATGGGCTACAACAGCAGAAGACTCCACTGGGTACCACTCATTTCCACTACAAATAGGAAAAAGAGGCTACAATTTGCACATGCTCACCAAAATTGGACAGTTGAAGACTGGAAAAATGTTGCCTGGTCTGATGAGTCTCGAGTTTCTGTTGAGACATTCAGATGGTAGAGTCAGAATTTGGCGTAAACAGAATGAGAACATGGATCCATCATGCCTTGTTACCACTGTACAGGCTGGTGGTGGTGGTGTAATGGTGTGGGGGATGTTTTCTTGGCACACTTTAGGCCCCTTAGTGCCAATTGGGCATTGTTTAAATGCCACGGCCTACCTGAGCATTGTTTCTGACCATGTCCATCCCTTTATGACCACCATGTACCATTCTCTGATGGCTACTTCCAGCAGGATAATGCACCATGTCACAAAGCTTGAATCATTTCAAATTGGTTTCTTGAACATGACAATGAGTTCACTGTACTAAAATGGCCCCCACAGTCACCAGATCTCAACCCAATAGAGCATCTTTGGGATGTGGTGGAACAGGAGCTTCGTGCCCTGGAAATGCATCCCACAAATCTCCATCAACTGCAAGATGCTATCCTATCAATATGGGCCAACATTTCTAAAGAATGCTTTCAGCACCTTGTTGAATCAATGCCACGTAGAATTCTGAAGGTGAAAGGGGGTCAAACACAGTATTAGTATGGTGTTCCTAATAATAATCCTTTAGGTGAGTGTATGTATATATATATATATATATATATATATATATATATATATATATAGAGAGAGAGAGAGAGAGAGAGAGAGATAGATAGATTAGATGGTATGGTTTTCCGGCCTTGACCCTTACGCATAGAGATTGTTCCAGATTCTCTGAATCTTTGGGTGATATTATGCACTGTAGATGATGATAACTTCAAACTCTTTGCAATTTTTCTCTGAGAAACTCCTTTCTGATATTGCTCCACAATTTTTAGCCACAGCATTGGGGAAATTAGTGATCCTCTGCTCATCTTGACTTCTGAGAGACACTTTTATACCCAATCATGTGGTCCTCCAGCTGTTCATTGTCTGTACATTTATCTTTTCAGGCCTCTTATTGCTACCTGTCCCAACTTTTTTGGAATGTGTAGCTCTCATGAAATCCAAAATGAGCCAATATTTGGCTCTGTACTGGATGCCCATGTTCTTCGGGCCTTTAGACGGCACTGCATCACATACAGGAATGCTACTGTAATGGAAATCACAACATGGGCTCAGGAATACTTCTAGAAAACATTGTCGTGAACACAATCCACCGTGCCATTCGCCGTTGCTGGCTAAAACTTTTATAGGTCAAAAAAGAAGCCATATCTAAACATGATCCAGAAGCGCAGGCGTTTTCTCTGGGCCAAGGCTCATTTAAAATGGACTGTGGCAAAGTGGAAAACTGTTCTGTGGTCAGACAAATAACAATTTGAAGTTCTTTTTGGAAAACTGGGACCCAATGTCATCCAGACTAAAGAGGACAAGGACAACCCAAGTTGTTATCAGCGCTCAGTTCAGAAGCCTGCATCTCTGATGGTATGGGGTTGCATGAGTGTGTGTGGCATGGGCAGCTTACACATCTGGAAAGGCACCATCAATGCTGAAAGGTATATCCAAGTTCTAGAACAACATATGCTCCCATCCAGACGTTGTCTCTTTCAGGGAAGACCTTGCAGAAGAAGGATCCAGATACTGAAATGGCCAGCCTGCAGTCCAGATTTTTCACCCATAGAAAACATTTGGCGCATCATAAAGAGGAAGATGTGACAAAGAAGACCTAAGACAGTTGAGCAAGTAGAAGCCTGTATTAGACAAGAATGGGACAACATTCCTATTCTTAAACTTGAGCAACTTGTCTCCTCAGTCCCCAGACGTTTGCAGACTGTTATAAAAACAAGAGGGGATGCCACACAGTGGTAAACATGGCCTTGTCCCAACTTTTTTGAGATGTGTTGATGCCATGAAATTTAAAATCAACTTATTTTTCCCTTAAAATTATACATTTTCTCAGTATAAACATTTGATATGCCATCTATGTTGTATTCTGAATAAAACATTGAAATTTGAAACTTCCACATCATTGCATTCTGTTTTTATTCACAATTTGTACAGTGTCCCAACTTTTTTGGAATCGGGTTTGAGTGTGTGTGTATATGTATATATGTATATATATATATACATACATACATCATTGCATTCTGTTTTTATTCACAATTTGTACAGTGTCCCAACTTTTTTTGGAATCGGGTTTGAGTGTGTGTGTGTGTGTGTATATGTGTGTATATATATATATATATATATATATATATATATATATATATATATATATATATATATATATATATATATATATATATATATATAGATAGATATCTCAATTAATGTTTGACTTTTTCAGGCCTAGAGAGAGCAATAGAGTATATTTTCAGCACAATTCTTATTTAAAATTTTAACTGTAAAAACACCCTTCACTCTGCAGTTGTTTGAATGACTGTAAAATATCCACCTTCAAATAAAAACAGAGTGTACTGTATATATTGTAAAACAAATGCACTAAAATAAATGCCATATTGTGCAATTACATTTTAGTTCACTTGACAGATACTTTGCTAAAGCAATGGTGCAAAACACAACATTAAAGACCTCTTATGTTACGAATTTTAAAAATGTTTTCAAATATATGGCGAATGGTTTGAATATTCATGATCATAACAACTTCTAGAGCGGGATGATTTTGGGAAAACAATGAATTGTTTTTTTGGTTAAAATTTAACCACGATTTAAAAAGGTATGCAAAATCAAAAAGAGTGATGAAATATGAGTGTCATGCATCCATTTTGAAAAAAAAACAACAACTCCTGTACACTTGAGAAAAACATATGGATTATCATACTTCAAATTTTCAAACTATTATTTTTCCCATTTTTTCCCAAAATAGGATGGAGTAAGCAGGATTATTATTTTTCCCATTTTTACCCAAAATAGGATGGAGTAAGCAGGAGTGAGCATTACTGAGTGCAAAACTGAGCATTACTGAGTTTCATTCATACTGGAAGCTGGAAGGCACCCTCTTGCATATGCTTCACATAAGTAATATAACTTATGACATTCCAAGAAATCCCTAATATGAACAAATGCATCAAGCTGTCGATGCTGAATAAAAAGAAGATATAAATGCTTTGACTGATTAAACATGAAGACAACAAACACACAATTTCGAAAATATATAGTTCTTCATATCTTCCTATAGTTCTTCAAGCCTTTTCTGGTATTTTCACAAGAATTAAGTATATTTATAATGCAATGCTAATCGACATAACCTTTCACTAGCTGCTAGCCATTACCGCGTTTCCATTACCCTTCAAATTGTGCAAAATGAAATAATGAATTGAAAATACGGCCAATGGAAATGCATCAATTTCGCAAAAAGAAATTTACACTCGCATGTTTTTCAGGCAATTCGAATAAGGACATTTTCGCGAAACTGCAATGGAAATTTACAGGTCACCTGGCATACATAAAAGTGGATCATTCTTTACAGATGATGCAGAATGTTTGGACAGAAGACAAGTCACATTTCTTTATTACTGGATTACTAGATTCTAGACAACAAAGAAATGCCACAAATAATCATGAAGACCTTGAAGCAGATATGAGGAGAAACACCCAGAATTTGCAGGGGTTCTATATATTCTGTTATCAGTGTTCTGTTATCAGCTTTTACATAGTACTTAAAGCTGCATAGTTGTGATATTTACCTTAGGGCATTATTAACCTTTATTTATTTTTTACCTTATTAAATGTATGCATCATCTTTCATGTCAAATTCTTATATTTGATCAATAAATTCAGTTATAATAATAAGAAACTGGCTGTTTCAAATTAAATTTTCTCTGCAAAATTACAACTGCAATAAATAATCTTATGAGATTATTGGTTTAAATAAATGTTTGAAAATACAATACAAATGCAGAGATTTTAAAACATATGTTTAAACATATGAAACTATATCGCCAGTAGGTGGCGGCAAGTGGCCGTTTTAATAAGTGAGTCATTCATTCAAATAATTCATCAAAAAGCTGAATCATTCAACAACAAAACACTGTGCTGAGTGATGCTTTCGTTCAGAACTATTGCCGCGTTCCAGGCAACCCGTAACCCGTGTTTTTCCAACCATCTACCCGTGAAATTGCTCTGGAACGGCAGTCAAACCCGTGACTTCCCACCCGTGAACTCGTACTAGATCGATGTACTCCCAGTTACGAGCTCTGACATAGCCCGTGAAACAACAATGGCAGCCCCTACGGATGCGGTGTTTATGGAAGTCGTACATGGTATTTTACAAATAACGTAAAATAAAAAGGTATAGCAGCTTCTCTTGCCTTATGCGCCATTTTTTTCTCCTCAGCTTCCCTCAAATAAGCAAGGAGTAAGCACCTTTGGCGATAGTAATGATTATAAATGAGCATAAGCCCAGTACAGTCCGCCATGCTTTGTTTACATCTAGTTACCACAATTCCTTGCGCTCAGGCAGTTTGGCGTGACTTTGCCTGGAACGCTACAAAGTCGTGAGTTGTGGTTTTAAGTCGCAACTTACAGGCTCAAAAACCTGCCTGGAACGCAGCATATTTTCGTCAGCGAAATAGAACAAAAATAGTCAATATTGTGTATAAAATGTAAGTAACTTAATATTAAATACTTGTTTATTGAACTATATCAAATTAATGTAACATTTGCGTTACATGTTTGTAACATCTTTGGAGATAATTGGCCCCAGGGCCTTTGCAAGTCATAATCCGTCCCTGCATTTAAGACACGTATTATGAGAATACTCGACAAAACTGGCATTTTGGCAACATTCTCTGTGTTGTTCTTATTGTTTGTTCAAGGGCAAAAGAAAACTCAATGTGTGCACGAGACTGGCGCAACTAGGGATCTGATTGAGACGCAGTCACACAGGACACTGACATACAGCGCGTTCTCTTCGGTCTTGTCGCATTTAGATGTTTTAAAAGCATTTACATGAATAAGAGCATGATCATATAATGTAACACTAGGCAAAAATGGATATAAAAAATGAACGCTGCGTTAATTGCGTTAAATGTTTTTAATGCGTTAAACTGAAAAAAATAAATAAATAATCGCCAGCGTTAACGCAATAATTTTGCACAGCACTAATAAAAACACATCTCTTTAGCCTGGCAGACACCTTTAACCCCTTAAGCCCTGAGGGTATTTTTAGAGTTTTTCTTTGTCTGATTGACATACACAAATTTAAAGACTCATAACTCCAAAACTATAGCAAGGAGAGTCAAATGGTAGGTATCATTTGTTAGGGCACTTTTTAGAAAATATAAATTTATATTACATTTGGACAATCTAATGCTGAGAAACTGTTGATAAAAGACATAACGATGTGCCATTTTCTACGTTTCATGAAGTTATGAGTGAAAAACGCCACGTGAATGCCGCATCAGTATATTATGTACATATGGGTCTTGCAGAACTTAACTTACAAAAAACTCGCTCAAGTTTAGTCAAAGCCAATTAGGTTTGTTGTGTTCTACCATGAGACCTTTCAAATGACATATGACCCATGACTATCTGAGCTGTATGATGTGATTGACACATTGCAGTACATAATACCCCCCCACCCTATTATGATTTCTTTATTTATTTTTTTAGCAAATAACTCAACACTACTTTGGAGATATTAATAATATTCTATAAACTACATTAATTGTAAATGTTAGACTCTAAGCTTTCAAATGACACCTATTTTATGTTGATCCATGCAGGATTTATGAAAAATATGACAATTCTTTTTTATTTTTTTATTTTTTGCAGCTAGGTGGCGCCCACCGGCGGTACACTCCGTTTTAGAGGAATAACTCATTAAGAGTTGATCAAAATGTATATTTGCATTGGAAAGCTGAGATTCTAAGCTTTAAAATGATACCTATTTTGTGTTATAAGCACAGGAGAACTTTTCACAAAAACTTACCCTAATTCACAACACGTGCTCACGCACATAAATTTGTTCTTAATCTCGTTCTAATGTTAGTGAATTTGGAGTATTCTAAATGAGCGGCCGCATACACAAGTTAAGTCATTTGCATAAAACACGCACAAATCATCTCCATATAAGGGCTTTCCGCACATGCTTTCCTTTCGTCACTCTCATCAAACTTGTCGCAGATGCGCTGCCTGATCCTCGAGTAATGCCAAGTGTGCCATTCTCACAATAATCACCTTTTATACAGACCCAGATTAAAGAGCTCTCTTTAGCCAGCTCTACACACGCTTATATCTGCATTATTCAGAGAAACCTTTTAGCTGAAGCTATAACGCATGATTATCTTACTCTTTAACTGTATATAATGGAATGTATTTAAGATTAAATAAAATTGTATTAATAGTTAATTTTATTAAATCGTTTTATATATGGATTATATAATTAATGCAACAAACTTCAATATAATTATAGTTGTGTTAGGATGAAATAGGCTATAGCTACTTAACACAATTATAAAGCTGCACAGAGTAAGTGCTTGTTGAGTATGTGTGGTCTCAGTTGTTCCTATGTTTTTTCCTAAATTTAGAATACATTTCATTATGACATTTTTGGTGAATCATGATTTGTTCTTAAAATTGTTCGCAAAAAATTGTGTGTATGCATGCTTAGTGAATGAGACCCATTGTCATCCTGGAATATGGCCATAATCTGTCTTCCTGCATGGTTGTTTAAGAAATGAAAAGCTACACACTCCATCAATTAGGGTTGGAAGAACTGTTGCCAAACATATAACATGCTAGAAACACAAAAATCACTACAATAATGATCCAATAACTGACTCTTGAGCATTTTTTTTTTTTTTTTTTTTTGTCCGGGCAGTGTATAATATAATATAATATAATATAATATAATATAATATAATATAATATAATATAATATAATATAAATATAATAGTCACATGTTGAGTTTGTTTTGACCCATGTTTGTATTTCTGGTCTAGTGGTTTGCTGTCAGTTTGTATCAGTTCAGTTCTCTCAGGCTGCATCCAAAACCCTAGGCAGCTGACTCCTTGCCTCGCTGCCTTATCAGACAATGACTTGTAAGGCAGTGTTTATGAATGAAGGCACCTCACAAAACTGATTTTCGAACAGACTTCTAAGGCAGTGTAACAGTTTAATGATCTACAACAAAATAGAGAGCTAGAGCTTTGGTCAGAACTAAACACATTTAATTACTACATTAGTAATTTCTCGCAAGAAGTTACATCAGAAGTGGAAAATGTTGGTAAAAAACATGCATTTACACACAAACTGACCAGCTAACACAACTTTCGGACGCCATCTTTTTTTTTCGTCTAGCTCAACTGTCACAGAATAGAACGCACAAGATTGTGGGATATCAAAGTCAGTAAAGGATACATGGGGGAGAGCGGGGCACAACCTAACGCTTTTTGACTGTCACAGTTTGTGTAAATCCACTTGGGGTTCAGAGTATTTATTTTTTCCGACATTAATTTCACACGTCTAGTACAAATATGTGGTTTTGTTTCATTAATACAGTGTATACTTTTTTCTTGATTTACCCTGAAAGAATGGAAGTGAAATGTGACAACATGCCCCATAGGTTGGGTACATTGTAACATGATCAAATGACATCTTAAAATATTATCTGATGTAATCAAAAACATATCCAAGGCAAACTAAAATATTTTGTCAATAAAATACCATTATTATTATTTTTTTAAATAAAATAATGCCATTTTTAATAATTAAAAATAAACACATTTTTAAGTTTGACAACAAACACATCACTAAACACAGCTATACATCATAGTTCAAAACATAATAATAATGAATCATTTCTGAACATTGACTCTCAGTCTTTATTCACCCTTTTCTCATGGTTTCTCAAAATAATGAATAAAAGTATAGAATATAATAGCGTAGTTCTAATAGGGGCTCATTGTAATGCAGTGTGACAAGGCCCCCCGCCTGCACAACTGGGATTTAAACCGCGGCTCGTGTCTTCTGCTGATTAGATCAGCATTAAAGAACGATCTCAACTGTTAAATAACAGATATAAGATTAAAATAGTATCGGATTTGTCTCATTTTAAATAAACACATAAAACAGAGATGAAAAAATAAACTTAAGGACAACTGTCTCTCTCTGAATGTTGGCAAGACCAAAGAACTGATTGTGGACTTCAGGAAGAGACAGCAACGGACATACTCCCCTCTCATGATCAGCGGGTCACCAGTGGAGAGAGTGAGCAGCTTCAAGTACCTGGGAGTAAACATCTCCGAGGACCTGACCTGGACTGCTCACATTCAGACACAGGAGAAAAAAGCCAGGCAAAGACTGTACCACCTGCGCCAGCTGAGGAAATTCAGGGTTTCATCAGCTATCCTGAAAACGTTCTATTTAGGGGCGATAGAAAGTGTATTAACTCAGTGCATCACAGCGTGGTATGGGAACAGCACCAGTCATGACTGCAAAGCCCTGCAAAGAGTCGTGCACTTATCCGAGCGTATCTCAGGGTCAGCTCTCCCGTCTCTGCAGGACGTCTACACCAAACGCTGCAAAGGTAGAGCTACTAAAATCATCAAGGACTCTAATCACCCTGCAAACCCTCATTTCACGCTGCTGCCATCTGGTAAGTGCTTCCGAAGCCTGATGGCCAAAACTGAGAGACTCAGAAGGAGCTTCTTCCCCCAGGCCATCAGACTCCTGAACTCAGTCACTTAACATCACGTGACTTCACTTCAGGATAAACATCGATACACTGACATTGCACTGCACTTTCTGTTCTCGTTGTTACTGTGTAACAACCTGTTATAAACCTGTTTGCACATTATACTTCTTTATACATTTGTTAACCACATATTTATAAGTCTACAGTTTACTCACTGCACAGTTTACTTCACTTATTTTATTCCACTTCTTTATTTTTTTACTTTTTTCTTCTACTAGGAATATAGTACTTTTTTATTCCTCCTTGTGTTTTTAACTGTGAATTTTGCACTGTCCATGGAGCGGACCTGTTTACATTTCACTGCCGGTTGTATATTCTGTATATAACTGTGTGGATGTGACAAATAAAACTCTTGAATCTTGAATCTTGAATCTTGTAGCCACAACAAAAGGGTGTTATTGTACCTCAACAAAATGATCTCATGGCCACGACATATTATCGAGTCCCCACTAGTTAATATGTCATGGCCACAACAAAACAAAGTGAACCAAACATGTCCCTTCCTGCACCATAAAAATACGTCATTTAATTTAGCCAATCCAACACTGCAGGGAAGGAGTCTCCAGCCCAGAAAGAAGTTTCAAGTCTATCTTAAAAATTTTAAAGTTTACAATTCTATAGATTTTTAATCTCATTTCATTTCTGTTTTAATCATTTCCAATTTTAAATGGACATTTTAATCAACAAAGAGGATGAATTATGAAACTTTAACAAAGAGTATGATATTTTGTATGTTTGGGAAAGTAAAAATAATAATGTTTATAGAATAAAAAATATTAATGAAAAAAAAATTTCTGCTTTTTTTTTTTCAAATGTAAAATGCTGATCATTTTCAGCAAATGCCATTTTTGTGAACCAGACACTTTTCATTTTACAGTACACAAAATGAATGCAGTAGTGAAAAAACAGCATCCAACTATTCTGAGGCCTGTTGCATGATGCTATAGCTGAACAAACTCTGACATTCAGAGTAGGTTTAGAGTTGACAAATCCAGATAAATCCAACCTGGTTTAGATCAAGTTCAACGGTTTCCAATTAACTCTGAAGCGCGTGCACCTGAAAGTGTGACACATGTGGCAAACAGCCAGTCACAGTGTCTATCTGATTCAAGAGAGACGGTGCAATTCACTTCTCTTCTGAAGATTAAGAGATCGAATTAAAAATAATCATGAAATTAAATGTTTACAAAGCAGGAATAAACACTGCTGCTGCAGCAAAGGTTTGAGAAGGCAGCTGAAAGATTATCTGACTATATCAATGCATGATGTGAATCAAAGAAATATGCTTAATAATTATAGGTTCACAAAGAGCTCAAATGAATACACGTTGTTTAAAAGAATTATGAATGCATGTATTATATTTATATTCATATTTGGCTACTTGTCAATTATAATTATATGAATATATTATATGAATTAAAAGTAATTATAATTCATATAATAGAAATATAATAAATAATTAGCACCAAAATATGAGCATTTTTGTCTCTTAAAGTTTTTTTCACTATAAACTGCTTTAATGGAATGAGATATACGGGGGTGTGGCTTTATTGCATCTTTACTTGCAGCTGATTAGTCCAGTTTAAATTTGCGATGTCTAACCTAGAATAAAACCTGCTCCAGAGCAGGTTAGCCATGCAGTGTAAGTTACCATGGTGATGAACACTGCTAAAAACCAATCCACCTTCTTGAGCCCGAAAAAACAGAGTTTGCTCAAACTAATCTCAAACTTACCTGGGTAGCAATTGAAACTAGCTTTGTGCAACAGGCCACTGGTGACAATTAGAGTGCTGTAATTATTGTTTAACAATATTTAGGCTACTGTGATTAAATTTACAGTAAGCATACAGGGAAATGAACTACAGCAACTGACATGCTAATTGCTGCCAGCAAGTTACTGTACATTTTACAGTGTTTTTAAATTAAAATCTAGTCCATCCTAAGACCAATGGAGGAATGAAGGTGGTCAAGTAATATGGAGTTTGTGAGATTTACAAGCTAACAAGAATGCAGATATAATTTTTTTTTTTTTTTTTATTGCAAGATTCAAGAGTTTTATTTGTCACATACACAGTTATATACAGAATATACAACCGGCAGTGAAATGTAAAGCAACCGGCAGTGTAAATAACAGCTCAATAACAGCACATAACACATAACACCTCAAACCGTAACCCTATATATATTAAACGGTATATATATATATATATATATATATATATATATATATATATATATATATATATATATATATATATATATATATATATATATATATAATGGTTTTGCCCTTTCAAAGCAGCTCGGAAATGGCATGTTAGTGAGCGGGTTAACATTAAGCAAATTAATGGGAATCTGAATGAATCTAATATTTAGGTACCAACAAAAATATAAGTACAATGTAAAAACATACAAGTGCATTGTATCAAATTATTATGATACAACTGGCACTGCAATCTATTAGCATAGGCTACAAGGGATAGTTCACCCAAAAATAAAAATTCTGTCATTGTCAATGGGGCCCATCAAATGTTTGGTTACTAATATTCTTCAAAATATCTCCTTTTGTGTCCAGCAGAAGAAGAAAAAAAAAAAAAAAAAAATCATACAGATTTGGAACAACTTGAGGGTGAGTAAACTACAGAATTTTCATTTTTGGTTGAACTAAAAATGTCACAAATATACATCAATTAAATGTATATTTAATTGTCACCCCCATCAATAGCCACCAGGTGTCACCCTTATTCCATTGAATTTGTTTTGATGCATTTTCCTGTCACAAATTAATACATTTCTGTCCAAATATCACTTCTATCAAAAAATAGTCACCAAATATGGAACCTTGAGACTGAGACCTTTTCGAATTTTCCTTTCTGTCAAGATTAGAAAAGGTTTTGATTCTGAAGTAGTTAAAATACATTTCGCTATACGAAACCTGACACTGCCCACTAGGAGCCTGCTAAAAGAAATTAAAGTGGCCTAAAGTATGATTACTAAAATATGTGATCTGAAAAAAAAAAATGGTGTGCCATTTTGGAGTGCCAAGCATCCCGGTGACAGTTAGAGACACAATTTTTGCTGCTAGAGGTCGCATTTAAAAAAAATGGCGAAAGGCGAAGCTTGATGACACTATGGAGGAGAGTGGAACAATGGGATATGTCGTTTTCACCACCCAGAGATATTATGTAAATCACAAATCATGTTCACGGATGAGGTAATTAATTAGTTTTTGTATTACCTGTACATTTGATCACAATATTTTATTTCATCGTAATGAATTAGCTGCAAGGAGCACGAAATGTAATTCTGTATTAGCCTATTATTGATATGTGACTATTTGTCAAATTATTTGGTGGATTAATGATAAATAAAAGTAAAATTGAACAAACCCACAGTATTTGCAACTAATGACTAAATATTTTTGTGCAACACATACTAAAGGTTGACTTAAAAGTAGGTGTGTCAATTATTCTTTGTATTTTGGTTCATGTTTGTGTTTTTATATATATATGTATATGTATGTATGGTTTCCAGAATTATGAAATATATTGGAAAAAATCCACATCATGGATTCAGCAAGTCCGTCTGATCTGCGGGAATACCTGTCTAACCGCAACACATGCCTTGATCAACAGGAATAACAGATGGTGGTTACGGGTAGCACAGGTGTCCGAGCTCACCAATAGGATACAACAACTGCAAGGTCCCACTGCGCCAGCTCCGCCGACTGTTCCCCCTGCTACTACTAACACCAGCCATCAGCATGAGCCGCACTTACCTACACTGGAGGTTTACATGGGTGAGCCCAACTATTGCAGAGCATTTTTAACTAAATGTTCAGTTTAATTCTCTCTCCAGCCTCTGACGTTTTCCACGGAATGGTCGAAACATTGCTCTCTGGTCGTGCGGCTCAATGGGGAACGGTGGTGTGGGAGAACCAACATCAGTGCTCCTCCTCGTTCCAAGGTCTCTCAGAGGAAATGAGACGGGTCTTCGATTGCGTGGTGGCGGGTCGCGAGGTGGCACGGGTGCTCGCCGTTCTTCGCCAGGGAGACAGCTCCGTCTCCGATTATTCCATCAAATTCCGAATTCTGGCAGCCAAGTGTAAATGGAATGAGGAGGCGCAGTGGGACATGTTCCTGCATGGGTTGGCTGACTGCATTCAACGAGAGGTCTACACCCTGGATGTTCCCATGGGCCTTGATGGATTAATCGAAGTGGCTCTGCACGTGGATGCGCGTTTACAACGGAGAGACCAACGGGTTTGTCAGTCGCTGGTTCCCGGACTTCCCGAGTATTCTATGGCCAGGGTTAACAATGTGGTCAGCCCATCATTCGATCATGATCCCATGCAGGTCAGTAGAGCTTGGCTTTCCTGGGAGGAGAGGGATCGGCAGAGGGCTAATGGACTGTGCCTGTATTTTGGGGGCAATGGACACTTTCTGAACAGTTGCCCAGTAAAAGTGGAATGGAGGTTACTGACGGTTGGTTTATCTACGGAGAAAGACATCATCAGTGCCAGTCGCTTGTGGACTCAGGAGCGGAAGGAAATTTCATGAATTTCCTCGCCCGGCGCCTTCAGATTCCCGTAAAGCCACTTGCGCATAAGATTACTGTTAATGCCTTGAATGGACAAGAACTGGAGGGTGGCTCGTCCCCTCCAAGGAGAGTTTTAGAACAGTCAAGCCAGTCATTCCCTGCCAGTCATATAATTAGAATATCATCAAAAAGTTGATTTATTTCACTAATTCCATTCAAAAAGTGAAACTTGTATATTATATTCATTCATTACACACAGACTGATATATTTCAAATGTTTATTTATTTAAAACTGACAACTAAGGAAAATCCCAAATTCAGTATCTCAGAAAATTTGAATATTGTGAAAAGGTTCAATTTTAAAGACACCTGGTGCCAAACTCTAATCAGCTAATCAACTCAAAACCAAAGGGTCTAGTTCTGTAGACTAATTGTACACAATCATGGCGAAGACTGCTGACTTGACAGTTGTCCAAAAGATGACCATTGACACAAAAGGTCATTGCAAAAGAGGCTGGCTGTTCTGTGATCTCTGTGTCCAAGCACATTAATAGAGAGGTGAAGGGAAGGAAAAGATGTAGTAGAAAAAAAGTGTACAAGCAATAGGGATAACCGCACCCTGGAGAGGATTGTGAAATAAAACCCATTCAAAAATGTGGGGGAGATTCACAAAGAGTGGACTGCAGCTGGAGTCAGTGCTTCAAAAACCACTACGCACAGACGTATATAAGACATGGGTTTCAGCTGTCGCATTCCTTGTGTCAAGCCACTCTTGAACAACAGACAGCGTCAGAAGTGTCTTGCCTGGGCTAAAGACAAAAAGGACTGGACTGCTGCTGAGTGCTCCAAAGTTATGTTCTCTGATGAAAGTCAATTTTGCATTTCCTTTGGAAATCAGGATCCCAGAGTCTGGAGGAAAAGGGTAGAGACACAGTCCACGTTGCTTGAGGTCCAGTGTAAAGTTTCCACAGTCAGTGATGGTTTGGGGTGCCATGTCATCTGCTGGTCTTGGTCCACTGTGTTTTCTGAGGTGCAAGGTCAACACAGCCGTATACCAGGAAATTTTAGAGCACTTCATGCTTCCTGCTGCTGACCAACTTTATGGAGATGCAGATTTCATTTTCCAACAGGACTTGGCACCGGCACACAGTGCCAAAGCAACCAGTACCTGGTTTAAGGACCA
Source organism: Paracanthobrama guichenoti (assembly GCA_018749465.1). Lineage (NCBI taxonomy): Eukaryota > Metazoa > Chordata > Actinopteri > Cypriniformes > Gobionidae > Paracanthobrama > Paracanthobrama guichenoti. The sequence continues at coordinate 35,223,936 of CM031959.1, read as the reverse complement.
TGGTATCCCTGTTCTTAATTTGCCAGCAAACTCGCCTGACCTTAACCCCATAGAAAATCTATGGGGTATTGTGAAGAGGAAGATATGATATGCCAGACCCAACAATGCAGAAGAGCTGAAGGCCACTATCAGGGCAACCTGGGCTCTCATAACACCTGAGCAGTGCCACAGACTGATCAACTCCATGCCATGCTGCATTGCTGCAGTAATTCAGTCAAAAGGAGCTCCAGTGGGCTCCATCGGGGGTCAGATCGGTGAACTTTTACGGACTGTAACCGGTCTGGCCATGAGGCTGGACGTAATGTCTAGGGAAACTGCACGGACCGGACGCGAGTGCTGAGGACCAGAATTGATTGATTGATTATGATCCGGACAAATTACCGAAGATCACCAAATGGATTAAAAAATTGTATTTGCCTGACCTAATCCCGAACCTCACTTGTCCCTATCTCTCGGTTGGGAGGTCAGCCTGACAGCTTGGTCTGCTATCTTTCCCTGTGCACTGCCTTATCTCCCTTCAAGGACAAACCATAGAACTGAACTCGAAAACATCTGAAGTTATGGCTAACATTCTCACACAACACAATCTCAGACTCACTCGCACCATACACACCCGATCCCGATCCCAGCCCCCCTCCATCCGTCTGCCTGTCCTTATCTATCTCCTCTCCCACTCCATACAAAAAATCCCATCATGTGACCACGTGTACTGTGTTATGTTATGTTTTGTTGTGTTTGCTATGTAATGCTTGCTAAACTGCATTCTTGTATTTCTGGAGAGCGTGTGGCGGCGCCTGAAAAGGCTGCGGCCCGGAGGCTTGCTCCAAACTTCATTTCATTATACTGTACTTGTACATGTGTAATGACAAATAAACTTGAATCTTGAACTAAGTATTGAGTGCTGTACATGCTCATAATTTTCAGTTGGCCAAGATTTCTAAAAATCCTTACTTTGTATTGGTCTTAAGTAATACTCAAATTTTCTGAGATATTGAATTTGGGATGCTCCTTAGTTGTGAGTTATAATAATCAAAATTAAAAGAAATAAACATTTGAAATATATCAGTCTGTGTGTAATGAATGAATATAATATACAAGTTTCACTTTTTGAATGGAATTAGTGAAATAAATCAACTTTTGATGATATTCTAATTATATATATACAAACCCGATTACAAAAAGTTGGGACACTGTACAAATTTTGAATAAAAACAGAATGCAATGATGTGGAAGTTTCAAATTTCAATATTTTATTCAGAATGCAACATAGATGACATATCAAATGTTTAAACTGAGAAAATGTATAATTTTAAGGGGAAAATAAGTTGATTTTAAATTCCATGGCATCAACACATCTCAAAGTTAGGACAAGGCCATGTTTACCACTGTGTGGCATCCCCTCTTCTTTTTATAACAGTCTGCAAACGTCTGGGGACTGAGGAGACAAGTTGCTCAAGTTTAGGAAAAGGAATGTTGTCCCATTCTTGTCTAATACAGGCTTCTAGTTGCTTCTTAGGTCTTCTTTGTCGCATCTGATGCGGCTAATGTTTTCTATGGGTGAAAGATCTGGACTGCAGGCTGGCCATTTCAGTACCCGGATCCTTCTTCTACGCAGCCATGATGTTGTAATTGATGCAGTATGTGGTGAAAATGCAAGGAAAGAGACGATGTCTGGATGGGAGCATATGTTGTTCTAGAACTTGGATATACCTTTCAGAGATGCAGGCTTCTGAACTGAGCGCTGATAACAACTTGGGTTGTACTTGTCCTCTTTAGACCGGATGACATGGCGTCCCAGTTTTCCAAAAAGAACTTCAAATTTTGAATTATCGGACCACAGAACAGTTTTCCACTTTGCCACAGTCCATTTTAAATGAGCCTTGGCCCAGAGAAAACGCCTGCGCTTCTGGATCATGTTTAGATATGGCTTCATTTTTTGACCAATAGAGTTTTAGCCGGCAACGGCGAATGGCACGGTGGATTGTGTTCACCGACAATGTTTTCTGGAAGTATTCCTGAGCCCATGTTGTGATTTCCATTACAGTAGCATTCCTGTATGTGATGCAGTGCCGTCTAAGGGCCCGAAGATCACCGGCATCCAGTATGGCTTTTCCGGCCTCGACCCTTACGCACAGAGATTGTTCCAGATTCTCTGAATCTTTGGATGATATTATGCACTGTAGATGATGATAACTTCAAACTCTTTGCATTTTTTCTCTGAGAAACCCCTTTCTGACATTGCTCCACTATTTTTGCCGCAGCATTGAGGGAATTGGTGATCCTCTGCCCATCTTGACTTCTGAGAGACACTGCCACTCTGAGAGGCTCTTTTTATACCCAATCATGTTGCCAATTGACCTAATAAGTTGCAATTGATCCTCCAGCTGTTCCTTATATGTACATTTAACTTTTCCGGCCTCTTATTGCTACCTGTCCCAAATTTTTTGGAATGTGTAGCTCTCATGAATTCCAAAATGAGACAATATTTGGCATGACATTTTAAAATGTCTCACTTTCAACATTTGATATGTTATCTATATTCTATTGTGAATAAAATATAAGTTTACGAAGTTTGTAAATTATTGCATTCCTTTTTTATTCACAATTTGTACAGTGTCCCAACTTTTTTGACTTCTCACACTTATTTAAATTTGGTTTAAACAAAGTTTAGACTTGAGTTTAAATTAAGTTCTCGGTTCAGCCATTAATGTTACTTGGTGGAAACGCCCCTCTGTGACATTATCGGCCGAGTCGGCTTCCCCTCCTTTTCTCCTGTTGCTTCAGTTTGAGTTTTGTTTATCCTCTACCTTTTTTATTTTGTTTGTTTGTTTTTTGTTTCTCTCATCACTTTATCATTATTTTCATTTGGTACCATTCTAATACTCTGCACTCATTTAGGTTTTAGTTTAAAACTAAAGGATTTCTAAAGGAAATCTGTAAGGGTGGATCCTCTACAGCGGTTCTGACTGCAGGGTTGCCGAATGACTAAAGAAACGTTATCAGCAAGATGATAGAAAACTGTACATTTCTTGTCTTTACCACCCACTGCAGCTTATACCAACGACGGAAATAAGCGCAGTTACAATAGCTAAACATGTGGGAGAGCGTGGCTATAATGTGACTATATTGTATTGCAATAGGTAACACTTCAAAGTCAATACCAAATCAAAACTAGTTAGCACATCATTTGTAATTGAAAGAATTTAATGACAAAATCTAGTTATGGTTACACTTAAAATAGTTACAAAATAAATGTATGAGATGATGAAAACTTATACCATTAATCGTACCCAGCATGAATTTTACCTGAGAGAGAGAGAGAGAGAGAGAGAGAGAGAGAGAAGGAGAGAGAGACAAAGAGAGAAGAGAGCAAAGAAGAGAAGAGCCAAAGAGAAGGCCCCAAGAAGAGAGCGCCAGAGAAAAAGAGACAGGGCAACAGTTACAATCTTCTTTTATCTATTCCTTGACCATGTGACTTAAACCCTAACGTGAGCCATTCAAACTGACCAATCAGACCAAACTTCCCCACGGTGTTACAGGTGTGACACACATTTGGCCTACAGGCCTTCAGCATTTCTTTGTCTTTAGGAATTCCAAATGGCCCTCCTGGAGAGAGATGGGGTTGAAAACAGTAAAGCAAATGTCTTTGTTCATTTTACAAAATCAAATATCTTTGATTATTTTCAATTCTTTCAGTCCCCTCTTGGCACCATTGGCCACAATCATTGAGTACAAAGGTGGCACAGTCCACAAAGACATGCTTTCTGTTGTGTGCAGATGTCATCTTCAGACTTCTCATCCACACTTGTTGCAAAAGCAGCTGGTCAGTCTTCAGTGTTCTCCTCTCAGTCCTGCATGAGAAGGCTCCATCAAATGGTGTTGCACCAATCATTGATATGCAAAACGTCCATTGAATCCTTCACACCTTGAGAACAGTCACTGAAGGTTAGAGCAAACGCTTGTCCCTCTTTCTGAGGACACAGGATGTGAACTTGTGCAGCAGGGATCCTGTGATTAAAAGAACATATAGCACAACAAAGAACAAAAGCATACATGGTATTTGTCATTGGTCAGAAGTTTGATGTGGTCAGATTAAAATAGTCTCTGGCAATAAGCCATTAAATCGATGTACTTAATAAACTGGTCAAGGTTGAGAATAAAAGAAGATCTCACAAGCTCTTACATTGTTTCTGGGAACATTAAAAATAAATTGCCTTATAACAAAAACAACAATCATTGTTGGCTTAAATCCCCCTTTTCATGAAGAGTATCAGCAAAATATTCAGTGTAACCAAATACAGAAATTCAATTCCATAGATGTCCAAAAACATTGTTGCAAGTCAAATGGACAAAATACAAAGACTCAGAAATCAAATAAGTTCAAAATCAAATGCATTGTTACAATACAATGATAAAATAAATGTTTGCACTTAGGTAAGAATGAGAAATGCATAAATTCACGTAAATTTTGATATTTAACTTGGTGAGACACATAATAACTAACTGATTTAGTAAATCTGAAGTCATGAAGTAAAACTAGTCATGAAGGTCTTTGAGAGACTCATTAAAAACACCATTTGCGCCTTCATTCCTGACACTTTGGACCCTCTTCAGTTTGCCTATCGTCCCAATAGATCGACTGAAGATGCCATCTCTCATGTCCTCCACTCCTCCCTCACTCACATCGACAGCAAAAGTGGGAACTACGTAAGACTGCTATTTATTGACTATAGCTCAGCCTTTAACACCATAGTTCCCACCAAGCTAACCTCCAAACTCCTGGATCTCGGCCTGAATCCTTCTCTCTGCCACTGGATTGAGGACTTCCTCACTGGCAGGCCTCAGGTGGTGAGAATAGGCCAGTCCACCTCCACCTCCATCACCCTGAGTGTGGGAGCTCCACAGGGCTGTGTCCTGAGCCCCTGCTCTACTCTCTCTACACGCATGACTGTTTGTCCACACACAGCTCCACCTCTATCATCAAATTTGCTGATGATACTGTTGTCCTGGGCCTCATTTCCAACAACAATGAGACGGCATACTTGGACGAGGTGGAGCATCTAACATCATGGTGCCAGGACAACTGTCTCTCTCTGAATGTTGGCAAGACCAAAGAAATGATTGTGGACTTCAGGAAGAGACAGCAACGGACATACTCCCCCTCATGATCAGCGGGTCACCAGTAGAGAGAGTGAGCAGCTTCAAGTACCTGGGAGTAAACATCTCCGAGGACCTGACCTGGACTGCTCACATTCAGACACAGGTGAAAAAAGCCAGGCAAAGACTGTACCACCTGCGCCAGCTGAGGAAATTCAGGGTTTCACCAGCTATCCTGAAAACTTTCTATTTAGGGGCGATAGAAAGTGTTTTAACTCAGTGCATCACAGCGTGGTATGGGAACAGCACCAGTCATGACCGCAAAGCCCTGCAAAGAGTAGTGCGCTTATCCGAGCGTATCTCAGGGTCAGCTCTCCCGTCTCTGCAGGACGTCTACACCAAACGCTGCAAAGGTAGAGCTACCAAGATCATCAAGGACTCTAATCACCCTGCAAACCCTCATTTCACGCTGCTGCCATCTGGTAAGCGCTTCCGAAGCCTGATGGCCAAAACTGAGAGACTCAGGAGGAGCTTCTTCCCCCAGGCCATCAGACTCCTGAACTCAGTCACTTAACATCACGTGACTTCACGTCAGGATAAACATCGATACACTGACATTGCACTGCACTTTCTGTTCTCGTTGTTACTGTGTAACAACCTGTCATAAACCTGTTTGCACATTATACTCTTTATACATTTGTTAACCACATATTTATAAGTCTACAGTTTACTCACTGCAAAGTCTACTTCAATTATTTTATTCCACTTTATCCTTATTTGTTACCTTTTTTTTCTCTTGACTTGATTATTTATAATTCTACAGATATAGACATATATATATATAGAGAGTACTTTTTTTTTATATCCTATTTCTATTATAATTTCTTCCTTGTGTTTTTAACTGTGAATTTGCACTGTCCATGGAGCGGACCTGTTTACATTTCACTGCCGGTTGTATATTCTGTATATAACTGTGTATGTGACAAATAAAACTCTTGAATCTTGAATCTTGAAGAAAAACAAAAACATTAACTGGGAGAAATTCACAGTTATAATACAGTCTAGATGTAAAGACTTAAATAAAATAGAATACATTTTGTGAGACAGATGTAGATTTGACTTTGTCTGTGAAGATCAAATCTATGTGGCTGCATTTAGCTGTGGCTATGTGTAAATCATGCCCCAAACACGGCAAGGAGGTTTACAATTGTGATGCAAATTTGGTCCTGTTGTAACAGGAAGCCAGCATGAGAATGTGAGTGAAGTGTGGTCTGGCTCAAACCAGTGTTTTTGTTAGGGAGCATGATAAAGTGCAAAGGTCAAAGGTACTGAATCCTGCTGTGATGAAAGCATTTTCATGGTTAATGCAATTGTAAATTACACTGTAGCCACATGGCAATTCTATGCTCCTGTACATGGTTTTACTGCAGCTATATGGAAAATAGCAGAGTTTTCCACTCAGGAGACAAACAAATTCAACATAGAAACACATGAAACTGGAAATGGCTAAACAATTCCAGTATTAAAGTTATTCCAATTTTCACAAGATACATGGCCTAGAATGCAAAGCATCAACAACCTTTATCCTAAGTGTTTCATACAACACTTAAAGTAAAGCAATCATGTGTTTTAAAGAATAAACTTAACTAGTCTATGTGTATATATTAACACAAACAACTATAATGTGTGTTCAATGCGCACAATGTGTTTAGTACAATTACAAATTTGAAAATACAAACAGGATCATTGCAATTTAGATGTTTAACTATTAAACTCACCGCTATGAGGCTGCTAGTCCACTAGCCAGTGAGGTTAATAGCTGAAGGCCTTGCATGAACACTGCGGTTAACTCACTAAGAGTTTTACCTGCAAATGAGCGCTGATCTTTACTCTTAGAAAGTGATTTCCTAGTTTTCTGAAAATAAGGTGGAGGTCGACCTTCACCCAGTGACCAACATCTCTCCTCTGAGTGGCCTATTTTCCTACAAGAACTGCAAAACCTGTTCTCTTTGCCATAGGATTGAATGCTATGTTCTCCTGGAGTTTGAGGATTTTCATGACTCTCTAATGCTTGTACACCATGCGTACTGGTACATGACTCTGCGCTATTACGGTACTGCATCACCTTAAGAACTGAAATAGGCACACTTTCTTGAGTTGCACATGCATTTTCTGAACTAAACGTTTCAGATTCATTAGAGCAAGTCAGCTCATCTAAGAAGTGAACATGCTTTTTAGTCCCATCGCTGTTAAGCGTTTTGGGAGACATGAACTTTTTAGCATTTAGCATAGCCTTGAGATCTGCAATGGTCTCCTTGTGATTTTTACACTTTTCAGTCAGGGCTAACTGCTCAGCTAGTAATTTATCTAGCTGTGCTTGAAGATCTTGAATCTTTGCCTCAGACTTTTCTGCTTCTGCATTTTTAGAATGCACTTCTTTACATTTCTCATCTAGACTTGATAATAGAAATGGTATCACATTATGTAGCCTTTTAAAACTTATGAAGTTTAAAGCCTCAATTATTTTACCATGTTTTGATTTCTTTTGGTGTTTGCCAATTATGTCCCACCATCGAATCATTTCATCATCTGAACTTTTAATTCCAATATACTCTGTCTTGAGTTTGGACAAGGTAGGCTCAACTTTTCCTCCATAAAGCAAACAATAAGTCACTGTTATCAGAAATTTTCCCTTCCATCCCCGAGGAGATAATCTGAATATTCTCGGATTGTACAGTAATGGGACTATTGAAGCTATTTAAAACCTTCTAATTTCTGTTTCATGCAATTCATAAACAATGAAAACAGACTTACCAATTCCTTGGTCAAAAGGTCAGCTTTAATCCATTCACAAGATCAACTGTGAAAAAATGTCCTCATTCTGATGAATTTCAGAAGATTCACTGCAAGGGATTCCCGGGTTTCGGCACCATCTGTAAGGGTGGATCCTCTACAGCGGTTCTGACTGCAGGGTTGCCGAATGACTAAAGAAACGTTATCAGCAAGATGATAGAAAACTGTACATTTCTTGTCTTTACCACCCACTGCAGCTTATACCAACGACGGAAATAAGCGCAGTTACAATAGCTAAACATGTGGGAGAGCGTGGCTATAATGTGACTATATTGTATTGCAATAGGTAACACTTCAAAGTCAATACCAAATCAAAACTAGTTAGCACATCATTTGTAATTGAAAGAATTTAATGACAAAATCTAGTTATGGTTACACTTAAAATAGTTACAAAATAAATGTATGAGATGATGAAAACTTATACCATTAATCGTACCCAGCATGAATTTTACCTGAGAGAGAGAGAGAGAGAGAGAGAGAGAGAGAGAGAGAGAGAGAGAGAGACAAAGAAGAGAAGAGAGCAAAGAAGAGAAGAGCCAAAGAGAAGGCCCCAAGAAGAGAGCGCCAGAGAAAAAAGAGACAGAGCAACAGTTACAATCTTCTTTTATCTATTCCTTGACCATGTGACTTAAACCCTAACGTGAGCCATTCAAACTGACCAATCAGACCAAACTTCCCCCACGGTGTTACAGGTGTGACACACATTTGGCCTACAGGCCTTCAGCATTTCTTTGTCTTTAGGAATTCCAAATGGCCCTCCTGGAGAGAGATGGGGGTTGAAAACAGTAAAGCAAATGTCTTTGTTCATTTTACAAAATCAAATATCTTTGATTATTTTCAATTCTTTCAAATCTGTACAGGATTCCATTTAGAATTTCTATCATATTTTGGAACCGTTCCTATAGGATTCTGTGGGTATTGTCTACAATTGTCAATACATAAATATCCTGTAGGATAATTTATTTTATTGGATCCGATTGGATCTCTCTCTCTCTCTCTCTCTCTCTCTCTCTCTCTCTCTCTCTCTCTCTCTCTCTCTCTCTCTCTCTCTCTCTCTCTCTCTCTCTCTCTCTCTCTCACTCACTCACTCACACACACACACACACACACACACACACACACACACACACACACACACACACACAGACAGGGTTTTGCTATCTGTGCTGTGTCCGAATATGTCTTCCCTACCATGTACAAAGCAAAGGAAAAAAAAAAAGAGTATGCCAATAGTAGCCTATGTCTGAATACTTGGTACACTGTAAGAAAAAAATGTTGAATGATAAATAATGTATACTAACACACACACACACACACACACACACACACACACACACACACACACACACACACAATGTTACTCTAAAAAAGTTAAAGGGATAGTTCACCCTTAAATGAAAATAAAGTCATGTTTTACTCACCCTGCTGATGCCCTATGTCCTTCTATCTTTTTTGAAATGTTGAAAAACGTCCTGCACATGCTCCTCCATATAATGCCAGTGAATGGTGACCAGTCTAAAACTTCACAAAAATGATATATGGGAATATGCCATATATGGAAAGTATACTATAAGGGTTTACGAGTAAGAAACCGTATTATTCGGTCAAAACACTAAGCTCGGCCATTAATCTGCGCGCGCTCCTGTGAGTGACTGCACTAGCCGTCAGCGCTCATGCAATGTTGTCATGACAACCGGTTCAAAGCATTTGCCTCAGGAGGTTTACCTCATTATAGTAGTATTGTATTATTTATTATTATTAACCTTACAAATGTGACTCTCGTCTCTTTTTTCTATTGAGTCTGATTTCTCAAAATGGTGCGTGTGCTTATCCTGGATGCCATGACAACAGTGCAAGTTATAGTAATATGCTGACGGCTCACAGGAGCGCACACTGAGTAATGGCCGAGCTCAGTGTTTTGACCAAATAATACGGTTTCTTTCTCGCAAACCCTTATAGAGTGTCTGGAGCGAGTGATTTCCCTACTGAACACTTTCCATATATTGCGCGGGTCTCCCTGTATCATTGCATAATACTTTTGTAGAATTTGTAGTAGTTTTAGCCTGGATTTCATTGCCATGGAGGAGCGTGTACAGGACGTTTTTATTTTTTATTTTATTTCTGCTTATGAGGTCCGAAAAAGATAGAAGGCCTATGGCCAACAGCAGCAGGGTGACTTTATTTTCATTCCAGGGTGACTCTAAAAAGTAATTTATTTATTTATTTATTTATTTATTTATTTATTTATTTATTTATTTATTTATTTATTTATTTATTATAATAAGTAATAATAAAAATTAATTCCATTAAATAAAAACACAATGTCCAATAAGATTCTAAGAATCCAATAAGATCCTACAGGACAAAGTGAAATTCCATTCAAATAAATCAGGATGTCCAATAAGATTCTAAGAATCCAATAAGATCCTACAGGACAAAATTAAATTCCATTAAAATAAATCAGAATGTCCAATAGGATTCTAAGAATCCAATAAGATCCTACAGGACAAAGTGAAATTCCATTAAAATAAATCAGGATGTCCAATAAGATTCTAAGAATCCAATAAGATCCTACAGGACAAAATTAAATTCCATTAAAATAAATCAGAATGTCCAATAGGATTCTAAGAATCCAATAAGATTCTTAGAGAGAAGCATTCGAACAACAGGAAAGACAACGACTGTGTGAGTACTATATTTTTTTTTTTTCATTGTTTTCTAGATCAGCTGTTATTTAGAAGGTTTGTCTGTGTAGTGTGCTGTGTGGTGAAGTAGCGTTTGTTCACGTGGTCTCGCGCGAGGGAACAGTTTTGATGAGGCATGGCCTAAGCCAGCGTGGTATATTAGCATTGCATTGTTTATATTCAGTTAGAGAGAAGCATTTGAGCAACAGGAAAGGCAACGACTGTGTGAGTACTATATCATTTTTCTCATTGTTTTCTAGATCAGCTGTTATTTACAACGTTTGTCTGTGTAGTGTGCTGTGTGGTGAAGTAACGTTTGTTCACGTGGTCTCACGCGAGGGAACAGTTTCGACGAGGCGTGGCCAGCTGTATTCAATAACGAGTGTGTGCATAAACAGAGTGGTACGTTGCGGCAGCCATCGTGTGAAGACCAAAGAGTGTAAAGACCAATCAACTCTACTCTGTGCGACTCCATTCAAGCAAGGACACGGCACTTGAGTATAGCTTTCCTTTCACTTTAACCCCTTTTGTGTTTAGCTTGTTTTCATCTGTTTATTTCCCTGACCTGTATTCATCATGTGCTTTCAAATCTCTACTATTACGACTACCACCCGTAAATCACGCTCTGTGTATTCAAGACGCCGTAATCCTAATAATCTGCTTATGGTACCGATTTCCTCTGCCACTTTTCTGTCCATTCCAATTTGTCTCTGGAATTGCCAGTCTGCTGTAAACAAAGCAGACTTTATTTCATCTTCGTCTCATGGCCCTAACTGAGACCTGGATCAAACCAGAGGACATGACCACTCCTGTGGCCCTCTCAACTAATTTCACTTTTTCTCACACCCCTCGCCCGATTGGGAGGGTTGGAAGTACTGGTTTGCTCATCTCAAATGATTGGAAATTTGAGTCCATACCATCTCTATCTGGCAACAGTTCATTTGAATCACACTCAATCACTATCACTCACCCTGCTAAAATCCATGTTGTAGTTGTTTATCACCCGCCAGGTCAACTGGGTAACTTCTTGGAGGAGTTGGATATGTTACTCTCCAACTTTCCTGAAGATGGCACTCCCCTGGTACTACTCGGTGACTTCAACATCCACCTTGAGAAACACCAGGCTGCAGATTTCACCTCTCTACTCACCTTATTTACTCACACCTTATTATTACACCTTAAGCGAGTGTCTACTATGGCTACTCACAAATCAGGTAACCATTTGGACCTTATCTACACACGCTACTGCTCCACAGACAACACTTTAGTTACTCCATTGCACACCTCCGACCACTTCCTCATCTCTCTTAACCTCATACTGACTCCTGACACAACACACACTAATCCACAAATCATCTTTCGGCGTAATCTACGCTCGCTCTCCCCCTCTCGCCTATCCACTGTAAGGTCCATCCGTTAGCCCAAGGACGGAATCTAACGGCCTGGTCGAAGGACTTCTGCGTGTTCGCCTTCTCAGCACTTCTGTTGGATTCACTTAATTTATGACCATTGAATTTTAAATCTGACTCCATGAATAATTTGATTTTACTCCAATTCTTTGTAACTTTGTTACATTTGTTACATTTGTAACTTAACAGCTGATCATAAGTTTAGTTGTGATTTAATTTAGATCTTTGATTTCTCTTAGTATCTCTTAATTTCAAATACTCGTTCCTCCATGGGACCCGGAGTCGCTCAGAGGATAATGCTCGCGATTATAATTACATTACCTCACGGACGCAAATTAGTCAGTTCTGATATTACAGAGGATTACAGAGTGAACTATTTTACCTTTAAGTGAGTCGCACATGCTTACTCATAACAGAAAGTGTAATTTTAGCAATAGTCACGAGAGCTGCAACTTGTTAATAACAGTGACACCCAGAAATCAGATTGCCCCTCATGCTTAGCGCCATGCTCCGGTCATGGGGTCCTCGGTATGAATTTGCCCTGACAGAAAGATTTACGGAAACTCCTACAACTCCTCATGCGACACTACTTGAGTAATGATTTATGAACAATACAGAATAAATCAAGATTAACATTTATTTTGGCCAGACAGAACTTAAAGAACATAATTAAACATGAATCCATGGTACACAACTTTCAGCATAAAATACAATTAAGTAATATGAAAATAGGTTCAAAGAGTCATATCTGGCACACTACATACAGCGTGTGTGTGAGTGTCTCTTATGACACCGACACAACACTGCATGGGGCTTCTGTCTACAGAATATTCCCACATGGCAGCCCTGCTACCCTTCCTTAAATACCCAGACCAGAACAAAGGGTTGTAAATATTTGCAACACAAACACCTAGTTTGGGGAGAAGATCAGATATCTTTGGAGAGACCACTCAAAAAGAGAACACAATTCTCATATGTTTCAATCTTTCTAACCCTATCAGTGACTTCAGTGATGTTGAGACCATTTTACCAATCGCACTATGACCTTTAAAAAGACACCAGACATGAAAGGGATAAAACAATAGATTCACAAGATAAATCATATGTAGTATATCTGCATTCTGGGACTTGAATCAGGGGAAGGGGAAAGGGAGGTAGAGAGGGGAGAGGGTTTTGGTCAGGCGGTGTCCTACAGTTTCTCTGTGAGATCTTCTCTTCAGATTGAGTTTTATTGTTTTAATGCAGGGTGTTGGATCTCAGCTTTTGTCTTAGCAGTAAAACCGGTCCTTACAGACGACCCTGGCCCCTTGGGACAAATTCATATGAGTTTCAAGGGGACATATTTGGATATTCCCTGTTTCCATATTTTGGATGTTGTTTCCGTAGTGTTCATGGTGCTGATCCTTGTTAACAGCACAAGTCCATGGGTGCAGGAATCAAGTAGTCACCTGAAATAACAACATTAAGACAGACTGAACATGAAGATGAAAACACTGCAAAACACACCTCTGGCACAGTCCCTTTAGGTGTAGGCGTACTGCGCTGACTGGATGCTGTCGCAATTGGACAGGATATCTATGATCCTGTTGGTCAGGTTTGCTTCCACCTGCACTTGATTGGGATAATTTTCAGTCTGTAGAATGACTTGTTGTCCCAAGTCTGTTGTGTCCATTAGCAGAAAGTGTCAGTGGAAAGTGTCTTTACACTTTGAGGAAGCATCTGTGTCCTGTCCTCCCAGGATTCTTAGGTAGCTGACCCTTTGAGAAGTCCTCGGTCACCTTCAAGCAGAAGGTTTGGTTTGCCGGGCAGGTCAGATCTCCATGGGTGAAGGAATCATTTCACTGATGAAGCTCCATTGTGTGTGAGACACCTGAACAACTTCTGAATAACCATGCAATAATTGAACACTGATGACTTTCTGGTTATTGTGAGATGGGAAAAGAGAGTTGTTGGATAAACACAAGAACATAAGAATAACAACACATGATAAACTCATGTCAGAAGTGCGAGTGGTAAATACGGTCTCATTTCTCAGGGTCAAATATTTAGTGAGTAGGTCTCATTTGATAGCCAGATTCTTCACTGCCACTGACATGGAAGTGGAATTTAAACGTGATCTGGATGAATTACAGGAAGGGTAACAAAACATCAATATAACAAGTATATTTACCAGAAGTATGCATAATCAAAATATATCACATAATTAAACATGGAATTACACATTTTAATAATTGTTATTATAAAAGTGTCTATATCAGTTGTTTTTACTTTCAAATCATTACTGAAAGCTAATATTTCAATCAAATCACTTAGAGGATGAGATTTACAGAAACAGAGATTTAAAATCTCTATTTTAGCTTTTGCACTCATCTTCTGTGCATTTGATGTACAGGCTAAGACACACTCAATAAGGTAAGGCAGGTCTGACTGAGAATTGTTTTATTAATTGATAGAAATGCCTGCACTCTGCATCTAACTCTTTTAGATATATTTTCATTGTCATTAGTGATATGTTGGAAACTAGGGGCCCTCTCAGTTTGCAACAATACCAATGACTGGACATAATAAAGATTTTGTCCATCAATTTACTAATAAATTAATTGTCAATCAATTGATGTGTGTTGATAGCCATGCACATGTTTTATGCACCTTACATGGAATACATATAGGAAGTTGACATAGCTGTAAGCCATAAACTTGTTCAACCTAACTGAAAAGGAATTATGAAAATAATTGCCCTTGTCCTATATGTATGAAGGTGAATAATGTATGATAGATTTGCATTATATTAATGATTTTGCCCTGGATAGTCCTATGATCTATTCCAGGTAGAGATGTTGTGTGGTTTTAGAGTTAAAAGTGTGTGTGTGTGTGTGTGTGTATGTTGTGTATAGGAGATGGGTGGTGTCTATCCTACCATAATCTGTGTTGTATAATTTAGTTCCAGTTTTTACACTGGGAAGCCATGTAGCTATGTGTGCTGTGGGGTGTGAATGGCTTCATGAAGTATCTTCACTCCCATCTCCTATGTTAAGTTGTGTGTGTGTATCCTGGCTGATGCCGGCCAGCCCAGACCCTTGTGGAGTCTGGGTCTGAAGAGTGGCAGCCATCAGCCTGAAAGGAAAACAAACACAGAGAGAGAAACACAGAGAGAAACACAGTCTAATATTGGACCTTTACACAAATTTCACTAAGATAGATGGTGCTATCTTATTTTTTCTTCAATGGCCTTAGCCAGACAGTTGTTGGCATAAAACCTTAACAGGTTAAAGCCATATGCATTATGAGAGAATTTGTTTTAGTTTACAAAGACATGGATCATCATCATGATTATGTTTCTGTAAAGGAAAAAGGTCAAGTAAACTGATTTATAATGGTCAGGTCTGACTGCTGGTGTGTAAATGCAGTCAGACCCGTTACACCTTAAGCTGTTGTTGCAGTTGTGTTTACACAATCTGCTGTATTGTGATCATTATCACACTCAGGTCCCCTGGGGGGATCTCTTTGAATGATGCTGTTTATACAAGCCAGATCTGGGTTTAGAGCAACAGGTTCTTTGGTATTTATGGTGTCTTTCAAACTCTTGACCATTTGGATCTCTGTGGTGTGTAAACCCTGTGGAGTCAATGTCTGAGATTAACATAACACACAGCTTTTCATTACATTCCCGGTAAATAACTTCCCCGATCAGATCCCATCCCATCTAATGCTCCCAGTGAGGAGTTTGCTAAAACTTGCACCCCTTTGTTTGTCATTGCATCACAATGGAAAGCTCGCACCTCCTCTCTCTCCCTGGGTTTGAGATTGGAATGTAAATGATTAGGTCTTGAATGAATTCAGCCTATTCAAGTTACAGCAATCAGGTTAATCATTTAACTGGGCATTGTCATTTTTCTCATTAAAGATTCTTGCACAAATAGAAGGTAAAGAAGTTCTTTCTCTTTAGGTTTTTCACTTCAGTTTTCTTTCTTAACGTTAATTTCTTTAACCATCTATGTTCTCCTTCCCATCATTTCAACACTGATAGTGCTCTTGCCGTCTTGTTCCTAATGCACATCCCATCTTTCTACATTCTGATCCTTCTTCTACTCCTTCAACAATCTTTCATCCTCTAAATAATGCTGAATCATCATGAGATCAAAAGCCATTCCTAGCCATTATAATATAATTTACATTATAATCATAATATAAATCATATTATATTAAAATAGTATGAATTAAAAAATAATTTTATTTGCTGGTCTCAAGAGGGTCTCTGCTGAGTCATTTGTCCAGAATCATTTGTTATAATCTCACTGATCTTTCAGATTGGCCCTGCAGCTCCTGCTGTGCTGGCGTGATCATTGTGTGACAGCAACAAGACCAAACTGGAAACCAGTTATCAACTTAGATGCTGTGGACGTTCAATAAACTGCAAACGCTGAGCGCACGGGTCAAATCATTGCTCAATTTAAAGATTTTGTGACTACACAATATAGAATTGGGCACAATTTTCTTATTTTTAGATATTATCAATTGCATTCTTTGGAGAATCTATTTGCATATAAAAAGAAAGGTTTGACAAAGACAGGTCTGATGGAGAAAGACAAAGTTCATCTTTGTTCTGTTAATTTTCTCAGTCTCTTTTGAGACACTAATAAGCACACAAAAGTGCAGCGATTCCAATGTCTGAAATAAGACCATAGTAAAACGCTATATTTCACAACACATTTATAATTGTGACATCAGTCCTGACTCAGTTTTGTCCACCTTCACATTTTACACACAAAGGATTGCAGTGAGATCTTTTCCAGTAAGATTTTGTTCACACGTTAACGTGGCCATTTGTTTTTTTCTTTGCTGTGTTGTTGCAGCAAAGCAAATAAACAAATGTAACTGACCTTTAATTTACAGCCTTCTTTTGAGTACGAAATAAAATTTCCTCTCTTGCTGCGTATGCAAACAAGGAGAATTTTAAAGCAAGGGATATCATTTCTACTCTACGCTGTTGCTTTCATGTTCTGATAAGCACTTTGGTTGTCTAATTCTCAAGCCTTCATCGGATTTATACAGTATTCAATATATTCCCAACATTTCTAAAAGCAAAAAATGGACTTACCATCACAGCTGAAGAAAGAGAAGGAAATCACCTCTTGCTTGTTGTAATCCCAATACTTCGCTGAAAAGACACTGCGCATCCTGGAGATCACGTCGGGGTCACCGTTTTGTAAGGTCCATCCGTTAGCCCAAGGACGGAATCTAACGGCCTGGTCGAAGGACTTCTGCGTGTTCGCCTTCTCAGCACTTCTGTTGGATTCACTTAATTTATGACCATCGAATTTTAAATCTGACTCCATGAATAATTAGATTTTACTCCAATTCTTTGTAACTTTGTTACATTTGTTACATTGTAACTTAACAGCTGATCATAAGTTTAGTTGTGATTTAATTTAGATCTTTGATTTCTCTTAGTATCTCTTAATTTCAAATACTCGTTCCTCCATGGGACCGGAGTCGCTCAGAGGATAATGCTCGCGATTATAATTACATTACCTCACGGACGCAAATTAGTCAGTTCTGATATTACAGAGGATTACAGAGTGAACTATTTTACCTTTAAGTGAGTCGCAAATGCTTACTCATAACAGAAAGTGTAATTTTAGCAATAGTCACGAGAGCTGCAACTTGTTAATAACAGTGACACCCAGAAATCAGATTGCCCCTCATGCTTAGCGCCATGCTCCGGTCATGGGGTCCTCGGTATGAATTTGCCCTGACAGAAAGATTTACGGAAACTCCTACAACTCCTCATGCGACACTACTTGAGTAATGATTTATGAACAATACAGAATAAATCAAGATTAACATTTATTTTGGCCAGACAGAACTTAAAGAACATAATTAAACATGAATCCATGGTACACAACTTTCAGCATAAAATACAATTAAGTAATATGAAAATAGGTTCAAAGAGTCATATCTGGCACACTACATACAGCGTGTGTGTGAGTGTCTCTTATGACACCGACACAACACTGCATGGGGGCTTCTGTCTACAGAATATTCCCACATGGCAGCCCTGCTACCCTTCCTTAAATACCCAGACCAGAACAAAGGGTTGTAAATATTTGCAACACAAACACCTAGTTTGGGGGGAGAAGATCAGATATCTTTGGAGAGACCACTCAAAAAGAGAACACAATTCTCATATGTTTCAATCTTTCTAACCCTATCAGTGACTTCAGTGATGTTGAGACCATTTTACCAATCGCACTATGACCTTTAAAAAGACACCAGACATGAAAGGGATAAAACAATAGATTCACAAGATAAATCATATGTAGTATATCTGCATTCTGGGACTTGAATCAGGGGGAAGGGGGAAAGGGAGGTAGAGAGGGGGAGAGGGTTTTGGTCAGGGCGGTGTCCTACAGTTTCTCTGTGAGATCTTCTCTTCAGATTGAGTTTTATTGTTTTAATGCAGGGTGTTGGATCTCAGCTTTTGTCTTAGCAGTAAAACCGGTCCTTACACCACTATGGTTTCATCCTCACTTCCTCCACTTTCTCCGTTCTCAGCACTGGACACTAACAGTGCTACTGACACTCTTTGCTCCACTCTAACATCTTGCTTAGACAGCTTTTGCCCCCTTTCATCCAGACCAGCCCGCACCACCCCCTCTGGCCCCTGGCTGTCTGATGTTCTCTGTGAACATTGCTCTGGACTCAGGGGGGCAGAGAGGATGTGGCGCAAATTGAAGAACTCTACTGACCTTCTCTTCTCGCTTCTTTCTCTGCAAATGTATCCACTGCCAAACTACATGCTATCACAACAAAATCAGCAACTGCTCTGACTTTTCAAAACATTCTCCTCTCTTCTTTGTCCTCCTACCCCCACTCCGTCATCAACTTTTACAGCTGATGACTTTGCATCATTCTTCACAAACAAAACCTCATCCATCAGCAGCCAATTCTTCACACCACAAACTGACACACACATCTCAAAAACCAACACACACATGCTCCCCTCCTTCTCTGTGCTCTCGAAGCAGAAATCTCCCAACTCATCCTTTCCAACCACCCCACTACCTGTCCGCTTGATCCTATCCCCACTCACCTGCTTCAGGCCATTTCTTCTTCAATTACTCCTGCACTTACTCACATTGTCAATACCTCTCTTCACACCGGGACCTTTCCCACAGCATTTAAGCAGGCTTGGGTAACCCCACTGCTTAAGAAACCCTCTCTGAATCCAGCACTTATAGAAAACTACAGACCGGTATCCCTTCTTGCTTTTATTGCAAAAACACTCGAGCGAGTTGTGTTCAACCAACTCTCTATGTTTCTTGAACAGAACAACCTCCTGGACAACAACCAATCTGGCTTCAAAAGCAGCCACTCAACTGAGACTGCCCTGCTCTTGGTTACTGAAGCACTGAGACAGGCAAGGGCAGCTTCCAAATCCACAGTACTCATCCTACTGGATTTGTCTGCAGCTTTTGACACAGTTAAAAGATCCTCAATAATGATCCACCAGATCCTCCTGTCAACTCTCGTGAAGATGGGCATCTTAGGAACTGCTCTCCAGTTGATCAAGTCTTATCTCTCAGGTAGGTCCTTCAGGGTGTCATGGAGAGGTGAAGTGTCTAAGTCACACCATCTAGCTACAGGAGTTCCCCAGGGCTCAGTGCTTGGACCACTTCTTTTCTCCATCTACATGTCATCACTGGGATCTGTCATCCAGAAACATGGCTTTTCCTATCACTGCTGTACTGATGACACTCAACTCTACTTCTCATTTCAACCAGATGATCCCACAGTTGGTGTTCGTATTGCTGCCTGCCTGACAGATATTTCTGCCTGGATGAAGGAACAACACCTTCAACTCAGTCTGGCAAAGACAGAACTGCTTGTGGTCTCAGCCAACCCAGCACTTCACCATACTCTCTCCATTCAGCTCGGTTCATCATCCATAACTCCGTCCAGGACAGCCAGGAACCTTGGAGTTGTGATTGATGATCAGCTAAAATTCACTGACCACATCAATGCAACAACCCGGTCCTGCAGATCTGCCTTATACAACATTAGGAAGATTAGACCCTTCCTATCAGAGCAGGCCACACAACTCCTGGTACAAGCTCTTGTTCTCTCCAGACTGGACTACTGCAATGCTCTTCTAGCCGACCTTCCAGCATGCACTATCAAACCCTTGCAACTGATTCAGAATGCAGCGGCGAGAGTGGTCTTTAATGAGCCGAAGAGAGCGCACATCACGTCTCTCTTCATCAGTCTGCACTGGCTGCCAATAGCCAAGGCACTGGTGCTTGCCTACAAGTGCTTTACCCTTGCCTGAAATTCCAATAGGATTTTTTGACAAGGGTCTCTTTTCAGCCTGTGATAGCCACTTGTCATTAGCACGCCCCCTACTGGGCGCTCATATTGGTTGGCTTTCCTCTCTCTTCTCCTTTGGCTCCATTTTTGAATATATTTATTTCTATTTCTCCCTTTTTCAAGGTATTTCTGATAATTACCAATATTATCATCATTCTTTAGTTTTTAGCACTATTTAATAAATAGTCTTTTACCTCACTTACTTTATCTCATTACTCAAATTTGGTTTAAACAAGTTTAAGCTTAAGTTGACGTTACCTTTTCCTTGTTCAGCCATTTGTGTACTTACAGGTAGTACTTCCTCTAGTGCTCGGGGTGAAGTGATGGTTAACTTCTGGCTGGGTTCCAGTGAACGCAGTCACCTGGCCGGCATTACTGACACTGGCCGTGCATGAATTGCAGACACCTCTGTCCTCGTACCATTGAAGGTGGCATGCAGCAGACATCAGCAATTTGGGCACTCCAGGGAGAAGTCAACGAGTCCAGCTGATCACAAGGGCAATTTTGGTTAATTACTCTGATCCACCCATTTGGACTCCAAAGGGGGCCTCAGAGGAAACCCAATTTTGACCCCACAGTCTGGCCGTTGACCCGCCTCACCTGAGTGCTGCCCAGTTGTGCTAAAAGTCGCACGCTGTTTGAGTGGGTGCACCATGGTACCAGGGGACGAGGATCTGGGAACACAGCAGTCGAGTGTCCAGGGACCGCCAGTCAGATTGACCTCACCACTGATTCTCACCTGAAGTGACCCCAATTCACCCCAGGCATAGTAAGTAAAGTAAAGCCCATTCACTTATTGCAAGCCACAGAATATACATATTCCCCGGTAATTTAAATGTTTGGCCCAACCTTCCTGTCTTAAGCCATACCATCCCCCAAGGCTTTATAGCTCAACAGCACCCCCCACTTTTTTGGCCCTGTCATAAATCCTAGCATTAGTATTAAGCTTAGAACTGTCCCTCTCTATCTCTTCTTATGTTCCCATTTTGTTTAATTTTTTTTTTATTTCATGCCTTCTCTTTAGGTATGTTTGGTTATTTAGCTCTGTTCTACTTGTTGTTCTGCTGTTTTGTTTCTTCCAGTTCATCTAAAGACAGAACCTATGAGAGCCATCAAGGAAAGCTGAATAATAGATTGACGACCAGCAGGTAGTGTCAGTATGACCCACTATGCTACCGCACTGTCAAAATTGTTATTTAAATCTGACTCTCACCCACATAAATCGGCCCCACCTGGCCGCTCATGGCCAAGACAATAGGTGCCCGGCTTAGATTTCACTAACTGTCTGCACCAGTTAGTCAAAATTTGCACACACAAATTAAATAGTCACATATTGCTATAGCACTAAAACCCTAAATGGACTTGCATTGGCCTCTTGTTGAAGTATTTTATTTATCCTATAGAAAACAATTGCAGAATTAATTTGCTTAGAAGTGTTTTGAGGCCTCATGGCCTACATGACTGAGAGAAGTCACACGGGAAAGAATGGGATTCTATCTGAAGTTGCTTGCAGTTGCCATCTGCACTGATAGTAAGTTGCTCTTTTGGTTCACGTGGACTTTGATGTGTTCTTCTCTTGATAAAAATAATATGGCAAAAAATCACTTTGTGGGATAATCCAAAAATGTTTTTGATGTAGATAAATTGGCAGTCGGTCACCCTTACAAAGAGAACAAGATAGCCAATTAATGAAGTAACAGTCGCGAAAGTGTTGGGGAGTGCTTGGGAGATTCCAGGAAGAGAAAGGGAGAACAGCACCTGCAAATGAGATTATTGGTTAAACTGTATAAAAGTGTGAGCTGAGAATGAGAGAGTCAGATGTTCAGCTGGCATCTCACTTTGTTGTTCCTCTGAGACCTGGAACTTCGATTTTCTTTGAATGCTGAACTGAAGGAACATTGGGACTTTTCCACAACATATTTGGCACCCCAGATGGGATCAGGAAAGGACTGGGGATCCGCGGTAGGCATGCTGGCACAAGGCCTCACAAAACAAAAGGTGCCCTACAAATAAAAGGTAAGCAAATTTGCTTATGTTTTGTTTTGTGTGGTCCCCTGTCAGCTGCTGCCTGGGGTAACTGCCTATTGCCTTACCAAACAAACCTAAAATTATTACAATTAAATAAATGCTTAAATTAATTAATATACACACAAGGTGCTGTGTGTCTGCCTGAAGAGAGGCATATATGTGTGTGTGTGTGTGTGTGTGTGTGTGTGTGTGTGTGTGTGTGTGTGTGTGTGTGTGTGTGTGTGTGTGTGTGTGTGTGTGTGTGTGTGTGTCTGTAAAGCTGCACTTGTCTGGGAAGTGATCCAAGTTTGGTCAAGTAACAGATAAGAAGCGCTGAGTTGTCAAAATAGAGAGCTCTGCAGAGAGTGGAGTGGGCCCAAGGGAACGCAGATAAAAGTGTATATTGTTTTGTATATTGCTTGCTAATAGTATAAAGAAAAAAAGAGCAATTTTTTTAACTGCATTAAAATTGCTTTGTACATAAGCTAAGGTGTTTTAATAAAATAAATGACTGAATGAGTTTGTGTACCTTGGAAAAGGGTTGTTCCAATTACAGTAGAAGAGCAAGGATTAGGATCAGTGATTACGTTGTGGAATAAAGAATATTTGTTTGCCCCAGTGGGAGCACGCTATTGCTCAGGGCTATTGGGAAGGCAAAAAGAGAGACAAATTATTATTATTGAAAGACCTGGCTATATTATCAGTATTTGCAACCACCAACGTAAGATCACAATTAAACGAGGAACAAACAATTATATTGACTTTTAGTGTCCCTCATTGGAGACCTCAATTGAACAGAGAAAAATCAGTCTAACTCCCACCAGATTGTGACATGAGCACTGGCAGTACGCTACTGCGTGGTATCCCCTGAACTAAAAAAGATTGTAAATGAGTAATGAAACTCAGAGTGAAAAGCAAAAATAAATACATTTTGTAAAAACTGCTGTAAGAACTAAAAACATTCCCAGAAACTAGCTTTGTCATTTATTTGGACATTTTCCAGATTGCAAACGCTGTGATCCAGATAGAGAGACAGTTTCTAATCGCTAAAAAGTAAAACTCATTGAGGAATGTCTCTTCTGCTTTCCTAAACCATTGAAAAGCTTCATGTGAAAGTGCGTGTGATTGAAAACCTGTGTGTGTATGTGTGTGTTTGTGAGTGTATGACTGCGCAGAGTATGAAAGTGAGTGTGCGCACACATTGGAGAGAGGAGGAGAAAGTGTGTATGTGTGTGTGCACTGAAGTGTGAAGGAACTTTTCCTCCTATTCCAGCATGTGAGGAAAGCTTAATGAATTTGAGAAAGACAGAATTAGGAAAAGAGGTAAACAATTATATGAAGAGTGAGAATTTAAGAAAGCTCTAATAGAATCCAATGGGATCAAGAAACATTTTTGGCTGGAAAGTGAGTATGTGGATGCCAAGGGACAGAGAAGGGCATTGAAAGACGAAAAGAAAAACGAACTCTTGAGAACTCACAAAGGTCACAAATTTGCAACAAATTGAAAAGAATGGCCTGACAGATTGGCGTTATGAGGTCAGACAATATACACTCACCTAAAGGATTATTAGGAACACCATACTTTGACCCCCTTTCACCTTCAGAACTGCCTTAATTCTACGTGGCATTGATTCAACAAGGTGCTGAAAGCATTCTTTAGAAATGTTGGCCCATATTGATAGGTTTCTTGAACATGACAATGAGTTCACTGTACTAAAATGGCCCCCACAGTCACCAGATCTCAACCCAATAGAGCATCTTTGGGATGTGGTGGAACGGGAGCTTCATGCCCTGGATGTGCATCCCACAAATCTCCATCAACTGCAAGATGCTATCCAATTTGAAATGATTCGAGCTTTGTGACATGCTGCATTATCCTGCTGGAAGTAGCCATCAGAGAATGGGTACATGGTGGTCATAAAGGGATGGACATGGTCATAAACAATGCTCAGGTAGGCAGTGGCATTTAAACAATGCCCAATTGGCACTAAGGGGCCTAAAGTGTGCCAAGAAAACATCCCCCACACCATTACACCACCACCACCAGCACAAGCCTGCACAGTGGTAACAAGGCATGATGGATCCATGTTCTCATTCTGTTTACACCAAATTCTGACTCTACCATCTGAATGTCTCAACAGAAATCGAGACTCATCAGACCAGGCAACATTTTTCTAGTCTTCAACTGTTCTATTTTGGTGAGTTCGTGCAAATTGTAGCCTCCTTTTCCTATTTGTAGTGGAGATGAGTGGTACCCGGTGGGGTCTTCTGCTGTTGTAGCCCATCCGCCTCAAGGTTGTGCATGTTGTGGCTTCACAAATGCTTTGCTGCATACCTCGGTTGTAACGAGTGGTTATTTCAGTCAAAGTTGCTCTTCTATCAGCTTGAATCAGTCGGCCCATTCTCCTCTGACCTCTAGCATCAACAAGGGATTTTCGCCCACAGGACTGCCGCATACTGGATGTTTTCCCTTTTCACACCATTCTTTGTAAACCCTAGAAATGGTTGTGCGTGAAAATCCCAGTAACTGAGCAGATTGTGAAATACTCAGACCGGCCCGTCTGGCACCAACAACCATGCCACGCTCAAAATTGCTTAAATCACCTTTCTTTCCCATTCTGACATTCAGTTTGGAGTTCAGGAGATTGTCTTGACCAGGACCACACCCCTACATGCATTGAAGCAACTGCCATGTGATTGGTTGATTAGATAATTGCATTAATGAGAAATTGAACAGGTGTTCCTAATAATCCTTTAGGTGAGTGTCTGACCCTGGCATTTGATTTAAAAAAAATATTTATAAAGGTCAAAAGTAAGAGTGAAAAGGAAGAAGCAAAAAGGGAAGAACAACAAGTACAGACCTTATTTATAAAATAAAAAATACAAAAAGAGGGAGAAAATGTATTTAAAAAAATTGGGAGACAAGTCAAACAGAGATATAATGACAAAACCAAAAAGAAAACAGAAAGACAGTCTACTCATGCACCGGCTTATGCCCTTTCTGAGAAGCAAATTTTTGTCATAACAGGAACAGTAGAAGTAAGAGGTAGAGCTGCATGATACTGAAGAAAAATGCAATATGCATTAACCTGTTAAACCTGTCAACCTGTTAAATCATGTAATATTAGATATGCGATACGATATTGATTTAATGATCTAAAATAAAATTTTATTATATTTTAAAACTAAAATTATATAACCTAGTGCGCTTATATGAATACTCGCCAAGACAATTTTAATGTTAAGCTAGTCACACATAAGTAGCAGTCACATGCCCACAGTGCTGTAAGGGTGGGTCACCTACAGCGGTTCAGGCTGCAGGGTTGCCGAATGACTAAAGAAACGTTATCAGCAAGATTGTAGAAAACTGTACATTTCTCATCTATTATCACCCACTGCAACTGTCAGGAAAGAGTCGTAGATGGATTCAATTGCAAGTGAGTGGTTTATTGTGGTAACACAAAAAACAAAGAATGTCCGGGGATTGGCTGGCGGTGACGCAGGGACTCAATGGGCGAGACAGTGAAGACGTTGTGTGGTGATAATCCCAGAGTGGTGATCGTGGAGCGTGGAACACAGGAACACAAAGACACAGGAACACGGGAGAGACAGGCACGGCATCACTGGAGGGACAACGACTTGACAACACAGTGGTGGTGAGAAGGAACTAAATAGGCAGAGCAGATGGATATCAGGTGCGATGGATGATTGCTGAGTGTGTGATCAGTGACCACGCCCCCCACACTCACCTCGCATACACACACAGGCAGTAACTAGGAGACAACAAATTCATGAACCGTGACAGTACCCCCCCCCTTCCAGGAGAACTTACCTGTCGATTGAAGTCATCGATAAGGGAGTGATCCAGTATGTCCCTGGCAGGTACCCAACTTCTCTCCTCTGGACCATACCCCTCCCAGTCCACCAAGTACTGGAATTCCCTCCTTCTCGAATCCAGAATACGATTTACCGAATAAGCTGGTTCCCCGTCTACGAGACGTGGCGGTGAGGGAACCGGGGTGGGCGGATTAATGGGAGAACGAATAACGGGCTTTATTTTGGAAACATGAAAGGCGACATGGATCCTCCCGTACGCAGGAGGTAACTTGAGGTGGACTGTCACCGGGCTAATGATTTTGGTGACCCACGACGTAGACTTCGACTGGTGGCGATCAGCCTGAGCCTTGGTGCGCGCCCCCACCTGCAGTAGAGTCTCACGGGCTCTACTCCAAGTGCGATGGCACCTCTGGATAAATGCGTGAGCGGAGGGGACCGCAACTTTGGATTCCAGACTGGGAAAGATAGGTGGCTGGTACCCTAAACTACATTCAAAAGGCGAAAGACCCGTGGATGATACTGGTAACGAGTTATGCGCGTACTCAACCCATGGGAGTTGTTGGCTCCAGGAAGCAGGATTCTGAGACGTGGTACACCGCAAACACCTCTCGAGATCTTGGTTGGCTCGCTCGGTCTGGCCGTTGCTCTGGGGATGGAAACCCGAAGACAGACTTACACTTGCACCCAGTAACCTGCAAAATTCTCTCCAAAACTTGGAAATAAATTGGGGGCCTCTGTCAGAGACCACGTCTGTCGGGAGGCCATGAATGCGAAAGACGTGTTCAATGACAGATGCAGCTGTCTCCTTAGCTGAAGGTAATTTGGGTAAGGGTATGAAATGTGTGGCCTTCGAGAACCGGTCCACTACGGTCAAAACAACCATATTCCCCTGGGAGGGTGGGAGGGCGGTGACGAAATCTAGCGCTATGTGGGGCCAGGGTCTCGAAGGCACCGACAGCGGCTGAAGCAACCCATCTGGTGCGCGATTGGAAGTCTTACCTTGGGCGCAGACAGAACAAGCCAACACAAAATCTCGGATGTCACGGGCCATCTTCGGCCACCAGAATCGTTGTTTGACCAAGAAACTGGTGCGATTGATTCCTGGATGACAAGCTACCTTAGAGCAGAGTGACTTTCTCCGGTACGAACAACCGACCTGGTGGACCCCCGGGCGGAGGCGTTACCCCTTCTAAGGCCGATTTGACCTTCGCCTCGACCTCCCATACGAGTGTGGAAATAATGAGTTTCTCAGGAAAAATGCACTCGGGAGTAGACGGGCGTTTGGAGCGGTCAAAAATGCGAGATAAAGCATCGTGTTTGATGTTCTTGGAACCCGGGCGGTACGATAGTAAAAAGTCAAAACGTCCGAAAAAAGAGCCCACCGAGCCTGCCTGGAGTTAAGTCTTTTGGCTGTTCTAATGAACTCTAAATTCTTGTGATCAGTCCAAACTAGAAAAGGCACCCCTGACCCCTCTAACCAGTGACGCCACTCCTCCAACGCCAGCTTAACTGCCAACAATTCTCGGTTACCAACATCATAATTACGCTCTGCTGGGAACAAACGATGAGAAAAAAACACGCACGGATGCATCTTTTCATCTGAGGAAGAGCACTGGGAGAGAACCGCACCTACCCCCACCTCTGAAGCGTCGACCTCCACCACGAACTAACGTGTGGGATCAGGGGCAATCAGAATGGGGGCCGAAACGAAGCACCACCTGAACATAGTTCTGGGGGAGGTCAAGGCTGTCAGAGGAGCGGCTAGTTGGCTGAAGTTACGGATGAAACGTCGATAGAAATTGGCGAACCCCAGGAACCTCAGCAGGGCCTTGCGAGAGTCCAGGGTTGGCCACTCTACCACAGCCTTAACCTTGTCGGGATCCATGCGCACTCCCTCCGACGAGATGATATACCCTAGAAAAGGAACAGACTGTGCATGAAAAATGCATTTCTCCGCCTTGACAAAAAGCCCATTCTGTAGTAACCGTTGGAGCACTCATCGGACGTGTTGCACATGTTCCTGGAGAGACGAAGAAAATATCAGTATGTCATCCAGGTAAACATACGTGAACTGATCTATCATGTCTCTCAACACGTCATTGACGAATGCTTGGAAGACAGCTGGGGAGTTGGACAGCCCAAAAGGCATGACCAAGTATTCAAAGTGGCCCCTGGGGGTATTAAATGCTGTCTTCCATTCATCCCCCTCTCTTATGCGGACCAAATGATAAGCATTATGTAAATCCAATTTTGTGAAAATAGATGCTCCCTGCAACCTCTTGAACATTGAAGACATCAACGGTAAAGGATAGGTATTCTTTACCGTGATGTTGTTCAGCCCTCGGTAATCAATACAAGGTTGCAGAGAACCATCCTTCTTTCCCACAAAAAAGAATCCCGCCCCCGCCGGAGAAGAAAAGGGGCGGATGAACCCGGTAGCCAAAGAATCAGAAATGTATTTCTCCATGGCCTCCCTTTCAGGAGTGGAAAGTGAGTACAACTTGCCCTTAGGCAGAGACATACCTGGCAAAATATCTATAGCACAGTCGTAGGGACGATGCGGAGGAAGAGAAGCAGCCCGAGACTTGCTGAACACTTCCTTCAGGTCGAGGTACTCCGGGGGCACGTTAGACAAATTCATCGGCTCCTCCTGCAACACAGAACTAGACACAGACGAACATGCCGACACAAGACAAGAGGCATGGCACTGATCACTCCAACTCGTGATGGTGTTGTGTCCCCAGTCAACCCTGGGATTGTGTTTGGATAACCAGGGATGACCGAGGACGACGGGGACCGAGGGAGAGTCTGTGATAAAAAAGTCTATGGTCTCGATATGATTACCTGCAATGGTGAGGCTGAGGGGAATAGTTTTATGAGAAATGTCCGGTAGGCTTTGGCCGTCCAGAGCGTTGACTTCGATGGAGTGTGTGAGACGGTCGGTAGTGATCTTGAGTTGAAGTGCAAGTGCGCGGTCCATAAAGTTGCCCTCGGCCCCAGAATCCAATAAAGCGTGACAAAGATGTGAAGAATGAGCCCATTGAAGTCTTACCGGGAGGAGAGTCAGCTGAGGAGGATCTGTTAACTGTGACCGCGCCCGTCAGTAGCCCCCTCCTTACTGGCGGGCGCTGGCTTTTACCGGGCAGTGGAGAATGAAGTGCCCTTCTCCCCCACAGTAGATACAGAGCCCCTGGGCTCTGCGGCGTTCTCTCTCCTCCCGGGAAAGCCGAGCTCGACCAACCTGCATGGGCTCATGATCGAAGACGGAAATGACCACGTCAGGATGGTGGGTATCGCTGGGGACCCTGGACCTGTAGACTGGGGTGATCGACTCCTCGTTCCATTTGCAGTCGGCCGCGAGTGTGCGGAACTCGATAGAATATTCAGATCCATTTCACAGATTTGTCTACTATTTTACTGTTCAGTAAAATAAGGTTTTGATTTTGGGTGAAGCTCTTGAGCTGTGATTGGTGTAATGCATCTTTTTACATGGGGATGGTTGTTTGTAGATCATTTGTTGAGCCAGTGTGTGCTTGTCAGTTTCCACAGATTTTCAAAGTAGAATTTCTATATAATTATATATGACTTAGTTGTGGCCACAGAACTCAAAGAAGAGGCTAAATGACACAAAAAGGGACATGAAGTCATGTTAATTGCATAATATGTAATAATGGGCCCACAAGGGGCAGCAATGCAGGTTGAAAAGGACATTTAATTGAAAAAGGGTTTCAAATTCCAAATTCAATTCCACGTCACTTTGTATGTAAATAGAGGATGCCACTTAAAATATTTAGGTCCAATGATGAAACGAGCGGGGGGTGGGGGGAATAAATGGGAAGCCATAGACAATCCTCTCAAAAATTTTATTCAAAAACACCTGAAATACCAAGAGAAATAGAAAAACAAATACAGTATAAGTAAGAAAAATGCTAAACTATTTAGAATTAAAAAGTAGGCCAATTGAACAATTACCAAGAAAACACCAATAAAGAATTGATAAGAAATTAACCTGAAAAAAAAAAAAAAAAAAATTCATAAATGTTAGTTGACTGGTCCATAAGGTTATTCAATTAATAAGCAGGCCTGCTAACAAGGATTGAGCCATAGGATTGCACAAACTGGTGGCCACCAGAAACACTGGAGTTTTCTCCTTAGTATAAGTGGTTTGTGCAGTTCCCTGAGGAAATCCAAATAATTGACAAAAAGGATTATAGAAATATCTGATATACAGAGATAAAAATGTATATATACAGTATAGAGAGAAAGACAAGCTATGACTCTTTTATTATATATTGACCTGTTATATGAAGATGTCAGAAATTTTTATCTCATTATCCCTGGGAGACAGTTTAAAATTTGATCCATTGCAGATATTCTGAGATTTTTGGATTATGTTAATAAAAATAACTTCTGCATTGTGTTGAATGAGCAAGATTGGGTGACCATGCTAAACAGACATTTTTAACAGACATAATATGCACATTGTACAATAAAAAGAGTCATTGATTTAATCCTTAAAGGTCTAAGAGAATTTAGGGATCAATATAACAAGTGATAAAAACATTATAGTACATATGAGACTGAAAACAAGGCAACCCAGACAGACTGAAAAGCTGCTATTTCCTGCATTCTGCAAAGAAGAAACACGCTTGCTCTTTTCTGCAAAGAAGAACTTGCTTTATTAAAATAGCATGGGGAAACTGTTGTTATCAACCAGATGATACTTAAATTATAAAGAATAAATTTGATTAATGCAGATCTCTGAGTGTTCAATTTCCAGATGACACCAGATGACTTCTGGGACAAATGAAAGCAACTGGACTGTGCAACAAGTGAAGGACATGGCTGCAGAGAGAAGATGAGGGATTGGTTGACAAGCCTTCATCCGCCTTGAAAAAGAAAGTCAACTTCTGAGGGGCTGATATGGACAAAGTCAATGCAGAAATGACCAAGATAACATGCTGTCATTATGCAAACTGCATGCTCCGTGGATTGATCAAAAGTCAGACCGAGGAGAGGCAAAAGGACAACAGCATCCGGAGTCAAACCACTGTCACACCAAGAGACCAGGCCATTGAATGACATCAGACCACATGCATGGGATGAGGAGGGAGACACTCAAACAGCAGCCCAATCAGTTCAACTGATCGCTGAGCAATCCCTTCTTAAGTCGGCACAGGTGATACCTTTTCAATGATCACTACAGAGACTGCTTTAGATTTTATAGCTTGGCAATATTAATTGGATTTTGATTATTCACTGGTCCAACAGCAAATCTCTGTATTCTGTAAAGCTAACACTCTCTATCTGCTTTCTTTCAACAGACATCAGTCCAGCTGTACACATAAAAAAAAAAAAAAATGTGTTTGCCTGACTCAACAATTAACTAAAACTGGGGCTGGACTTAGCACATGCAGTAAGGGACTATTGCATTAACCAATTAGGGGTAAACGCATAATTAGATAATTGATGCTGTGCAATAAAGAGAGATTTTGGGATCTGCTTTCAAGACAGAGCTGATAAGCTTGTATGATACTGAGCACTCAGTCAGGAAAAAAAAAAAAGTGGGGGACATAATGTGTTCAAGAACAAAATGTGGATTATTAAGCTATGTTGCTGGTCACTCCATCTTGGTCAATAGCTATTTTTTTTAGGGCAAGATCTAAAATAGTAAATCCCAAAATCACAAACGCATGATGTCACAAATGCTGTCATTACCAGGGATTACGTGAAGTCAATATTGTTGGTCATGTTTTCGGAAAAATGCGGAGATCTCCAGTCATGAAAAAAAAAAAAAAAAAAAGCTCATAAGTAAACATATTTTTTAATTAATTAAATGAACGGCAAATTAGATTTGAGAAAATTCAAATTGCGACATGTCCAGACCCACCAGATTTATTCTATTTTGATTATTTCTATTAGAAATTGAAAACTTTGGGGTTTACAACAGCTGTGTTTAACACAACCACATGGCAACTGATATTGGCCAGCAGTATAATTCAAAAATTTTGACACTGTCGCATGGAATGCCACATTGCCTATGTTCAGTAGCTTTTGTCATCCGAGTTGTGTATGGACAATTGAACATAAAAATAAGGCCATATTGATAAGTCAATTAGAAGGCATAAGCAGAACACTTAAATTGACATATGACATCAGCAACACTTGTTTACTATTTACACTTACACTTACTATTTTTAACTTTAGATGCGCATGGTTGACCATTGCGCAAGGGGGGAAGTGATTAGAAAAATAAAACCAAAGTTGATGATAGATGATTTTTTTGGATAGATGATTGATAGATTTTTAGCCAAATGTAACATTTGTATCCAAAACAATGTCAGAAAATGTGTGTACATAGATTTGAGTGGTCACCCAAGAGGAATACCAAATTTATTTAAGTTAGAGATGAATTATAATCAGGCTTTCAATATATTTATGTGGATAATTTGTGATAAAAATTATGAATTGCATTTATTGTGATCAACAGAAGCTCATTAATCACGCTGAAGACACATTGGGAGAATAGTTGGGGACATATAAGCAAAATGACATAGCAAAACATTATGACATAGACAAACGTTGAATTGGTCGTTCGCAGGAGAAAGGAGGTGTTTGTGTAATATTTAAAGCTAACTGTTGTACTTATGTTCCAAATAATACAGCTCCTGGTGGATCACTCAACGAGGCAATGAAGAAACTGAATAATAAAAGGAAGAAATCACTGAAAATGTAGGAGATAAGCATTTTGGGAACTAGTTTGACAAAATATTTGAATTATGGGGTAAATGGCTTACTAAAGTGGAAATAATAATAGCAGTGGCTGTAGGTATTTTTGTTTTGTTGTTCTGTTGTGTTGTGCTTTTTCTCAGATCAATGATGGCCAATGCTGCTGCCAAACAGATGATCAATATATCTGTGAAAAGATTGGGAGTGGATCTTGGTGCTATTTCTGGAGTGTACCCAATAGGTCCGGGAGTGGATTGTCATGATGAATAACAGGAAGCAAATGCAGTGAAGAATGATATATTGTAAGATGATGGAATAAAGTCACAGAGAGATGGATCACGGGTGACGCAGGAACTGAGATGATCAGGTGCGTTGGTGAAGTGACGAGTGCGGGTGAAGACAATCCAGACAGAGAACAAATCCACAAAGACACCAAACAGGAACAGGAACTCGAAGTCAGAGGACGGGAACACCAACAGGAGGGGGACACACACCAACGAGACATCAAACAACGATCTGACAATGGAGATGAGAAGTGAGTGAGTATATGTAGGTGAGTTAATGAGCTGCAGCAGGTGTGATGATGGGTGACAGCTGACGACGCTGATTATCCAAGTGGCTCGGAGCACGCCTACTGACACACACACACAAAACAACAGTGACACGAGACAAGCAGGAAACAATGTATTCATAAACCGTGACATGGATGAGCTGGATGACTTTCTGTAAAAGGGTCCAAGTAAAATCAGGGAAGAGGTGCTTTGTTACTTTCATTTTATTTTACTGTTTGAACAATGTTTTTGAAGAGGAAAGGGAGTTAGCCACACTGTGTATTTTAATTTGGGTAAAAAAGAAAGCATTTTTAGAAATTGGGTAGAGTAGGTAGAAGACATAGGAGGGGTTTTATTTATTATTTTCATAAAGGCCCCCTTCCCACACTATATACCTTATTTTTATTCATTATTTTCATCTAGTATTATCATACTCATTATATTCTCAACTGTAACTGACAGGGGACGATTGAGGGTCAGAAGCAGGTCATTATCCGTATTACGAGTTTTACGAGAATTATCTGAAAGGTTTTATAACTTCCATATATATATATATATCTCCCTAACTGCTTATTGATCACCACACAAACCCCAGAACCAAGACTCCTGGGAAACCTGATCAAAAAGGGAGTGGCCAGAAAACTCTATCTATCTCATCACGTTGGAGAAAGAGGTGAGACTTGAAGCCCTGGTTTGACACCGGAGCTGATCTCACTTTGATGTCATCCCAACTCTTTGACAGACTCTGAATCGAAGCTAAGAGACAAAATCGAACTGAAATCCCAAATGTCCTAAATGTGCAGTCATACAGCCAAAATGAGATCCAACTTGAACAGATAGCTCCCATCCATCTAATGATTGGCCCAATGAGTCTGGTACACCCTGTGTACATCTCACCAATGGACATGTACCCCCTTCTCGTCTGCAAAGATCTGCTAGACTGCTTTGAGCCCTTATTGGACTTCAGACAGCTGAAAATTTGAGCTCAAGTGTGAGAACATCTGCCTCTCCAGCCAACCAGATCACCTGAGCCAGACTGTTAGGCCACAGAGGTCACGAGAAATCTCGCAGCCAGCCACGAGAACACTATCTCAGCACCAGAGCAAAGTTCAAGTTTGCTACTCTGCACTTTTCAACTCACCATAGACTATGGGTAGACAACTCTGCAATCAGTCTAACACTGTTCAAAGCCCTCATGGAAGACACACCAGACCTTCCCTCTGCAAACAAGTGCACACACTTCCCTTTGGACTCTTCCCTATCAACTATGATAACTGCCAAGAGAATTTGCGCTTTGAATTTGAAATGGAATGATCGGTGTCTCACTCACTACTTCCTGGTCCTTCCAGACCCACTGCATAATGTCTATATAGGAGCAGACATCTTGATTCGCCTCAAGGCTCATGTGGACTTTATCAGTGAGATGGTATGGGCCCCACCGACATCACAGCCCCCTGTGGTTCCTGTCAACCCTGAAAATCTCCTGTCAGGCCAGACCATTCCAGAAGTCTGTACCTTAATCAACAAACATGAAACTGCAGTACCAGCTTACACCAAAGGGGTTGCTGTTCGGCTCAACATGCAATGTGGTCAAACACTAAACCACATGCTGAGCTTCTTCCAACCTTCACCTGAATGTGTGAAACTTGGACTCAATCTGGAAGCCACACCACTCACTGAACTGTCATCCTGTGTAGTCTACATCCTGTTCAACAACTGCACGGCAATGGACATCAGGATTTCCAAGGCCTATGGCCTGGGATGGCTAGTGAGTCACGACTTCCATGACTTTGAACTCACCTTACCAGTCATTGGTCCAATCCCATCTTCGATGATCCCAGAAGGGAGCACAGACAACACAGTGTTCACAGCACCCTTCAAAATCATCTCCATCGCTTCTGTAATGCTGATGGCCAAAGATTAAGTGTGCAGAACAGAGCTGACAGAGGACCAACATCTTGCAGTATACACAGTCACCAGCCAGCCTGCCTGCGAGACTGACGACAGTGCTGCACCTCTGACTGCCAACACAACAGATGACACAAGACAAGTCCTTTACAAATACAAAGTGTCATTTGCCAAAGATTAACCTCCACACAGTGCGCATCCCAATGCACCCTAATGCTCCTCCCACTTTTGTCAAGCAGTACAAGATCCCCATCGCCTCACACGAACCGGTGCAGGAGATTGTTGACTCTATGCTTGAGAAAGGTGTCATCCGTCCATGCAACAGCACCTACTCTGCTCCTATCTGGCCTGTCCTCAAACCAAACATCAAGTGGTGACCCACCATTGACTACAGAAAACTGAACCAATAGGTACCACTGTCACGATGGCCCATGACCCAGCTGGAGCAGGAAATACCCAGAATCAAAGGAGCCACCATCTTCTCTACGCTTGATGTGGCCTCAGGATTCTGGACCATTCCAGTACAATCCAGAAGACAGTATACCTTCACAAGGTGCCCGCTCGGCTATGCCCACTCGCCAGCTCAACATGTTCCTGAACAAAGCATGCCCAGATGCAAGAATGAGAGGCAACCTCATCTATGTAAATGATGTTCTCATGAAGAGCACAACAGTGGCTGATCATCTGAAAGAGATAGACCACATTCTGAACCAATTAGCCACCGCCAGTGCCAAAATTGCCCTCCACAAGGGGCAGTGGTGTTGAACCATGGTCAATTATGTGGCCTACTCTTCTACTCTTCTCAATTATGTGGCCTACTCTACTTCTTGGGGTGTGCAACTACTCTCAGCAGTTCATTGAGAACTACGCAGACACTGCACGACCACTAACTGCTCTTCTGAAGAAGGACTGCCCATTCGTCTGGACAGAAGCTCAAGCAAACACCATGAATGAACTG
Organism: Paracanthobrama guichenoti; assembly: GCA_018749465.1. Lineage (NCBI taxonomy): Eukaryota > Metazoa > Chordata > Actinopteri > Cypriniformes > Gobionidae > Paracanthobrama > Paracanthobrama guichenoti. The sequence continues at coordinate 35,187,536 of CM031959.1, read as the reverse complement.
AAACAACATCTGTGCACAGACCCATGTCTTGCTTATGTAACGAGTTAAAGTGAATTATATAAGTATGTAATACTTTTGCTTTTCACCAAAATCCTTTTTATTGGTTTTATCCTGTTTTTCTTTGAGTGTTATTTGCTTATTTTGCTGTAAACTTTATAGGGACTTTTAAGGGACTTTATTTTGACACTATTTTCTGGTGATCTTCTGACACCATTTTCAAGTGAGTGCGCGCCTCTCGCCAGTTCGCATTGCATATGCTGGGGAGAGGTAAACGGTTTTCTGAGCTCTTTGAATTCTGGATGAATTAAGTTTGTAAAGTGTATAAATTGATTCAATATCTTATTGTAAACTATACTGAGAGTAAACTATACTGTTAGCAGTGTTCTGATGTACGTTTTATATGTATGTGGATTGAAAATGGTTATATCGAGTGGATCGCATGATATGTTGTTGGCATGTTTTTGAGTCTTCTATTAACAGTTATTATGTCATATAGGAATATCTTGCGAAACGTCCATGGGAGAGATATGACCTTTGTGCATATTAATCCACAGGTATTTTACTTTTATTGTTTTTTTATGTTCTTGTGCTATGAATAATCCTATAATGTCTCAATGTTAGTGTTAATTCTTTCAATTGTTAAACAGAGCCAGTTCACATTGCATATGCTGGGGAGAGGAATATCTTGCGAAACGTCCATGGGAGAGATATGACCTTTGTGCATATTAATCCACAGACGAGATCCGATCCTGATCTGGTGTGGGTATCAATAAACTCCCCTTTGATGAACAGCAGTGAGAGTATCCTGGTCTTCTATTATTCACAACGCAGAGAGAGAGAGATAGAGAACGTAACGGCGGTCAGCAGAGGACCGGTTATATTGGTGCCGTGACCCGGATTTGAAGATTTGCTTCCAGATCTACGTCAGTTGGGTCGCCGAGGGACACTGCATTGAGGTTCACTGTCTCATTAGTGAAGAACTGTGAGAAAACAAACAGACACTTGTTATTTCTAATACTGACTTTTCTCATTTGAGTGACACTTTCTCACGTTTTCTGATATTTTTCAAGAGTGTTTATTCTGTTGGACATTTATCACTAAGTGTAGTTTTTTTGTGAGTGAAATTAAATATGGCATTCAGTTTAAAAAGGAGATGAATTTGATGCATATGAGACATTGACTGGTTTAGGTCTTGGGAGAGGGAAGTTTTGAAACTCCAGTTACTCCAATTGTGAGGGAGAGTAAAGTGAGCAGAACACCACCTGTATTATGCTCCACACACGTAATTGACCATGATCCAAATCCAGTAGCTGATGCTGTGCCCTTGGCTGCTCCAGACATAACAGATCCAAACTGGCAAGGTTTGATAGCACAGATTGCTCAACAAGTGGGGCAGACTCTGTTAGCATCCCAAAAAGAGGCTAGTTATGGTCAAGAAGAGAATAGAGATGCACAAACACAAAGGTTAGGTGCTAGCAAGACATTCTCAGACATGCCTTCACTTAACTTGACTGGAGTGAGGTTGGTCATGCATAGTGAAGCAAAAGAGCCCCCAGTTTACCGTGGTGATGCATCAGACAAGCTTAGCGTGCGTGAATGGGAGGAACTGATGGACACCTATCTGAGAAAAAGAGGGATACCATTAGCAGAGCAGCATCAAGAGATCTTAAGCAGACTGATGGGTAAAGCTAAAGATGTCGTCAGAGTCACTCTCCGTTGTAATTCAGCTTTAAGCCCAGCTGAGAACCCAAAAGTTATCATGGACATCCTGAAACAACATTTTAGTGATGTTCATTACTCATGTATGCCCTTGGCTGACTTCTATGGTACTGTTCCATTAGCAGGAGAAGATTCCGTTGAATACTGGGTGCGGCTGAATAAAGCAGTGGATCTTGTGGAGGAAGCTTTAAAGAGACTTGGACGACGAATGGAGAATCCATGTCAAGAAGCTGTAATGATGTTTGTAAAGTACTGTCCTGACTCCACTCTTGCAGCAATGTTCCGTTTCAAATCTCCAGAAAAATGGACTGCTCAGGAGATCCAAGAGCAGCTTGATCGCTACCAGACAGAGTTAAAAGAGTAGGTGTCGACCAAGCCAACACGTCATACAGCTACAAGACATGTCACCGCTCATGTTCAGACGTCCCACGAAGATGAAGCGGATGTTGGCTCTCCAATAGAGCCAGGTGAGTGTAGCAGAGTCAGCACTGCACATACCACACAGAGTGACGACAATTGCATGAGAACTTTAATTAGTCTTCTTGATCGTGCAAATGTCTCAAAATGTCCAAATGCAGTCTCGCCAGCCCCAGAGCAAGTTCTGTAGAGTATGCAGATCCCAAAATCACTCTACTGTAGCACACTGTCATCGAGAACGTCTGTGTTTTGCATGCCTTCAGCCTGGGCATAGTAAGAGGGAGTGTACAAGTGAGAGGTCCAGACCTGGTCCAGCACCATTCCGGGGGCCACCAAGTTTAAACTAGATGGCTCACGTTTAGAAGAGGAATGCGTGAGCACAAGAGAAGAACCCCTAGAGAATAATGATCTTCAACAGTTTTACGAGAACGCATGTTCGCAAGTTCCCACTGGGACCAAAGTGATAGCACAAAATGCCCAAGCAGTTGAGGCATTTGACGATTTGTTCTATGCACCAGTCAGTGTAAATAATGCATTTTCAATGAAGGGAATGCTTGATACAGGTTCCATGGCCTGCACTTTTAGTGACAAAGCAGAAAAGAGGATGTTAAGTGAAAATGTACTGCCTTCACCCACACCACTTCAAGAAGAAGTCATCTTAGTAGGATGTGGTGGCAAGGTTACAAGACCAAAATGTTTATATGAGGTTGAGTTGAAGGTTTATGGAGAGAGCTGCCTAGTGCCCATTCTCGTTGTACCCGGCCAGCGGGATGATCTGATCTTTGGCACGAATGTAATCAAATTCCTTGCGCATCGCATGAAAGGTAGCAGTGATTACTGGAGACTTGTTTCTAATCACAGTGTGGAACCGATGACAGGATGTGAGCAGTTCCTGGATGTTATGGCCAACACGTGTTGGTGGAAGGGTTCAAGAGTTGCCGGACAAGGTGGGAACCATCAAGCTACAGCAGAGTGTTACCCTCTTAGCAAAGCAGGAACATCTTGTCTGGGGAAAGTTGCCCAGAAATGTCCCCATGTCCCCAGGGAGCACAGTTGTAGTGGAACCAACAACTTCGAGGTCTGCGGCACGAGACATCATGGCCGGGCGGTTTGTCACGCCATTATGGGGTGATCGCTGGGTTCCTCTAAAAGTCACCAACTTCTCTGACAAGCCAGTCACCCTAAAGAGGAACCGTAAATTAGCAGATGTGTTCCCATGTGTTGCAGTGGAAGATTTCGAACTTTTTCAAGGGCTGAGTCGAGCTGAGGTGGTTGTGGAGGAGAATCAGCGTTCACCAGATTCATCAGCTGATTTCAGGCGAAAATTGGAAACCGTTGGTCTCGCTGATCTTGACATCCAGTCTTGCTCTGTCAGCCATGAGTCAAAAGAGAAATTAGTCCAGTTACTGGAGAAGTACAACAATGTGTTTTCCAAGCATGCATTGGACTGTGGTGAAGTTAAAGGGTTTGTTCACCGCATTCGGCTAATGGATGAGCGTCCATTCAGACTCCCTTATCGTAGAGTGCCGCCAGCACACTACCAGAAGTTGCGGCAAGTTTTGTCCCAGATGGAAGAACAAGGGATAATCAGGAAGTCTGTAAGTGAGTATGCTTCCCCGTTAGTCCTAGTGTGGAAGAAGGCTGGCAGTCTGTGGATATGCACAGACTTCAGATGGTTGAATGCAAGGATGATAAAGGATGCACACCCACTTCCACACCAGTCTGACTGCTTAGCTGCTCTGGAGCGGAAACACACTCTTTAGCACCATAGACCTGACATCAGGATTCTATAACATACCCATGGCCGAAGAGGATAATAAATATACTGCGTTCACGACTCCTGTAGGGTTACATGAGTATAATAGGATGCCGCAAGGGCTATGTAACAGCCCAGCTTCCTTTATGCGGATGATGGCAAGCATCTTTGGAGACTTAAACTTCAGTAGCTTATTATGTTACCTTGACGACCTGTTGGTGTTCGCTCCAAATGAACGAGAAGCATTGGAAAGATTAGAGGTCGTGTTCAGTCATCTAAGGCAGTACAATCTTAAGCTGAGCCCTAAGAAATGCCACCTACTGAGAACTTCTGTAAAATTCCTGGGTCACATTATAGACAGAGACGGAGTTTCTGTAGATCCTGCTAAAGTTGAGGTTATCTCTAAGCTGTCCAAGTTTGATTTGATGGAAGATGACAGATGTACTCCATCAGTACAGAGAATTAAGTCAGTCCTTGGTATGATCTTATATTACCAACATTTCATTCCTGGATGTTCTGCTTTGGCGAAGCCACTTTTTTCTCTCACAGCGGGGCAGAGAAGGAAGCGTGGAAGCAAGGGAGAAACTAAAGCAGGAACTTACAGGAAGCTCAAGCCCACAGATTGGACTGAGGAATGTGATCATGCATTATGTAACCTCAAGAAGAGCTTGCTTAAAAGTGTGGTTTTAGTACACCCCGACTTCACTCGACCTCTGATTCTTGCAATTGACGCTTCATTGGATGGGTTGGGAGCAGTATTATCCCAAGCAGGTACGCTAGCGAAGAGCGAGCTCGCCCAATCGCATTCGCGAGCAAGACCCTGAGCAGGTCGCAGAGGAACTATCCACTTCATAAGCTCGAGTTTCTGGCACTCAAATGGAGTGTGTGCGAAAAATTTAGCCACTGGATAAAAGGTCAAACATTCACAGTCTGGACAGACAACAGTCTGCTCACATATGTTATGTCCAAAGTGAAACTCAATGCTTGTGAGCAACGTTGGTTATCCAAATTGGCAGCTTACACTTTCGAGCTAAAGCATATAGCAGGGACGAAAAACACAGTGGCGAATGCTCTGAGTAGAGACCCCTTTGTCAAAAATTGTGAGCAGCAGGCTAATGAAGGAGAGCTATCGTGATTTACTTGTGGAAGCTGAAGAGGTTGATGGAGATGGAGTTCGGGATGCTTTTCCTCAAGGAGCTCAGAACTTGCAGATCTGCCTCCAATCCTGTCCTGCCTCTCCTTCTGACAGCACCACTGTTCAAGCCTGTTTAAGTTTACATGATCAATGGGAGGAAACATCAAAAGCAAGAGCTGTATAGCTAATTCAGTCTTATCAAGATTTAGTTCCAGCTAGTGTTGATGCCCTTCCAACGATCCCTGCAGATGAAATTCATGAATTGCAGGAGACCGATTCAGTCATTTCGAGGGTGATATTCTTTTTGAATTTAAAGTGTCAACCATTGAGGCGAGAAAAGGCCAATATGAGTTCCAGAGCCATAACTCTCTTCAGACGTTGGGACAAACTAAAGATTGAGGATGGAATACTCTACCGAATCACACAAGATCCACATAGTAAACAAAAATGGTATCAGCTGGTCTTACCCTCTAGTCTCAAGGATCAAGCTTTGAAGGGTGTGCATGATTTGGCGGGTCATCAAGGCCAAGCGAGAACCATCCATCTAGCCTGCCAACGCTTCTTCTGGCAGGGAATGGAGAAAGATGTTTGCGAATACATCAAGTGTTGTCAAAGATGCATTCTGGCCAAAGCTCCCGAACCATCTGCGCGAGCCCCGCTTGAAAGTATTAAGACTTCTATGCCCATGGAGCTGGTATGTCTCGATTTCTGGACTGCGGAGGATGGGAAGAAACGTTCAGTTGATGTGCTCGTTCTGACAGATCATTTCACGAAGTTGGCTCATGCTTTCCCTTGTGCGAATCAGTCCGCAAAACAAGTCGCAAGGAAATTGTGGGACCGTGTATTCTGTGTGTACGGATTTCCGAGTCGCATCCACACTGACCAGGGAGCCAACTTCGAAAGTGCTCTTCTAGCAGAGTTGTTGAAACTATCAGGGATCACTAAGTCTCACACCACCACTTACCACCCCATGGTCCATGAGACAACAGGGTACGCTCCATTTCAGCTTATGTTCGGCCGTGTACCAAGATTACCAGTAGACGTTATGTTCAGACAGGTGCTACACGACCCTGTAGTTGTTGATCACAGTACTTACCTGAAGTCATTGATGTCATACCTCCATAAAGCAGCTGAGATTGCGCAGAGACACTTTGAAAAAGAGCAGCGTAAACAGGCAAGAGGTTACAACAAGAAAGTCAAGGGGACATGTCTGAATATTGGGGACTGTGTGCTGGTGGCGAATAAAGGAGAACGAGGAAAGAGGAAATTAGCAGATAAGTGGGATCCAGCAGTGTACACTGTAGTGGACAGAAACCTGCAGACGCACACTTACAAGCTGAAAGATGAAAAAGGGAGTGTGAGGATTGTGCACAGGAACCTACTGTTGGATATTAGTTTCCTACCTGTTGAGTCACCTGATAAAGAGGGAAGCATTTTACCTTCTGCAGTGGAGTTGGAGAGTGAGTCAGGTAGTGTCAGAAGTGAGCCTTGTGTGGATGACTTTGAACCAACAGACCTAGAGGAGAGGACCAGGAGATGGGTTAATGGGGACTCTGAAAGCCTGGTAGTTCAGGACTCTGCTGTTGAGGAAGCTTTAGGAACAGACCATCTCAGTTCAGGTGGAAAAGAGTCCAGTGATCAGTTGCAGACTGAAGAGAACAGTAGCAGAGACCTTCTTCAGAGTGAAGTTGAAACCAATCCAACATCTCTTGATGTTAACCTTGACTGTGACACAGATACACATACACAAATTCTGACTGACACCCATGTTCCAGTTCCTGACATTCAGGGTGTTAGAACACGAGCAGGCAGAGTTGTTAAGAAAGTGAACAGATTAATTGAGTCAATGGTTCAGAAACCCTTTTACCTCCAAGGTGTAGGAAGTACACTGAAAAAGAGATCTGGTTCATTTCTTTCTCTGTTTTAATGAGTATTTTGTTTCAGTTTTTTTTTTTTTTTTTTCTGTATTGATGTGAAAAGACATTTTGATTCCAAATATGAAGGCCAGGTCATATTATGGTGTACAAGGCATCATAGTGTTCCGAGATGATTTTAGGCTTGATCAACCTGAGGTTTTTCTCGACCTATTAGTGGGTAACTCACAAGTTGAACTAATGAATGTTTCACTATAGACCTGTACCGGTTATTTGGGTTGGATTCAGTACGGATTTTAGTGAAATCCGGAAGGGGTGAATATAACGAGTTAAAGTGAATTATATAAGTATGTAATACTTTTGCTTTTCACTAAAATCCTTTTTATTGGTTTTATCCTGTTTTTCTTTGAGCGTTATTTGCTTATTTTGCTGTAAACTTTATAGGGACTCTTATGTTGACACTATTTTCTGGTGATCTTCTGATGCCATTTTCAAGTGAGTGCACGCCTCTAGCCAGTGCGCATTGCATATGCTGGGGAGAGGTAAGCGGTTTTCTGAGCTCTTCGAATTCTAGATGAATTAAGTTTGTAAAGTGTATAAATTGATTCAATATCTTATTGTAAACTATACTGAGACTGTTAGCAGTGTTCTGATGTACGTTTTATATGTATGTGGATTGAAAATGGTTATATCGAATGGATCGCATGATATGTTGTTGGCATCTTGCGAAACGTCCATGGGAGAGATATGACCTTTGTGCATATTAATCCACAGACAAGATCCGATCCTGATCTGGTGTGGGTATCAATAAACTCCCCTTTGATGAACAGCAGTGAGAGTGTCCTGGTCTTCTATTATTCACAACGCAGAGAGAAAGAGATAAAGAACGTAACGGCGGTCAGCAGAGGACCGGTTACACTTACCCTGATCCACAAAAGGAGTTCCACTTGGAAGCTGGATTCTCCAAACACTGCCTTAGTGCTGGTCTATACCAAAGGCATGAAGAAGACAAAAGAGTGGTCACATATGCCAGCAAGACACTTCTTCCACCAGAGAGCAAATACTCTGACTGTGAAAAGGCTCTACTCTGCACTGTATGGGCCATCCAGCAATTCATCCAGTCGATGGGTGCTCTTACAACCAAGAGGGCATCCTAAAAACAGGTGCGGGCATACTATGGCTGAATGACCAGCCTTGCCCTCCATAGCACTTCAAGTTAGGTCCTCAGTCATCGCAATATGCTGAGGTAGCAGCCATTCTAATAACCCTCCAAATCGCATTGATCCATAACATCAGAGAACTCCTTATTTGCACAGACTCCAACTATGCCAGACTCAGTTTCACATGCCACCTTCCACGTTGGAAACAAAATGGGTTCAAAATGGCAAACAACAAGTCAGTCAAACACCAACACCTGTTCCAAGCGTACAATGACATCACAAGAGTACACGACATGATCGCCTACTGGAAAAAGGTGAAAGGACACTCAAGGCAACCAGGCCTTGACAAAGACTTGACTGACCAAACTGATGCCCTGGCCAAGACTGGCGCACTTCACAGCAATCTATGGTCACCTCCACCCTTAACGTTGCAGCGATAACCCGCAGCAAGCGACCTATTCCTGTGGCAATTCCAACATCACAGCCGCTTGTATTGGCTCCACAAATTTCTAACAACGACATGGCTGACATGCAAGCCTCTGATTCTGCCATATAAACTATGCTAATCCACCTCTCAGATCCCTCCAACCACCCTATCACTGCGTCTGAATTCACTGCTGCCCCAGGCCTCAGACGACTACATGATGTCAAACACATGCTGAATATCAAAGACAACATTCTGTGGTATGCCCCTGATGACCTCACAGAGCAAAGGCTTGTGGTGCCACATTGTCAAAGGGGGGTCATGCTAATGTATGCCCACGACGCACCATGTGCTGGACACCATGGTACCAGAGCCACTTACGAGACACTGAAACAAGTGGCATACTGGCCTGGCATGTAACAAGACGTGGCAGAATATGTCAGAGAGTGCCTGGTTTGCTGCCAATTCCAACCAGCAAACCCAAACCATAGAGGCCCACTGCAACGCAGAGGAGTCACGTTCCCATGGTCAGACCTCCAAATAGACTGGGTAGGACCCCTGCCCAGATCGATGAGGGGCAACAAATACTGATATGCAGTTGAGCTTGTACTCCCAGGAGTTTCCAGACCTGCTGTATGATCTCAGCTGAAAAGTGAATGCCTCTGTCCGAGTTCACTTTAAGGGGCAGTCCGAACCTGGAGAAGTGGAACAATCCAATCGAACTGTGGTCGGCATGCTGAGAAAGTATGTGTCTGCCAACCAGAAAGACTGGGATGTGAAACTTCCATTGGTGCTTATGGCCATCAGAGCCACCCTGCACGAATCAACTCATGTGTCTCCCTTTGAACTAATGACTGGGCGGCAAATGACACTGCCACTACACCTGCTGTATCAATCGGGAGACTCCAGCCTTGTCACAGCCTATATCACACAACCTTTGCTTTCACCCAGCAACATCTTCAAAAGAATGCTGAAGGCCAGAAAGCATATTATGACCGGAAAGCGTCACACCAGGAGCTGGACGTAGGCGACAGGGTCTGGTATTATAGCTTCGTCCAGCCGCCCGGACAGCTTCCTATCGGCTGTCAAAGAAATTCCTGCCTCACTGGACAGGTCCTTATGAGATTGTGGACAAACTCTCCCCGGTTGCGTACCGAATCAAACAGAGCCGGGGACAGAAAGAGACAATTTTCCAAAGGGTCCGCCACAATCAAGTCAAAATACATGTGGTTACTGGCAGAGAAAGACAGGGAGGGGCCAATGCAAGCTAAACTCAGTTGCAGACCTCACAGCAAAAATACTGTCCTGACCAACCAAGGACACCCCTCCACTACTCTCCCCATCTCTTTCTCTCTCTCTCTAGTACCAGGATGCTGCTGTGGCTCACTGTCCTGTGCCTCCAGTTCGCCAGAGGATGACTGCAACCAGATATCCTGTCACCAGGTCCAGCATCAGGCATTGTACTTAGGGGACAATCCGGACTCCTGATCACCAACTGCAGGACCCACACCCAGAAAGTGTATGTTCGACTCAACCCTCGCAACGTCTACCAAACACACTATCCCCGCGCTGTCACATGGTATAGCTGGGCAGGTGCACGGTGGACAGAGGATGCCCTCACTCATGCAGAAGCCGACAGTCAAGCACATGCTCACCCAACTGGGAAAAGTGACAGTCACACAAGCAGAGCTAAGTGGACACAACCGCCGCACCAAATGGTTCCTGGGAGATTTGCTTGGAGCCACCGCTGCCGTCGGAACCCTGTTTAATATTGGCATGTCTAGCGTCAACGCAGTGAGCTTAGCCACTGTAAGGCGGCATGTAGCTGAAATCCAGACTGAAATCCCACAGCTGAGAAAACAGCTCACAACACAGAGTGCAACCCTGCAGACCATCGGCAAATCATTGAAAGGCACTCCGGTGTTTCTTAATACTCAGTGTCCTGCTGAACCAAACTGTGAACTCAATGAGACAACCGTTTTCAGTTTTCCAAAATGATTTTGCCCAAACGCAGCTGGTCACAGCCCTGATGACAGACATGCTGCTGGAGGTGAGCTCCTCCATTGACAGCCTAGCCATGGGCAGGATTCTGGTACCTCTAAGCCTTGTGCAAACAGTGCTGGCCTCTGCCACTACCAGCCCAGCCGATCCTCTTTAAGCACACCTTGCCTACTCTCTGGGTAGCGCCATCCCCTTGCATGTAGACCCTCAGCAAAGCGAGGTGGCCTTTCTCCTGAATCTACCCATCATCGAATCAAACAATAATCTATAGACTCAAGGACATGGTTAATGTCGGGTTTTGGTAAGGTAACACCCATATCAAGCTACACACCCCCGACATGGTGGGCTACTACGACAGCAACACACAGCCGTACTTGGCCCCCAACCTGTGTATTTGTACTTTGACTAAGGACATTTACTGCCTCTGCCCTAGCAAACCATTCCTCAGAGATAACACTGAAGGAATCTTCAGGTTGCAGCCCATGAGAAGTGACACCCGTTGCCCTGCCGAGGCCACATCTTGCACCCAAGTCATTGAAAATGTTTAAAACGAAACCCACGGGAAGGAGGTACCAAGACAGAGACCATGCCAAACCTCAACGAGATGGACTCTCTGCCTGAGGAACCAAAGACTGAGAACAATTAGAAACCACCTGCCACTCGACCATCATCCACCTGCCATCCAACCAAAATGATGACTGTCATCCGACGATGTCACACGGACTTCGTCAGATGAAAAGGGGGACTGTAGCATCTGGAGTCTCTCTCTTCAGGATCAAAGATGAGTCGATCCCACTATAAACGTCAGGAAACCTTTAGCCGCATATAAATTAATATTTCGGTGCCAATGAGTCTGAGGGAGATGGCACCTTCGACAGTTTTGTAACTTGGCTGAAGTAGGACAGACAACACTGTTAGAGTCCTGTGACAACTCCAATCAGATTCTAATCTTGTTCCATGCCTCTAACCCCCCTACAGTTAGCAAACTTGGAAGTAAAACTGTATTAACTCTGACTCCTCATAAAACATGCGAAGTGGGTCGTAAATGGAGACAAAGAGAATCTTTCCCACTCAGAATTCACCCTCTGGATTGGTCAAGTTACCAAGGAGAGGCATGGAACAATTGTCCTAAAAACACAGGACAGAGCTTTTTTCTTAGCGCTTCCTCTCTCGCACCTTCCTCCAGTCATCTCAACTCGACTTGGCTCGAGGCGGCTTCGGCCCTGGCTTGGCAGTGCAGTCACGTTGGTTAGTTCCTCTGAAGTCGGCACGCTCCATCTAAGCGCTCAAGGAACTCTCTCAACTCCAACAAGATGATCTTCCTTTCCTCCCTCCTCGGCAACATTCGCTCTCAAGCAACCCACATTCAAACCCAGCTAAAGGAATGCTCCAGTTCAAGGAATCTCTGAAGGACTCACACACATTCTTTTATATTCAGCACAAAGAAATATGCAAGTATAAACTCTATTGAAATTTAGATGTGTTAAGATGTGTACCCCTGTTTAAGGTGACAATGCTCTTTGCTGGCTCGCTAGGGTTACTTGCTTGTGAAATTGCCATTCCTCTGCCCTTTCCCTATTTCTCTTCCCTTCATTCTCTTTCGTTACTTTTCGTTATTCTGTATATACATGTAAACCTTTATGTAGTGGTATGTATTCGTAGTATCAATTATATCAATTATTAAAACCACTATGTCCACGTTTCATTGTCATTGTTACCGCTCACAAAACATAAGTCACTTTAATGTTCAGATCTAGCTACGGGCTCTCATAAGTATCAAATCAAATCAAATCACCTTTATTTATATAGCGCTTTTAACAACTCCAGTTGTTTCAAAGCAGCTTCACATTGTTAACAGGAAAATAATGCAACAGAATTTGTACAGCCGTTCTGGTGAAACGGTGATGTTATCCAGCTAATTTCAAGTATCATATAGTGTCAATGCGGGCAGATCGGTAATATAGGTGAAATTTAGGTGTCCCCAACTGAGCAAGCCAAAAGCCAGAGGCAATGGTGGCAAGGAACCAAAACTCCTTCAGGTCAGAATGGAGAAAAAAAACCTTGGGAGAAACCAGGCTCAGTCGGGGTGCCAGTTCTCCTCTGGCCAACGAACAAACAGTGTATGATTATAATTCAGGCAATATAGCTGGTCTTAATTCACATTAGGTAAATAGATATTCGTAAGATTATTCGAAAGATTGGAGTCGTCACACCGAAGACGGGTTTAATGAGGATGTCGTGTCAATGCGGCATTTACGGGGGGAGTTTATTTGACACGCTCTCTGCAGACATTTCAGGGATGCATTGGTCATGTCCAGGCGCAGGTCCACCATCTGATCTGGATACGGCCCGGATCCGGCTGACTGCAGTAAACCTCGGGATAAACAGAGAGACTAACATTAGCGTAGATGCCATTCTTCTTATGATGTAACGAGTACATCAGGTGTTATGGGAAGTGTTCCCGGTTCCGGCTGACCTAGTTAATGCAGCCTAACAATCATTTACTGATTTGAATAATAGAAATTGATAATGTTTTATGTGTAAGCCATAGTAAAGAGATGTGTTTTTAGTTTAGATTTAAACTGACAGAGTGTGTCTGCTTCCCGAACAATGCTAGGAAGACTGTTACAGAGTTTAGGCGCTAAATAGGAAAAGGATAGACCGCCTGCAGTTGATTTTGATATTCTAGGTATTATCAACTGGCCAGAGTTTTGAGACCGCAATAGACGTGATGGAGTATAATGCGTTAAGCGTTCGCTCAAGTACTGGGGAGCTAAACCATTTAGTGCTTTGTAAGTAATAAGCAAGATTTAAAAATGTATACAATGTTTAATAGGGAGCCAGTGCAGCGTTGACAGAACCGGGCTAATATGGCCATACTTCCTTGTTCTAGTAAGAGCTCGAGCTGCTGCGTTTTGGACCAGCTGAAGTTTGTTTATTAAGCAAGCAGGGCAACCACCCAGTAAAGCATTACAATAATTTACCCTTGAGGTCATGAACGCATGAATTATCTGTTCAGCATTTTGCATTGAAAGGATGTGCCATAATTTAGATATGTTTTTAAGATGGTAGAATGCAGTTTTACAGATGTTAGAAACAAGGCTTTCAAATGAAAGATTGGTATCAAAGAGCACACCCAGGTTCCTAACTGACGACGAGGACGTGACAGAGCAGCCATCGAGTGTTAGACAGTATTCTAGGTTACTACTTGCAGAGTTTTTTTGTCCAATAATTAAAAATTCATTTTTTTCTGAATTAAGTTGCAGGAAATTACTAGATCTCCAATATTTTATATCAACTATGCATTCCGTTAATCTTGTGAATTGGTAAGTTTCGTCAGGGCGTGAAGAAATATAGAGCTGAGTATCATAACAGCATAACAGTGAAAACTAATGCCATGCTTCCTAATGATATCTCCCAGTGGTAGCATGCACAGGGTGAAGAGCAACGGTCCTAGCACTGAGCCCTGCGGTACTTCATACTGAACTTGTGATCGGTGTGGCATCTCTTCTTTTACTGCTACAAACTGATAACGGTCAGATAAGTATGATTTAAACCATGCCAATGCAGTTCCACTAATGCCAACAAAATTTTCGAGTCTATTCAAAAGAATGTTGTGGTCGATAGTATCGAATGCAGCACTAAGATTGAGTAACACTAATAGAGAGATACAACCACGATCGGATGATAAGAGTAAATCATTTGTAACTCTGATGAGAGCAGTCTCAGTACTATGATACGGTCTAAATCCTGACTGGAAATCCTCACCGATACCATTTCTTTCTAAAAAGGAACATAATTGTGAAGACACTGCCTTTTCCAGTATTTTTGACAGAAAGGGTAGATTTGAGATCGGTCTGTAATTGCCTAATTCTGTAGGATCAAGTTGAGTTTTTTTAATAAGTGGTTTGATAATAGCCAACTTAAAAGTTTTTGGTACATATCATTAACTCTTTGTCATTAGGATATTAAGAAGAGGATCTATGACCTCTGGTAGCATCTCAAAAAAGTTGGGACAAGCCATGTTTCCCACTGTGTGGCATCCCCTCTTCTTTTTATAACAGTCTGCAAACGTCTGGGGACGGAGGAGACAAGTTGCTCAAGTTTAGGAACAGGAATGTTGTCCCATTGTTGTCTAATATAGGCTTCTAGTTGCTCAACTGTCTTAGGTCTTCTTTGTCGCATCTTCCTATTTATGATGCGCCAAATGTTTTCTATGGGTGAAAGATCTGGACTGTAGGCTGGCCATTTCAGTATCATGATGTTGTAATTGATGCAGTATGTGGTCTGGCATTGTCATATTGGAAAATGCAAGGTCTTCCCTGAAAGAGACAACGTCTGGATGGGAGCATATGTTGTTCTAGAGCTTGGATATACCTTTCAGCATTAATGGTGCCTTTCCAGATGTGTAAGCTGCCCATGCCACACGCACTCATGCAACCCCATACCATCAGAGATGCAGGCTTCTGAACTAAGCGCTGAGAACAACTTGGGTTGTCCTTGTCCTCTTTAGTCCGGATGACATGGCTTCTCAGTTTTCCAAAAAGAACTTTAAATTTTGATTTGTCTGACCACAGAACAGTTTTCCACTTTGCCACAGTCCATTTTAAATGAGACTTGGCCCAGAGAAAACGCCTGCGCTTCTGGATCATGTTTGGATATGGCTTCTTTTTTGACCTATAGAGTTTTAGCCAACAAAGGCGAATGGCACGGTGGATTGTGTTCACCGACAATGTTTTCTGGAAGTATTCCTGAGCCCATGTTGTGATTTCCATTACAGTAGCATTCCTGTATGTGATACAGTGCCGTCTAAGGGCCCAAAGATCACGGGCATCCAGTATGGTTTTCTGGCCTTGACCCTTACGCACAGAGAATGTTCCAGATTCTCCGAATCTTTGAATGATATTATGCACTGTAGATGATGATAACTTCAAACTCTCTGCAATTTTTCTCTGAGAAACTCCTTTCTGATATTGCTCCACTATTTTTCGCCACAGCATTGTGGGAATTGGTGATCCTCTGCCCATCTTGATTTCTGAGAGACACTGCCACTCTGAGAGGCTCTTTTTATACCCAATCATGTTGCCAATTGACCTAATAAGTTGCAAATTGGTCCTCCAGCTGTTCCTTATATGCACATTTAACTTTTCTGGCCTCTTATTGCTACATGTCCCAACTTTTTTGGAATGTATAGCTCTCATGAAATCCAAAATGAGCCAATATTTGGCATGACATTTCAAAATGTCTCACTTTTAACATTTGATATGTTATCTATATTCTATTGTGAATAAAATATAAGTTTAAGAGATTTGTAAATTATTGCATTCCTTTTTTATTCACAATTTGTACAGTGTCCCAACTTTTTTGGAATTGTGTTTGTAATTTTAATTTAATTTAATAACATATGTGGCCGAGACACTACAAGGTCTCAAATAATTTAGGTGCAGCCTCACCATGCAGCACCTGGAAGTCCTGTGCAATCAAACAAAACCACAGCTCCTTTGATACAAAATGTAAATAAAATATTGCTACTATATGTTCCAGTGGAACCATACCATGCCCAGGACTGGTGAGATGAGACTACTCTGTGAGGAGTTCCAGTATGTCCTTGGAGCTATTAGCCCGGATCCAGTTGGCTCTGCATAACACTGTGTCCTTCATGGAGGACTGCACTTGGGTGAAAGTCTCTGAATTGTGTTTCAGCCATTCCTTCTGTTGGAGGGCCCTTTCTTCTGGAACGGTTGATTCTCCAGAGAAGCACAAGAGATTACAAATAAGTTTACGAGTTTTCTTCCTGTAGCACGCGTTCGGACAGGGAAGACATTTTTCTATTTATTTCAGTGGGGGTCGTGCATTTCACTGTTTCACTAGTTTCACTGTTAAACTGATACATGGTATTGGCACAAGTTCAATATGACAACTTTGAAAACCTTTTCAATATGCATAAGGGGGCAGTGTCAAAAAATGCAAAGTGCCTGTTGTTGTGGCTTCAGCTATTTTCACTTTTTCTTTATCTGCCAAAATCAAGAAACAAACAACAGAGACGAAAATACAAATCTGATCCTTTCACTCCTACATTGCATACATTTTCTGTCATTGATAATGTAAATAAAAGACTTTTGGGAGTCTGTGTCACCTGGTATGTATGCCCTTTCATGACTGGATGGCTTCAGGCATTGGTTGGGTGGACCCACAGTTTGACCGCTTTCTAACGTTCCGTAGTCTTTCTTCGAGGAAGCCCATGGCTAGGTAGTGGATCACTCCTCCGTCCTTCATTACCTTTCTGGCTTTTGTGTACCATATTTCCTGGAAAAAAAAAAGATAGAACGTTCCTTATCCAAGAGGGATTTTTAATTTTTACAAAGTTTTGCAGCAAAGATAACACACATCAGGTACAGATAAGGAACGATTAAGAGAAACAAGGGTTAAAAGCAAAATTTACTGAAAATGATACATGTACACATACAATATATTATGTATTGTATGACCCCTCATCTAATTAGACACCATTGCTTATTAAGTGCATTCACATCTTTGTAAAAAAAAAAGAAAAAAGTTTTAAAGTTTTAAATCAGCATCAATTTCCATATGAACCAAGATAATTAAACTCACATAGCCACTGTCTGATACATTATTCATTGCCAGGAATGTCTGCACCAATGATAGCGTCAGGGCCTCTTGTATGTTTGTGGATGGCCTGTAAATGTAAAAAAAAAAAAAAAAAACACTTTCAGTAAATAAACAAACAAGTGACACATGAATGTAGAGCCTATACATTTAAATATTTCCAGAAGTGGGATTGAATTTCAAATACTCCACCTAATACTTTTGCAAGCATCGACAGAGAACCTGAACACAAAACACTTATGTTTAAGTCTGTTGCCAAGCTTTAAAGGGGACCTATTGTGCTTTTCCTGTTTTTCAGACTTATAAATATGTTTAAACTGTAGGATACTTATTCTAGAGGTTTTGCTAAAACTCAGTTTCAGGCTGTGTGTTTTGTTGTCTGGGTCAGTTTCCGGGTTCAAGACATACTGTTGTATGGATGAAGTCAACATTTTTAATAGTAAACACGCCAGTTTCTGTACTTTTTATTTACTGGGTGTGACACCTTCCTTAAATGTGAGCAGAAGCATCTCTCCCACCTCCCCCTGGGCTGCTGCATGCAGGGGTGAAGCACTAGATCTGAGTGCAAAGCAGGAAAGAGCCAGAATGGAGGAATACACAGCCAGCTTGTATGCAATAATAACAGTTTTTTGTTGATGTAAACTTTCTTATGTGCTCCACTTAGGTCCAATACCATACTAAAAGCCCTTGAAATAAGCATAGTAGGGGCTCTTTAATTTATACCAGATGTATCCTATATTTAACATACCTTTCTCCAAACCTCTCAATCAAGAAAGACACCAGAATTTGATTTTGGGTCAGAGTGATCCTTTGTTTTCTATTGATGACTCCAGTGTCTTGAAGGTTCTTCATTATTTCTGTGCCACTGGACACTGCAGAAAAAACCTGTCTGATATCCTAAAATAAATGACAAGAATAGTTGTTGAGAATTCATTGTAATTTACTGATTTAACCCTGGCATACCAATTTTGGACAAAGTCACAAATCTAAAAGTGAATATTTGATATCCTGACCTGAAGTTTCATAGTCAAATATTAGCAAAAGAATAAAAGGAACAAGTACTAAAAGACTTGTAATGTACAGTATGTATTAATAATGCATTAGTGCTTCATTCCATCCATCAGCTTCTACTTGATCTGTAGTAAGGGCACATATTTTCCTTTCCCCAGAACAATCAGCTACTGTGAGTGCCAATGTGTAAACAGAGAAAAAAAAAAAAAAACACAAGTGGTGGAACTGCTTCTAACACCAACACCTGATTTGCCTCTGATTCTGTCAGGGGGCATATGGGGTCAGCATCATGGCTTCTGGAATCATTAGAAGTTGAAGGTTGAGGTGACGCAACAGCTGGCTGAGCATTAGGACCCTTCTGAAGAAAAGAAAATATATAAATTATATTTTGAGCTTAAGATTCAATGGGTTTGGCTGAATGTCACAGCAGAATTCAAGACGCAACATTTTCCCAATCTGCTAATGTCCAATTTTGGTAAGCCTGTGTGAATTGTAGCCTCTGTTTCCTGTTGTGATCTGACAGGAACCTGGCACCTGGTGTGTCTTCTGCTGCTGTAGCTCATCTGCTTCAAGGTTCGACGTGTTGTGCACTCAGAGATGCTCTTCTGCAGACCTCGGTTGTAACAAGTGGTTATTTGAGTTACTATTGACTTTCTGTCAGCTCGAACCAGTCTGCCCATTCTACTCTGACCTCTGGTATCAACAAGGTATTTTCGTCCACACAAGTCCTGCTCAATGGATATTTTCAGACCATTCTCTGTAAACCCTAGAGATGGTTGTGTATGAAAATCCCAGTAGATCAGAAGTTTCTGAAATACTCAGACCAGCCCGTCTGACAACAACAACCATGCTACATTCAAAGTCACTTAAATCACTTTTTTTCCCCATCCTGATGCTCCGTTTTGAACTTCCCCAGATCATCTTGACCATCTCTACATGCCTAAATTCATTGGCTGATTATATAATATGCGTTAAGCAATTAAACAAAGTGGCTAGTGAGGATATATAATTTGTAAGCCATTTTGCATCACCATTTTGCATGTTCTTGACCTGTCACCTAACATAATAGGCCTGTAGACGGCGCTCGGACTTTAACCAATTTTGATAGTTTCATCAAACAGTAAATCAATATGCAGTACATAAATAAGAATACTTTGAATACTACTTACCATCAATGCAACTACTGTTTTGCAAATTGCTTTGTAGTAGATTCACATCCAATTTTGAAATTCTATTGTAAAATGAGACAAACCACATTTCCAGACTACTCCACAAATGCAAATTCGTCTGTCCATTCAGACTGTAAGGAATAATACTCATCTTTATTTTTCTTTTAGCTATTTCACCTTTGTTAAACAAATAAAAATAGACAGTGGCTATGTGGGTTTCAATTGATTCCACTTCACATTGTCCAATGAAATTTGATAGGGATGCATGATTAGGATTATGATATGACAACCTATTTCTTGTCATCAAAACCATATTTGGATACTTTGTCTTAGAGACTACAATACTTTAAAACTGAACATAATTGCAGGCAGCTAGTCATTGCAGTTACATTGTTAGGCCAACAGGTGGAAGCAAGGGACTGCCTTTGAGCGAGTCATTATTAATCAGTATCAGAATGAGCACACACACAGGTAAAAAACAATAATAACCCCTTGCCTGTCACCCACCATTTTGACAAGTGGGGCATTTTGACATACCCAAAATAAAAAGGCTGCTGCTCATAAGTCGTGTGTGTGCGTGCGCTTGCGTGTGTGCACGTGTACAGGTCATATAATTAGAATATCATAAAAAAAAAGTTTATTTATTTCACTAATTCCATTAAAAAAGTGAAACTTGTATATTATATTCATTCATTACACACAGACTGATATATTTCAAATGTTTGTTTCTTTTCATTTTGATGATTATAACTGACAACTAAGGAAAATCCCAAATTCAGTATCTCAGAAAATTAGAATATTACTTAAAACCAATACAAAGAAATTATTTTTAGAAATCTTGGCCAACTGAAAAGTATGAACATAAAAAGTATGAGAAATGTACAGCACTCAATACTTAGTTGGGGCTCCTTTTGCCTGAATTACTGCAGCAATGCGGCGTGGCATGGCGTCGATCAGTCTGTGGCACTGCTCAGGTGTTGTGAGAGCCCAGGTTGCTCTGATAGTGGCCTTCAGCTCTTCTGCATTGTTGGGTCTGGCATATCGCATCTTCCTCTTCACAATACCCCATAGATTTTCTATGGGGTTAAGGTCAGGAGAGTTTGCTGGCCAATTAAAAACAGGGATACCATGGTCCTTAAACCAGGTACTGGTTGCTTCGGCACTGTGTGCAGGTGCCAAGTCCTGTTGGAAAATGAAATCTGCATCTCCATAAAGTTGGTCAGCAGCAGGAAGCATGAAGTGCTCTAAAACTTCCTGGTATACGGCTGTGTTGACCTTGGACCTCAGAAAACACAGTGGACCAACACCAGCAGATGACTGCTGACTGTGGAAACTTTACACTGGACCTCAAACAACGTGGACTGTGTGCCTCTCCTCTCTTCCTCCAAACTCTGGGACCCTGATTTCCAAAGGAAACGCAAAATTTACTTTCATCAGAGAACATAAATTTGGAGCACTCAGCAGCAGTCCAGTCCTTTTTGTCTTTAGACCAGGCGAGACGCATCTGTCTGCTGTTCAAGAGTGGCTTGACACAAGGAATGCGACAGCTGAAATCCATGTCTTGCATACGTCTGTGCGTAGTGGTTCTTGAAGCACTGACTCCAGCTGCAGTCCACTCTTTGTGAATCTCCCCCACATTTTTTGAATGGGTTTTGTTTCACAATCCTCTCCAGGGTGCGGTTATTCCTATTACTTTTTTTCTACCACATCTTTTCCTTCCCTTCGCCTCACTATTAATGTGCTTGGACACAGAGCTCTGTGAACAGCCAGCCTCTTTTGCAATGACCTTTTGTGTCTTGCCCTCCTTGTGCAAGGTGTCAACGGTCATCTTTTGGACAACTGTCAAGTCAGCAGTCTTCCCCATGATTCTGTAGCCTACAGAACTAGACTGAGAGACCATTTAAAGGCCTTTGCAGGTGTTTTGAGTTCATTAGCTAATTAGAGTGTGGCACCAGGTGTCTTCAATATTCAACCTTTTCACAATACTCAAATTTTCTGAGATACTGAATTTGGGATTTTCCTTAGTTGTCAGTTATAATCATCAAAATGAAAGGAAATAAACATTTGAAATCTATGTCTGTGTGTAATGAATGAATATAATATACAAGTTTCACTTTTTGAATGGAATTAGTGAAATAAATCAACTTTTTGATGATAATCTAATTATATGACCAGCACCTGTATATATATATATATATATATATATATATATATATATATATATATATATATATATATATATATATATATATATACACACATATATATACACACATATATAAACATACAATATAACCACATATAAAAACAAAAATAAAATAAAAATATTAAGAATATATTTTTAAATGTATAAAAATATTATGTGAATGTAGTATAACAACTTATAACCACAACTAAAGTGAAGCCATGAGTGTGGTCATGCTTAATTTCAAATCTGAGGACAGTATCTATAAAATTATGAATTTTATGAAACATTTGGTAAGACCATTTCAGGGTTTTTAGAGAAGGCTGGTGAAGATACTAATGCAATATGTTATTGCCCTGTAAACACCCATTTGCAGTCTTTTGTCTAATGTCTGGCGAGGAGAACAGCTCAATTAATGCTCTATTGCTCTTAAGCGACAAACATTTTACACCTTTGCTGGTTTTAGACTTAATCCTCATTATTCTTTTATCATTATTCTTTTGTTTGTATTCAGCCATTATAGCCTTTATTCTGGCATGGCTTGCCCATTAAAACCACATACAGTAATCCACATATTATCTGAAGTCTTTCTAGAAAATTAACTTTTTAAAGCTAAAAAGCATATCCTTGGAACGTTATGTGAATTATTGTAACAAAATCATGAAATAGATACAGCTCCTGGCGCAACAGGTGCATTAGAGCTACAGTTAGCATCAAGCTACATAACACAATTTAAAAGATTCAAATTCCACTTTCACTCAATGTCACTTTAGACCACCATCGAGTGTTTGTATTACCTTCCTGTCACGATCTAATGGGGATTTCATTCATATAATGATGTTAAAACATGTTATATTTAGCATTTTATATAGAGATAATCGCTACACCTGCTTAGCATTTATAATGTTAACATCCATTATTGATATAAAAATAGCCAAAATCACATAAAACACAAATACCTTATGCCACAGTTATCATGTGTTTATTGCTTCTTAGTTCATGTGTAGAAATGTAGGATTGGTTCGTTCTTCACTGAGCACAGGACAAGGAAATATAGGGTACAATGGGGCTAAAGGCACACCTTAAGAAAAATGTGCTTTTCACTACTCCTATAATGTATGATATACAGAATAATATATATGTTTGTATTTAACATTTATGGAGCAACAGATTTTGTGTGAATATAAATCATAAAAGTGGTTTCTTTTATTTAAAAATCTTAAAAATACATGGGGTGTCGAGGGTGGCCTTTTACCCCCACACATGGGGTAAAAGGCTCACCAGCATGGGGCAAAAGGCACACAGTATTAATACAAATACTTCAGCTAAAATAATATGTTTTTAATAATATCTAAGTTAATACTTGTTCAAAACAATCACTTTAGCAAAGTTTGAACTATTTTCTGTTTATTTTAATGAATAAAAGAATTAATTTTTGACCACTAAATATGCTATCATTAAAATATGTTAATATAGAAATATATCTGAAAAATATAGAAACAAAATAATTAAAAAGTAAAGATTCTGAAAGCATTGAAGGAGATCCCATAATAATTTAATATAGATTTACAGTAGTGACAAATTATATTTTATTATATGATATGATTATATCACATTTTTATGGTTTCATTATAAATATGGTGATTATCTTTAAGGTGGACACCCAACTTAATATATAATTCTTACAATCTGAATCTAATCATGTAATGTCAACAAATGTTAAAGTCAGCCGCTGTTTATTATTATGTTAAATATGGTGCCTTACCCCAAATACCAATACTTTTATATATTCTTCCGTTATTGTAAAACTGTTGCTTTGCATACCTTGAACAAAACTGACAAACAAGACCTTTGTTTCAAAATATATTCAATCATTTTAGCGATTCTTATTTGCTACTTAAATCTACAAAATTTTTAAAAACAACAAATATTAGATCAAATGAGCGCAGAATCCACTTTGTGCTGCTGCCCGTGATCACGTCAAAGATCAGACAAATTTCCACGTGCATCTTGAAAAGCGGATGTTTTGGAAAGTGCTGATCTAGTGATCTAGCCATCTAGTGGTTTAGAAGAAAATAAAATCAAAGGAGCCTTTTACCCCATGGAGCCTTTAGCCCCGTTGTACATACCTACATAGGACAGCATTGTGCAGGAGGGCAGTATTGAGTCACGTAAGATGATTAACAGCAGTGGCGACGTTTTATAAAAACCTAGGGTATGGCATGAGTCCTTTTGGCCATACAACAATGACATTCCCAAATAATCATATCATCTAAACAAAATGTGGACAAAAAAAATCCACTAAAAGAACTTAACAACAGACGTAACAACAATACAAATACTGAAACAGCCCTATAATTCACTGTCCTAACCACGTGAGAAAAATACAATTTTCCATGTTAATCAGTTTTTTGTACTAGCATCGGCGATTATAATCACAACAGTGATTCACAACGTTTCATTCACGTTTTTATTTCTGCGGTGTTGTGGCTGGAACAACATACAAAGTATGACAAGTGCAGATTATGCGCTTTATTTAATGTAAAAATTATTTAAAGTGAGTTTGAATATAATTTTTGTGACCTTTTATAGACATAGCCTTACTGAAAGCTACAATGGATAATTCACCTCAGATCTTGAAAATAAATTAAATGAAACAACTATGTTCAAACTGTCAACTCAAGGTGAGCAAACAAGTGTATTCTATGATTAAAAAAATAATTTTGGTGAATTTTGGTGCCTAGATGTTCTAGTGTACAGCGATCTGTATCGTCTGCCTGACAGCAAACAGGTTGTGGCCGGGGTGAGAGGGGTCTGTGATGATGTTACCTGCCCGTTTGTTCACTCTGAAGTTGTACAAGTCCTGAATGTTGGGCAGGTGCACACCAATTATCCTTTCAGCTATCCTAACATTCCATGTGTTTTACGTCATCAAATTGGGATTGGTTTGTGAGATTTAGGTGTCTTTACACAGATAAATTCATACACATAAATTCATACACAACAATTTCAACTGTATACATTGATACTAGAGACTGAGGTTGGTCAGAGCAGAGCAGCATTATGTCTTTACACAAAATTTTGAGCGGGCTTTAACTCATTAGTGTAAAGAAGCCGGCAGCATTTTGTGCCAAATCACGGTGATCAATAAATATGAGAGAGCCATATGGTTTGTGGTTCTTGTCGCTTTTGTAAATAGACTGTCTGGTCACAGTTATGAATGTGCAAATATAATACAAGCTATATAATACAATACAAGAATCCTTTAAATGAAGTTGCACATGGCATTTATGATGAACCCGTATGGTAAAATGAATTACAGGTGTGTAAGGGAGCGAAGGCAGAAAGAGAGGCAGGGAGTAATTGTGAGCCACTTAAACACAGCAGAAGCTGATGGTGAAAGCAAATTTAGACTGACAAGCCTGTGTCTGGTTCAGAGTACCAAATACTCTGAGCACATAATAGAATCCTGATTGAGATAGGGAGGGGAGGAGCGAGAAACAGATGAAATGATGGAAAGAAACAGAAAAAAGAGAGTGTGGGGGAAAGAAAGCAGTGTGTTTAGGAGTGAAGGGGCCAGTGAAGTGGCAGAGTCAGAGTGAAGCTGTAATTAAGTGAGCTGTTCCTGCAGCAGGGAAAATGCTAATTCCTCTCTCACTGTTGCACTGTTTTTTTTTGTTAGTTTTTTTCTCTTGACTTGATTATTTATAATTCTACAGATATATATATATATATATATATATATATATATATATATATATATATATATATATATATATATATATATATATATATAGATAGATAGATAGATAGATAGTACTTTTTTTTTTTATCCTATTTCTATATAATTTCCTCCTTGTGTTTTTAACTGTGAATTTGCACTGTCCATGGAGCGGACCTGTTTACATTTCACTGCCGTTGTATATTCTGTATATAACTGTGTATGTGACAAATAAAACTCTTGAATCTTGAATCTTGCTCCTGATTAATCATCTAAAGCATCTCCTGAAGAGAAAAGGAAAATCTCTCCGCATTTGTCTATATCTGCTTTATTTTGAAAGTGTGGGAGGAAAATTTTCTGTATGCATGCATGTGTTTTTAAAAATAGATTGCAATTTTTCATTGCTTATTATAAAAAGTAATTGCATTACATCTTGACTTTTTATAGAAAGTATGTGTTTTTAATGTAAGTTACTATTACTTTACGCTATCTCACTGTTAGTTGACTGAGACTATGCTTGGCATTTTTTAGGTTGTACATGCCGTTTTGTTTGCTTCAAGCTTTAAAAAATTAGGCAGCTTTTCCCAAACCGTTCTTATTGCTTAACCATGCTATTCCATGCTGATCCGGCCCAGCCAGTACGAATGTGCTTTAATTTTCTACTGTCGGGTAGGGATGTCATGAGAACCGATACTTTGGTACCAAATCGGTATCAACATTTTAAAATCTTGGTGGGGTTGTTTTTCTACAGTACCGATGGTACCAAACATTTATGCTCTAGCATGTAGGTTGAACCCAAACAGATTATCAGAACAAATCAGTAATTAAATCAGTCATTTTAAAACTTTATGTGAGACAAAATTTCAAAAACATTGTTAGTGATTCAGCGGTACTGCGTCTTTCTCTCAAAATGCGCAAATGGCTTCATAGTATCCACACTGATTTTCTTCTGCAAGCGAGATGCACAGTGCAATACAAGACTTTAGCGCACATGATTTTATATCATGTTTTATTATTGACTATTGCGACTATTGCGACTATTGCAAGTTACCTTATAAAAACACAAATACATTGAGTGAGCAAACATTTTGGTGAGATAATTGTAATATCTTTTAAAAAAATATCTATAAAAAAGTTTTTTTTTTTAACCGTGGTATCGAGTATCGTGTATTTTTGGTGGTATCGGTACCGTCTACTAGATTTTTGGTATCGTGACATCCCTACTGTGGGCTAATAAAGAAACATTTGTAAGTCGTTGCCTTGTTTACAGATGATATGAGATGCAAATAGTGACCGCTTTATGGAGGATTATCAGATATTTATTTTAATTTTATTATTAACTTGCATTAACTTTGCTCAAATCAGGCTGAAAAATGGTTTGTAATTGTTTGCAATCGAACTAAGCTCAAAATATAACTGGAACCGTTCCTTACCGTGGATTTTGTCAGACTCTGTACATCATATGCATAACAAACAGTCTTCTAGAACAGTTGTTCTAATTAAGCAAGATCATTTTAAGTATTCAAGTGAATAACACTTTTGAAGGCCTGGATGAGCCAGTGAGACTTACACCTGGGGGTAG
Source organism: Paracanthobrama guichenoti (assembly GCA_018749465.1). NCBI lineage: Eukaryota > Metazoa > Chordata > Actinopteri > Cypriniformes > Gobionidae > Paracanthobrama > Paracanthobrama guichenoti. Next base: position 35,160,755 of record CM031959.1, on the reverse strand, counting down.
AAAACGCAGACTGAACAAAGAAAATCATAAAAAACAACAAAAAAAAGAAGGTTCGCTACTCAGGTGGCACGTTAATACCCACTGTGGGATGTCAACACAAGGCTGGTTTGACCGGTTTCTGTCAGGCCGAGAAGCTGTCACCGGACGACCTGATGATGAATTTCAACAAGTTTTATGAAAGACCAAACAAGGTTGACCAGGACAGGACATACTTCATCTCCTGGACATAACGCAAGTGACAAGGCAACGTCTGAAAGTCCTGGACATAAACAAACGAAAAGACCGGAACATATGTGACCCGTCACGGAAACCAGTGACACAAGTCGGCAGCACAACTTTCGAGCAAAATGAGAAAGAAATGTTTTGTTTTGTTTTTTCAAAATTGGTGATGTTCGCTTTTTTTGCAGAATCTGTTAGTTGAGATCACGAAGAAGCCTCTCTGTGTTTGAGATAGCAGTATTGGTATATTTAAAAGGTACATTTTGAGGTTGAAATCGGCTTGTTTTTCTGAGATTCTAGCATGCAGTAGGGGCGTGTCATTGTCTATGTGTATTTCCATTGCCCCCGCCCTCCAAGGGAAGCGTGGCTACTTATTATGCAGTGCTCTGGCCGGCTCTAGCTAATATCAAAATTCAATGAAGATGGACGCCACAAAGAGTACTGCATGGGTATAGCGATAGTAACATTTGATGGGGATAAAGACAGAGAAATGGGGAAAATCCATAACTTTGACTGTAAATGCTACACAAGGAGAAAAGAGAACTATCTGCCCGAAGACCCCGACAAAGAGAAAGTGTGCCCGAACTACTTATTTCATTGGAGGCAATGAGATCTGCAAGAATACTTTTCTGTTTCTTATGAGGTGAGTTTCCATAAACAAAGTTTGTCATTTTGTGTTCATTCTAGCTCATTCGTTAGCTAGCTCAGGACTGTCATTTTAATTGTAATCGTTAGCATCGCATCAGTTGCCAAAAACCCACATTACTATAATGGGCTTTTAGATGGTAATGTTAGCATCTGCTATTAATTTGAATAATGCTTCAATTGCTTGAATTGACTGGTGTGAATGACTTAGCCCACGTAAACCTGCCTGTTAGCATTCTTGAATTGAATGTGATGCTAATAATTTTAGCCAGTGGTACAACTATCAAACAACTATCCAAACTGTTTTAGACCTAAAAGAGTCTCTGTAGGCCTATGTTACCCTTAAATGTCAGAGAAAAGAACAGAATCCTTAAGATTTTTTTTCTTATAGAAAATTGTACTTTGCATATTAGACTATAAAAACACATAATTATAGTTGATTTTAGTTTATCATAGTTGATCATAACTAGAGATGAAATGGCATGCAAATTTCATTTCATGATTATAATGACCAAAATGATCATGGTTATCACAGAATCCTGTTCACAAAGTCCTAATGCTACACAATGAAATCAATTCACCAAGTTTTATGTAGAAAACCAGCAAATAACAAATAAAATTAGCATCAATATGTACTTTTGTTTACATAAACATTAAAATAACATTAAAAATGATGGCCAGATTTGAAAGGAGTGTCTTGCAACGTTATCTACAATGCACAAGTTCAAATAGAGTTTTGACAAAAAGGTTTTATAAAAGATAAAACTCACATATTTCAGCCTCTAAATAATTTTTATAAAAGCCAAAAAGATAAATTACTGACATTTACAATGCACATTATCCTTTATTATTAATAGTATGCGGTCCGATTTTTCCCGTTGCGTCTGTCGTTGCTATGCAACCATGGAGCTTTACAGGGGATATGGCTTATCTAAATGAGATGTAAATGAGCCCTGTTGTCACTCCCAGCAGGTAAGAACTAAACAATCTTTAGAGGCTGTTTTCTCCCTTTTGAGCTTTTTTGAGTGCCTACCTTCAAATGTCCACAACTTCTCCAAATATTATCAGATTTCCATGTGTTACACATCGTTGGGAAGATTACACTTTCAGAATCTGTGAATAACTCAAAATGCCCCAGAACAGACTTGTGTCCCTACTTTCCGTGAGCCGTTTGCAAGGCGACCTTCATTAAAGTGTTTGGTGAGTTTTCACTTCAGAATTAAAAAAATATATATATATATTTATGTAAAGCTATATTAAAATAAGAAGTGATTAAAAGTACACAACTCTTCTTAAGTGGAAGAAAGCTACTTTTTCCCTCACATGCAACCTATATAGAAAGCGTGGATGAGTATGTTAGTTGGGTTAAAAAAATAACGAAATTTAAGTAGAAAATTAGTTCTACTAATTCTTCTAGTTTTAGTTTTAAGTAGAAAATATGTAAAGAGATATAGTAAAACATACATTCACTTAATGTAGAATAATTAGCAATATCTTAATTTCAAAGTAATCAAATGAAACAATGTTTTGGGTATTACAATTTTAATAATCTGTTTTATAGAGTATGTAATAGCAAGTTAGTTGTGTGTAATTCTTTTTATTTCAATCTAAACAATTTACTTTCACAGGCATCAGCAAAGACCGTATGTCACGGGTGGCTAAATATTATGCTGAGACTGCTGAGGCTCGCCCAGAGAGAAGAGGTGGTGCACGGCACAGTGAGGAGCACAACAGGAGAAGGCAACTCATTGTGTTGAGTACATCCAGTCTTTTACCTGCAGGGCCAGCCATCATGGGCAGAGAGGAGCACCAGGCCGCAAGTATATCCCCAGTGACCTGAATGTGCACAAGATGCATGAGCTCTTTGAGGCTCAGAACCATGCTCAGACCTATATTACTCTGTATTCTCCAAGGATTTCAATCTTGGCTTCGGTCACCCAGCTACAGATGCATGCTCTGATTGTGCCAAGTACAAGATCAGGATTACAGATCCAAACCTAAAGAGGATTGCATTGCATTGTCGCAGAGTGCGCATGTTTTATGACCTGTTAGGCAGGGTTGCTGAAGATCATGTGACCCTCTGTTTTGGTCCTTCCAAAAACCCCAATAGGACAGGCCTATTACTCACAGCAGATGTATCTGTACCTGTTTGGTGTTGTTGTGCACCATGGTGAGAACAGTCACCAGAAAAAAGATGATGTCCATCTCTATGTGTGGCAGGAGAATAAGAATAGCAAAGACAGCAATATGATTGCTTCGGCACTGAGTGACTGCCTCAAGGCTCGACTTCAGGACAAAGTCAACAGATCCAGGGGGCTTCGGCTGTTCAGCGACTCTTGTTTTGGGCAAAACAAAAACATGAACATGGTGTCCATGCTCATGGAACTTTGTCAGTTTTTTCCCAACCTTGGCATAGAGCATACCTTTCCAGTAAGGGGCCACAGTTTTCTCCCAGCAGACCGAGTCTTTGGCAGAATTGAGCAGAAGATCAGGAAAATTGACACAATTCTGCTACCACAGGAATACCATGCCATCATCCAGCAATTCGGCCACGTTCATGTTTATGGCACAGACTGGGAACTTGTTTGATTATAGGTCAGCCACAAAAGAGTGTGTTAAGGCTCAGAAGAGCTTTAAAATCAGTGAAGCACGCATGCTTGACTTGAGTACCAACAAGGTTGGTTTAAAGACTACTTACAATGGGGAGTATTGTTTCCATAGTGTATTAAAGCGGGGCGAGCAGTGGGCTGACCTGAAACCTGAGTTACTTCCAAAGCGGACCTCTGTGAAGGCCGCAAAGAAATGTGATGTGCTGGCACTATTAGGAGCAATAGGTGTGCCTGATGTGGTGAGGGCTTTTTATGATGATGCACTGTATCAGGTGATTGACAATGCAGGCCATAGTGATGAAGATGCAGAGTGATCCATGCTCTCTCTCACACACACACACACACACACACACACACACACACACACACACACACACACACACACACAACTAAAAAAGTTTGACATTTTACAAAAAAAAAGACATTGAATGTATACTAAATAACTTGCCTATTGAATATTGTTATCATTACTATCATAACTTTTTACAGGTTCGGCACTGAATGACTATTAGCCTAAATGTGTTACTAAATTATTTGTATGTAATGTTAACATTGTTGTATTTTTATTTAATTAGTGGTATTTGTATGTGTGTTATTTTTAAATTATTTGTTTTATGTGGTGGACAATATTGAAACATGAAATTGAAAATATTTATTTTATTTTACTATTTAGTTTGTTACTATTTATTTTATTTGGCTGTTATTTATTTAATGCATTTGCATTTATTTAATTTATATAAATTTATAGTATGAATCCCTGATGTCATATGTTGCATGTTCTTGTAAAAATAAAAATAAAAATAAAAACTTTGAATTTATAATCAACAATATTGTTGTTTCATTTTACAATCATTGTTTAACATGTTCAGACTGAGCCAATAGACCATTTTAACAGGATAAATTGAATATGTATGGGTATAGGTAAAAAAAAAAAAAAAAAAAAAGAAAATGTATTTTCAAAAATCTATTAAAATGGATTTATAGCGTTTTGGAAAAGAGCTCCTCATGTGTGTATATGTGTATATATATATATATATATATATATATATATATATATATATATATATACACACAATTTCACTCTGAGGAAAAAAGGTGCACAATGGTACACAATGTTCCTCGAAGAACAGTATTGTACCTTTTCAAAATTCAAGATTGTAATTATTGTTATTGTAAACACATCTTTCAGTTTAGTAAAATCCCCTTGTTGCTGAAATAATTATTGTGGTAATACAGACTACAAATGCCAAATTAGAACATAGACTTACATTTATTTGCGTAACCAACATAATATCTATAATGTTTGTAATAGTATCTGTCCAGTGTGTTATCAAAAGGTGTGAAGCATCGAAGTATGACATGGCCATGAGGTATACTGTATCTATACTGTAGTTGATATGTTCAGATAAAGGATGAGTTATAGGAATGTGGTAGTCTACCATGGCAATGCCTCTGTTTACAGTATTACATGGCATACTGTACTGTATAATGCTGTATTTGATGCATCTCTGGTCAATCTGATGTTACATAGTCACTGGCTGTTTCCTCTCCCTTGTATTCCATCCTGCTCTATATTCACAAATTGCAATTTTTTTCTCTCTCACACATAAACTTTCAACATAAGGTTTGTCATCTAAGATAAATATACTGCACAAATAATTAATTACATGTGGTTAACCTTATCGGAAATTGCAAACAAGTTCTATATAATCTATATCTGTAGAAATCTATTGATATATAGTATCAAATGATTCATTGATTAACCATTAAGATCAGTTAGATATATGTATAGCTTTCTCCTACAAAACCTGAAGAAAGCAGTGGCAGTGTGTCACAAAAACCTAGGGTATGGCATGATCCCTACTGACCATACAACTACATTCCCAAATCACATTATATCTAAACAAAATGTGGGCAAAATCCACCATACTAAAATACTGCAATTGTAACAGACATGCACAGATTTAACAATAATACAAAATCAATGCAAATAATGAAACTGCATTATGAGCCTACACGTGACCTAAAAAAAAAAAAACACGCGAGAAAACGTCTCGGTTACATATGTAACCCTTGTTCCTGGAACTGACGACAAATTGGGGCTCATCTTCAGAGACCAATCTGCTTCGAGTGTATAGAAATGAGCCAATAATATTGGCATGCAGTCCACGCACAGCCCTGCAGCGCGGGTATAAATACGGAAGTGGAATACCGCATCCTCGCTTTTCCAACTGAGGAGCCAAAGTGACTTTTTACAAGGTACAACAGGGCAATTGGGTACCGATCAGATGGCATAGTTGCAGATCAAAAAAACACTCTTCCGTTCCGATTAGAATATCAAACACGTTCTCCCCACTCAATGATGCACCCACTGAGTATCCTGTTGAAAGTGCCCTAGTTATTGGCGATTCTATTACACGGAACGTGAAAATAGAGACACCAGCCACCATAGTCACATGTTTACCGGGAGCCAGAGCTCCAGACATCAAAGCAAATTTAAAAGCTAATCATAAATTCTCTAAGATTATTATTCACATCGGCACTAACGGTGTTCAACTTCGCCAGTCGGAGATCACCAAAATTAACATTAAAGAGGTGTGTGAACTCGCAAGTACGATGTATCGAAAAGTTTATTGTTCTGGTCCCCTCCCCGTTAAAAGGAGTGATGAGATACTTAGCAGACTATCATCACTCAATGGCTGGTTGTCTAAGTGGTGTCCGCAAAATTACATAGGGTTCATAGACAATTGGAAAAGCTTTTGGGGCAGACCTGATCTGTTGAAGAAGGATGGCATCCATCCTTCTTGGAGTGGTGCCGCTCTTCTCTCTAGTTATTTGGCACATAGTCTTAGAGCTAAATCTTGATTTACTGGGGCCCAGGTCAGGAAGCAGACAAACTGGCTACAGACAAACTGTCCGACCGTCTGCTAGCTGTCTCACGTCACCAGAATCAGATAAATCCCAACACATAGAGACTCTTTCACCTAGATATTATCACATAGAGTGTCTGTACCCCGAATTAGTAAATACAAAAAAACATCAAAACCATTCAACAGTAAAAACTTAACTGACGTCCAACAAATAAACAACAGATATAATACAAATGAACAAATGATAAAGCTCGGGTTGCTGAATATTCGATCCCTTTCCCCAAAAGCACTTATTGTTAATGATATGATTACAGATAATAATCTAGATGTGCTGTGTTTGATAGAAACCTGGCTGAAACCTGACAACTATATTACTTTAAATGAGTCCACCCCCCCAAGATTATGGTTATAAACACAAGCCGCATCTGAAAGGCAAAGGGGAGGGGTTGCTGTAATTTATAATAATATCTTCAGTATTACTCAGAAGTCTAGTTTCAAATATAATTCCTTTGAAATTTTGGTGCTTTATGTAATGTTATGTAGTGTAAATGATAAATCCCCTTTATTTTTATCCCGTGACATTTGTGTTGGCTACTGCATACAGGCCACCAGGGCATAATACAGACTTTATCAAAGAATTTGCTGATTTTCTATCAGAGTTAGTACTGGCTGCAGATAAAGTACTAATTGTTGATGATTTTAATATCCATGTAGACAATGAAAAACACGCATTGGGATTGGCATTTAGAGACATTCTAAACTCTATTGGAGTAAGGCAACATGTCTCAGGACCCACTCATCGCCGTAATCATACTTTAGACCTAATACTGTCACATGGTATAAATGTTGATACCGTTGAAATTCTGCAGCAGAGCGATGACATTTCAGGTCATTACCTAGTATCTTGTATACTTAATTTAGCTAAGGCTGCAAAGCCGTCCCCTCGTTTCAAATATGGCAGGACTATCACTGCCACCACTAAAGATTGCTTTGTAAATAATCTTCCTCATCAGTTTCATCTCCTCAGCATCCCAGATAGCTTAGAAGAACTCGATGTTGCAGCAGAAACTATTGACTCTCTTTTTTCCAGCACTTTAGACACAGTTGCTCCCCTGCGCTTAAAGAAGATTAAAGAAAATAGTCCAACACCATGGTACAATGTGCACACTCGGGCCCTCAAAACAGCAGCCAGAAAAATGGAGCACAGCAGGAAGAAAACAAAACTAGAGGTTTTTCGTGGAAAGAGAGCATGATTGCATACAGAAAGGCCGTAAAAACTGCTAGATCTGCTTATTTCTCGACTCTCTTAGAAGAAAACAAACACAACCCTAGGTATTTATTTGATACAGTGGCTAAATTAATAGTATTTATTTGATACAGTGCTCTCATCAGAGTTACAAATGATTTACTCTTATCATCCGATCGTGGTTGTATCTCTCTATTAGTGTTACTCAATCTTAGCGCTGCATTCGATACTATCAACCACAACATTCTTTTGAGTAGACTCGAAAATTACATTGGTATTAGTGGAATTGCATTGGCATGTTAGTTTGTAGCAGTAAATGAAGAGATGTCACACCGATCAAAAGTTCAGTATGGAGTACCGCAAGGCTCAGTGCTAGGACCGCTGCATTTCACCCTGTACATGCTACCACTGGGAGATATCATTAGGAAGCATGGTGTTAGTTTTCATTGTTATGCTGACGATACTCAGCTCTATATTTCTTCATGCCCCGGAATGCATAGCTGATATAAAAAAAATTGGATGACCAGTAATTTTCTGCAACTTAATTCAGAAAAAATAAAAAATAAATTATTGGACAAAAAAGCTCCACAAGTAGTAACCTAGAATACTGTCTAACACTTGATGGCTGCTCTGTCAAGTCCTCGTCATCAGTGAGGAACCTTTCAGGAATTTGAAAGCCACATTTCTAGCATCTGTAAAACTGCATTCTACCATCTTATGGTAAAAATATATCTAAATTACAGCACATGCTTTCAATGCAAAATGCTGAACAGTTAATTCATGTGTTCATGACCTCAAGGCTAGATTATTGTAATGTTCTACTGGGTGGTTGCCCTGCTCGCTTAATAAACAAACTCCAGCTGGTCCAAAACGCAGCAGCTCGAGCTCTTACTAGAACCAGGAAGTATGAGTGTATTAGCCCTGTTCTGTCAACACTGCACTGACTCCCTATTAAACATTGTACAAATGTTAAAAAAATTGCTTATTACTTACAAAGCACTAAATGGTTTAGCTCCCCAGTACTTAACGCATTATACTCCATCATGTCTATTGCAGTCTCCAAACTCAAGATTCAAGAGTTTTATTTGTCACATACACAGTTATATACAGAATATACAACCGGCGAAATGTAAACAGGTCTGCTCCATGGACAGTGCAAATTCACAGTTAAAAAACACAAGGAGGAAATTATAATATAAATAGAATAAAAAGTACTACTATATATATATATATATATATATATACACACACTCATCTAAAGGATTATTAGGAACACCTGTTCAATTTCTCATTAATGCAATTATCTAATCAACCAATCACATGGCAGTTGCTTCAATGCATTTAGGGGTGTGGTCCTGGTCAAGACAATCTCCTGAACTCCAAACTGAATGTTATAATGGGAAAGAAAGGTGATTTAAGCAATTTTGAGCGTGGCATGGTTGTTGGTGCAAGACGGGCCGGTCTGAGTATTTCATAATCTGCTCAGTTACTGGGATTTTCACGCACAACCATTTCTAGGGTTTACAAAGAATAGTGTGAAAAGGGAAAAACATCCAGTATGCGGCAGTCCTGTGGGCGAAAATGCCTTGTTGATGCTAGAGGTCAGAGGAGAATGGGCCGACTGATTCAAGCTGATAGAAGAGCAACTTTGACTGAAAAAAACACTCGTTACAACCGAGGTATGCAGCAAAGCATTTGTGAAGCCACAACACGCACAACCTTGAGGCTGATGGGCTACAACAGCAGAAGACCCCATCGGGTACCACTCATCTCCACTACAAATAGGAAACCAAGGCTACAATTTGCATGAGCTCACCAAAATTTGACAGTTGAAGACTGGAAAAATGTTGCCTGGTCTGATGAGTCTCGATTTCTGTTGAGACATTCAGACGGTAGAGTCAGAATTTGGCGTAAACAGAATGAGAAGATGGATCCATCATGCCTTGTTACCACTGTGCAGGCTGGTGGTGGTGGTGTAATGGTGTGGGGGATGTTTTCTTGGCACACTTTAGGCCCCTTAGTGCCAATTGGGCATTGTTTAAATGCCACGGCCTACCTGAGCATTGTTTCTGACCATGTCCATCCCTTTATGACCACCATGTACCCATTCTCTGATGGCTACTTCCAGCAGGATAATGCACCATGTCACAAAGCTTGAATCATTTCAAATTGGTTTCTTGAGCATGACAATGAGTTCACTGTACTAAAATGGCCCCCACAGTCACCAGATCTCAACCTAATAGAGCATCTTTGGGATGTGGTGGAACGGGAGCTTCATGCCCTGGATATGCATCCCACAAATCTCCATCAACTGCAAGATGCTATCCTATCAATATGGGCCAACATTTCTAAAGAATACTTTAAGCACCTTGTTGAATCAATGCCACGTAGAATTAAGGCAGTTCTGAAGGCGAAAGGGGTCAAACACAGTATTAGTATGGTGTTCCTAATAATCCTTTAGGTGAGTGTATATATATATATATATATATATATATATATATATATATATATATATATATATATATATATATATATATATATATATATATATATAATTATAAATAAATCAAGTAAAAAAATAAAAAGAAGTGGAATAAAATAAGTGAAATAAACTGTGCAGTAAGTAAACTGTAGACTTATAAATATATGGTTAACAGAAATGTACAAAGAAATATAATGTGCAAACAGGTTTATAACAGGTTGTTACACAGTAACAACAAGAACAGAAAGTGCAGTGCAATGTCAGTATGTCGATGTTTATCCTGAAGTGAAGTCACGTGATGTTAAGTGACTGAGTTCAGGAGTCTGATGGCCTGGGGGGGAAGAAGCTCCTCCTTAGTCTCTCAGTTTTGGCCATCAGGCTTCGGAAGCGCTTACCAGATGGCAGCAGCGTAAAATTAGGGTTTGCAGGGTGATTAGAGTCCTTGATGATTTTAGTAGCTGTACCTTTGCAGCGTTTGGTATAGACGTCCTGCAGAGATGGGAGAGCTGACCCTGAAATACACTCAGATAAGTGCACAACTCTTTGCAGGCCTTTGCAGTCATGACTGGTGCTGTTCCCACGCTAATATAAGTTAATACACTTTCTATAGCCCCTAAAATGGCGTACAAAATGGCGCCGCTGTGTTTGGTCGCCGTTCAGGTCGCTCCGCAAGACTGTGCTTTTATTTACTATTTTACTTTCTTTTACTCTCAGTTTTTACAAACTTATCATCTGCATTGATCTACTACGACAGCAAAACTCTTTTGGACATTGGTTACCTCTACACTGGACTGTTTCAGGACACTTTCGCCGGATCCTCTGTGGCCATCTGAGATTCTTCGAACGCCGAGTTGAACAATGGCCAGAGCCAGCGGCGTAGAACAAAGAAACACCGTGGGAAACGCGGCTGGTATCCGTAACAGACTGAGAAAAGGGCATTCAGCCCTCCTCTCCCGAGCATTCTTCTAGCAAATGTTCAATCCTTGGATAATAAGATGGACGATCTTAGAGCCAGGATAAGTTTTCAACGGGACATGAGAGACTGTAATATCTATTGTTTGTCTGAAACATGGCTCACGCCGCGGTCCCGACACAGCTGTGACGCCGTGAGAACTTCTCTGTTTTTTCGGATGGACAGAACAGCCGAGGCTGGTAAATCCAAAGCGGTGGAGTGTGTTTCATGATCAACAAGAAATGGTGCGATCCCAGGAACATCACCATTCTCTCGCGGTCCTGCTCGCCTCATCTGGAACATTTAACAATCATCTGCCGCCCATTCTATCTGCCTAGGGAGTTTTCTGTGGTTGTCGCGACCGCGTTTACATCCCACCGCAGGCAGACACAGCGCTGGCTTTATCTGGCCTTCATGATGTTGCCAGCGGCGTCATAAACCAACATCCCGGCGCGGCATTCATTGTCGCGAATTTTAACAAAGCAAACCTAAAGAAAGTCCTGCCAAACTTTCACCAGCACGTCTCTGCCCCACACGAGGAGCAAACACACTGGATCACTGCTACTCCGCTTAAAGAACGCCTATAAAGCGCGGTCACTTCCAGCGTTGGCAAATCGGATCATGCCGCCATTTTCCTCACTCCCGAATACAAACAAAAGCTCCTCCAGGAACCCCGTGAGGCGGGAAGTTAAGCGTTGGTCACCCCACTCAGAGACCGCGCTACAGGCAGCTCTGGGCGATGTGGATTGGGACATGTTCGGCGAGTTCAGCTGACGTGCGAGTTCACAGACGTGGCGCTTTGCTTCATCAACACGCTTACAGAGCAAGCCACGCAAAACAATAACAATAACGTCCTTCTCAAATCAGAAACCGTGGGTGGACAATTCAATCCAGCCGGCAGTGAGCATACGCACTGCTGCTTACAACGCCGGTCTCCATTCAGGGAATATGACTGAATACAGATCGTCCTGCTATGCTCTCAGACGAGCAGTTAAAGCCGCAAAACTCCGTTATAAAGACCGAGTGGAGTCTCATTTCCAACTCAACGACTCGCGCGCATGTGGCAAGGTCTGAGGTCCATCTGCTCCTTTGGATCTAAATCCTCTGCAGAGGTGAGCGCTGATCCGTTGCTCGTGAGCGAAGTTAAACTCTTTCTACGCTACTGTAACCGCGTAACGCGACTCCGCCAAGTGGCGCGTTAAAATTACTCAGAGCAGCAACAATCACGTGATCTCTGTCTCGGAGGATGAAGTTCGAGAGCACTCAAGCGTGTGGACGTCAGGAAAGCTGCTGGGCGGATGGTATTTCAGGTCGTGTTCTGCGTCCCTGTGCTGATCAGCTCACCGGGTTGTTTACATCTATCTTTAATGAGTCCTCGCTACATCTGTGGTCCCCACCTCCTTCAAAAATCCACCATCATCCCTGTCCCTAGAACAGTAAACCCTCTTGCCTAAATGACTATCGTCCAGTGGCTCTCACGTCTATAGTCATGAAGGTCTTTGAGAGACTCATTAAAAACACCATTTGCGCGCCTTCATTCCTGACACTTTGGACCCTCTTCAGTTTGCCTATCGTCCCAATAGATCGACTGAAGATGCCATCTCTCATGTCCTCCACTCCTCCTCACTCACATCGACAGCAAAAGTGGGAACTACGTAAGACTGCTATTTATTGACTATAGCTCAGCCTTTAACACCATAGTTCCCACCAAGCTAACCTCAAACTCCTGGATCTCGGCCTGAATCCTTCTCTCTGCCACTGGATTGAGGACTTCCTCACTGGCAGGCCTCAGGTGGTGAGAATAGCCAGTCCACCTCCACCTCCATCACCCTGAGTGTGGGAGCTCCACAGGGCTGTGTCCTGAGCCCCTGCTCTACTCTCTCTCTACTGCACGCATGACTGTTTGTCCACACACAGCTCCACCTCTATCATCAAATTTGCTGATGATACTGTTGTCCTGGGCCTCATTTCCAACAACAATGAGAGCATACTTGGGCGAGGTGGAGCATCTAACATCATGGTGCCAGGACAACTGTCTCTCTCTGAATGTTGGCAAGACCAAAGAAATGATTGTGACTTCAGGAAGCGACAGCAACGGACATACTCCCCCTCATGATCAGCGGGTCACCAGTAGAGTGAGCAGCTTCAAGTACCTGGGAGTAAACATCTCCGAGGACCTGACCTGGACTGCTCACATTCAGACACAGGTGAAAAAAGCCAGGCAAAGACTGTACCACCTCGCCAGCTGAGGAAATTCAGGGTTTCACCAGCTATCCTGAAAACTTTCTATTTAGGGGCGATAGAAAGTGTTTTAACTCAGTGCATCACAGCGTGGTATGGGAACAACACCAGTCATGACCGCAAAGCCCTGCAAAGTAGTAAACGCTTATCCGGCGTATCTCAGGGTCAGCTCTCCCGTCTCTGCAGGACGTCTACACCAAACGCTGCAAAGGTAGAGCTACCAAGATCATCAAGGACTCTAATCACCCTGCAAACCTTCATTTCACGCTGCTACCATCTGGTAAGCGCTTCCGAAGCCCTGATGGCCAAAACTGAGAGACTCAGGAGGAGCTTCTTCCCCAGGCCATCAGACTCCTGAACTCAGTCACTTAACATCACGTGACTTCACTTCAGGATAAACATCGATACACTGACATTGCACTGCACTTTTGTTCTCGTTGTTACTGTGTAACAACCTGTCATAAACCTGTTTGCACATTATACTCTTTATACATTTGTTAACCACATATTTATAAGTCTACAGTTTACTCACTGCAAAGTCTACTTCAATTATTTTATTCCACTTTATCCTTATTTGTTACCTTTTTTCTCTCTTGACTTGATTATTTATAATTCTACAGATATAGACATATATATATATATATAGAGTACTTTTTTTATATATCCTATTTCTATTATAATTTCTTCCTTGTGTTTTTAACTGTGAATTTGCACTGTCCATGGAGCGGACCTGTTTACATTTCACTGCCGGTTGTATATTCTGTATATAACTGTGTATGTGACAAATAAAACTCTTGAATCTTGAATCTTGAATCTTGAAATAGAATGTTTTCAGGATAGCTGGTGAAACCCTGAATTTCCTCAGCTGGCGCAGGTGGTACAGTCTTTGCCTGTTTTTTTCACCTGTGTCTGAATGTGTGCAGTCCAGGTCAGGTCCTTGGAGATGTTTACACCCAGGTACTTGAAGCTGCTCACTCTCTCTACTGGTGATCCGCTGATCATGAGAGGGGAGTATGTCCGTTGCTGTCTCTTTCTGAAGTCCACAATCAGTTCTTTGGTCTTGCCAACATTCAGAGAGAGACAGTTGTCCTGGCATCATGATGTTAGTTGCTCCACCTCATCCAAGTATGCCGTCTCATTGTTGTTGGAAATGAGGCCCAGGACAACAGTATCATCAGCAAATTTGATGATAGAGGTGGAGCTGTGTGTAGACAAACAGTCATGCGTGTAGAGAGAGTAGAGCAGGGGACTCAGGACACAGCCCTGTGGAGCTCCCACACTCAGGGTGATGGAGGTGGAGGTGAACTGGCCTACTCTCACCACATGAGGCCTGTCAGTGAGGAAGTCTTCAATCCAGTGGCAGAGAGAAGAATTCAGGCCGAGATCCAGGAGTTTGGCGGTTAGCTTAATGGGAACTATGGTGTTAAAGGCTGAGCTATAGTCAATAAATAGCAGCCTTACATACTTCCCACTTTTGCTGTCGATGTGAGTGAAGGAGGAGTGGAGGACATGAGAGATGGCATCTTCAGTCGATCTATTGGGACGATAGGCAAACTGAACTCTGGCCTGATGATAATCCCTAGAATATCAAAATCAACTGCAGGCGGTCGATCCTTTTCCTATTTAGCACCTAAACTCTGGAACAGTCTTCCTAGCATTGTTTGGGAAGCAGACACACACTGTCAGTTTAAATCTAGACTAAAAATGCATCTCTTTACTATGGCATACACATTGAACATTATCAGTCTCTATTATTCAAATCAGTTAAATGATTGTTAGGCTGCATTAACTAGGTCAGCTGGAACCAGGAACACTTCCCATAACACCTGATGTACTCGTTACATCCTAAGAAGAATGGCATCCACACTAATATTAGTCTCTCTGTTTATCCTGAGGTTTACTGCAGTCAGCCGGATCCGGGCCATATATATATCAGATGGTGGACCTTCGCCTGGACATGACTAATGCATCCCTGAAGTGTCTGCAGAGAGTGTGTTCGTCGGCCATAGGAGAACTAGCACCCGGACTGAGCCTGGTTTCTCCCAAGGTTTTTTTCTCCATTCTGACCCTGAAGGAGTTTTGGTTCCTTGCCACTGTTGCCTTTGGCTTTGGCTTGCTCAGTTGCCACCTACATTTCACCTATATTACAGATCTGCCCACATTGACACTATATGATAATTGAAATTAGCTGGATAACATCACTGTGGCTGTACAGCCGAATCAAATTCTGTTGTATTATTTTCCTGTTAACACTGTGAAGCTGCTTTGAAACTATTGGACTTGTAAAAAGCGCTATATAAATAAAGGTTTTGATTTTTTTTATTTGATTTGGATCCAACCTGATCCCAGGGGGGAAAGAACACAGCAGAGAGATGGCAGTGCGGGCTCTGTCAAGGGAAAGACACGGGGCTAGCTGAATAGGGTAGCTGGTACCGTGGAGAATACACATATGGGGTTCGCTGAAGGATCCACTACATATGGATACCCAGCCTACACACACGTTCCACAAGCATACAGGTGTAGGCCTGGCGTCAGACGACTGTCACGTCAGACACCGAAGGGTTGACGGAGGAGCTTGACAGGGTTTTCCATTGCCGGGGAACACAACTGGAGAAGAATAGATGCACGTATCCGGCCCAGGGGCGGGAGTGGTGTTGCAAGCCGACACAAGAACGGGTACTTCTGAAGAAACCGGCTCTACACGGAGGCTATAAAATTTAGCGAACATGTTAGGTGAAGCCCAGCCCGCAGCTCTACAAATGTCTGCCAGTGAGGCGCCTTGAGCCAGCACCCAGGATGAAACCACACTCCTAGTTGAGTGTGCTTACCCCCCGAATGGGCAAGGCACGTTTTGCAATTGGTACGCTAAGACGATGGCATTCACTATCCAGTGGGCTAACCTCTGCTTGGAGACCGCCTTTCCCTTCTGCTGGCCTCCGTAACAGACGAAGAGCTGTTCTGAGGTCCTGAAGCTTTGAGTCCGGTCAATATAAGTGTGCAAGGCGCGGACGGGACACAACAAAGCCAGGGCTGGGTCTGCCTCCTCTGATGGCAGCGCTTGCATCTGGTAAGCATTTCCGAAGCATGATGGCCAAAACTGAGAGACTCAGGAGGAGCTTCTTCCCCCAGGCCATCAGACTCCTGAACTCAGTCACTTAACATCACGTGACCATCGATATACTGACATTGCACTGCACTTTCTGTTCTCGTTGTTACTGTGTAACAACCTGTTATAAACCTGTTTGCACATTATACTTCTTTGTACATTTCTGTTAACCACATATTTATAAGTCTACAGTTTACTCACGGCACTGTTTATTTCACTTATTTTATTCCACTTCTTTATGTTTATTTTTTTCTACTTGACTTGATTTATTTATAATTCTACAGATATATTTATATATATATATATATATAGATAGATAGATAGATAGATAGATAGATAGATAGATAGATAGTACTTTTTTATTCTATTTCTATTATAATTTCCTCCTTGTGTTTTTAACTGTGAATTTGCACTGTCCATGGAGCGGACCTGTTTACATTTCACTGCCGGTTGTATATTCTGTATATAACTGTGTATGTGACAAATAAAACTCTTGAATCTTGCAGGTTCACCACCTGGTCCCGGAAGGGAGTGGTGGGAACCTTGGGCACGTATCCGGGCCGGGGTCTCAGGATAACGTGAGAGTTATCTGGGCCGAATTCTAGGCACAATTCGTTGACCGAAAGTGCATGCAGGTCCCCTACCCTCTTGATGGAGGCCAATGCAGTCAGGAGTGCTGTCTTAATGGACAGGACTTTCAACTCCACTGTCTGCAATTGCTCAAAGGGAGGACTCTGAAATGCCCTGAGCATGAGAGTTAAGTCCCAAGAGGCTATGGAGTTTGGGCGAGGAGGATTTAGCCTCCTTGCACCTCTAAGGAACCTGACGATTAGGTCGTGCCTTCCGATGGGCTTACCCTCAACCACGTTGTGATGTGCCGCTATGGCTGCGACGTACACTTTAAGGGTGGAGGGAGACAGCCTTCACTCCAACCCTTCTTGCAGGAAGGAAAGCACGACACCAATCGAACACCTTCGGGGGTGTTCTTGGTGGGAAGAACACCATTCAATGAACAGATTCCACTTCAGAGCATACAGGCGCCTCGTAGAGGGGGCTCTAGCAGAAGTGATGGTGTCTACCACTGCTTGTGGCAGGCCACCTAGAACCTCCACGTCCCATCCAGGGACCAGACATGGAGTTTCCAGAGGTCTGGACGTGGGTGCCACAGAGTGCCCCATCTCTGAGAAAGTAGATCCTTCTTCAGAGGAATAGGCCAGGGAGGGAGGGGCTGTCGCGAGGAGTGTTAGTTTGTGGAACCAGGTCCGGTTGGACCAGTAGGGCACAACTAGCAAGACCTGCTCCTCGTCGTCCCTGATCTTGCACAGTGTCTGTGCTAGAAGGCTGACTGGGGGAAACGCATACTTGCATAAGTCCTGGGGCCAGCTGTGTGGCAGTGCATCCATGCCGAGGGTGCCCCCGGTCAGGGAATAGTACAACTGGCAATGGGTCGAGTCTGGAGAGGCGAACAGGTCTACCTGCGTGGCTCTGAAAAATGTCACATATCAGCTGGACACTCCGGGGGTGGAGTCGCCATTCTCCCGGAAGTGCTAACTGATGACGGAGCTTGTTGGCTGTCTGGTTCAGCGCGCCAGGGTTGTGGATGGCCCGAAGTGACCTCAGATGCTTCTGACTCCACAGGAGGAGATGGCAGGCGAGTTGCAGCATGCGACGGGAGCATAGACCACCCTGATAGTTGATGTACGCAATGGCTGCAATGCTGTCCTTACGGACCAGAACGTGCTTGCCCTGCAGCGGCTTTTTAAGGTGGCCCAGGGCAAGACATACTGCTAGCAACTCCAGGCAATTGATATGCCAATGCAATTGGGGCCCTGTCCACAGACCCGAAATTGCATGCCCATTGTACATGGCCCCCCCAGCCGGTGGATGAGGCATCCGTGAAGACAACAGCATGCCTGGACACTTGTTCTAAGGGCACTCCTGGCCGTAGAAATGAAGGGTCCAACCACAGGCTGAAAGTTTGGTAGCAGTAACTGAGACCCGGTACTTGCCACTCTGCCACACCCATCTCGGGACTCGGTCGTGAAGCCAGCATTGAAGCAGTCTCATATGAAGCAATCCGAGCTGCGTTACCTCAGCTGCAGATGCCATATGCCCCAGGAGCCTCTGAAAGGATTTCAGTGGCACCGCCATCCTGCCCTTGAATGTATTCAAGCAGTGCCTCTGTGAGGCGCGCAGTCTGACCGACCAAGTCCAGCTCCATGCCGAGATAAGAGATCCTCTGCTCCCGAGACTGGGCCAGGATAAGCCAGTCATCGAGATAATTGAGAATGCGAACATCATGTTCTCTAAGCATAACAATGGCTGCCTCTGTGACTTTCGTGAAGACGCGAGGCGACAGGGACAGCCCGAAGGGCAAGACTTTGTACTGATATGTCCTCCCCTCGAACGCAAAGCGTAGGAACGGTCTGTGTCGAGGCAGGATAGAGACATGAAAGTGTGCATCCTTCAGGTCGATCGCAGGGCCCAATTCAGGACACACAGATCCAGGATTGGCCATAACCCACCCCCTTTCTTGGGTACAATGAAGTAGGGGCTGTAGAACCCTGACTTCATATCGGCTGGAGGAACCGGCTTGATTGCATCCTCCGCCAGTAGGACCCCATCTCTGACCTCAAGACATGGTCTCCTCGCTGCTCCGCACTGAGGTGAAGAGGACACCCTTGAACTTGGGAGGCTGGCAAGCAAACTGAATCGCATAGCCGAGTTTGATGGTACGGATGAGCCAGCGAGACGGCCTGGGGAGTTCTAGCCAGGCCCCCAAAGACCAAGCAAGCGGGACCAACGGCACCACAGACATACCTGGGGTGGGGCAGCGAGGTGGAACACTCAGACCCGATCCAGACAGCCCGGAGGCGACCCGGAGTGTTGCCTGAGTGTTCCAGGGTGGGGCAGAGTGAGGGAGAGAAGGCCCGGAGGCATCCTCGAGCCGCCCACTGCTGCCCCCTGGCGATAAGAGGGGAGGAGAGGAGTGACAAGGCCCGGGGGCATCGTACACTGCCGACCTGACTCTCTTGGGGGAGAGGGGAGGAAAGGAGTGGCAAGGCCCGGGGGCGTCACACACTGCCAACCTGACCCTCTCGGGGCCCAGGGAGGGAGAAAACTGATCTCTGAGAATGTGGGTACCGCTGGACTCCGGAGAGCCAGTGGCAGGACCGAAACCTATTCTCAGGGGTGCGGACACCCCTGGGTCGGGACTACCCTTGTGCATGCAGGACAGAGGGTAGTGAGAGAGGAAAAACACTTATGCAGATTATGGCCCTTTTGGTGTTCCATATTTCCCTCTTTCCGATGCAGCAATTGACATCTGTCCTCTGCCAGAGCCCCAAATGAAATGTTCTTTTTTTTTTTTTTTAAAGGACCAGCAATCCCATCTGTAAGCTACCAGCAGGCATGTGAGTCAGTGAGCATGGCCGTCAGAACGGCACACGGCACGCTGAACACTCAAGCCCTTGTGAGAAAGG
This sequence comes from Paracanthobrama guichenoti, assembly GCA_018749465.1. Classification (NCBI taxonomy): domain Eukaryota; kingdom Metazoa; phylum Chordata; class Actinopteri; order Cypriniformes; family Gobionidae; genus Paracanthobrama; species Paracanthobrama guichenoti. The sequence continues at coordinate 35,140,903 of CM031959.1, read as the reverse complement.
CAAGACGAATAACGCGCCGACGAGAGAGAACATGAACCACCTACAAACACAGTCTCAGCATGCTTGTGATGCGATAGAGGAGTGGGGGCCCACGGAGATGTACCCGGCGGGGAAGCCCCACTGTAACCCTCAGGTCACCAAAGCTTATTAGCCAAAGTAGCCCTTTTCTGGTACAGCAAACCGTTCGGCTCTGAAGTTAAAAGCAAGGATGCGGTATTCCACTTCCGTATTTATACCCGTGCTGCAGGGTGGTGCGTGGACCGCATACCAACATTATTGGCTCGTTTCTATACACTCGAAGCAGATTGGTCTCTGAAGATTATCCCCAATTCGTACATCGAACGTGACCGACTAAAAGGGAATGTAACTTTTCAATGTTTTTTTGTAGCCTAATAACCAGTCACAACTGCAATTTGCAATGATTCTATTTTGCAAACATAGCTTCTATTCTGCGGTGTTGAGGCTGAAATAACATACAAAGTATGATAATGATAATCTAAGGGTCATATTATGTGCTTTATTTAATGTAAAACAACATTTTATGTGAGTTTGAATATAATTTTTCATGACCTTTATAGACATAACCTACTGAAAGCAACAATAGATATTCACCTCAGATCTTGAAAATAAGTTAAAGGAAACAACAATGTTGAAACTGTCAACTCAAGGTGAACAAACAAGTGTATTGTATGATCTTTTGATTTTGACGCATCTCGGACAGAGTCTGGTATGGACAGACACTTGCCGCTGGAATTCTTAACACATTGTGTCTGGTTAGGACACAGCATTAGGCTTTTTAAATTTGCTTTTCAAAGCTGAATTTTCTGCCAAAGGCCAACTCAATCAACAGAACTAGCGAGCAGCATCATGAGCTGTTTATTTCCCCTGTTTTGTCTGAATGTCAGGGTATGGCAACTGCCATACTCTGCTATACGTAAATGCCACCCCTGGGAGAAAGCTATAATAACTTTATCCAGGTATTGTAGACCTTGGTTTTAGTTCCTCTGGTCGCATCAGAACCGGAAAATGCCACAAGATACATGTGAAACTTCAGACACAATTTTTTTTTTTTTTTTTTTTTCTATCTCTTTCTCCCTTTCTCTACTTCTGATCTCTCTAGAAACGTAACTCTCTTTGCCAGAGAACACTTTTGGCATTCTGGGATGCCACTGTCAATCTGTGCAGTGCTCCTGTGTCATTTTGATGCCATGACCTGCACAGCCTCAGCCATACCAAGTGCATGGCCCAAGTCAGACAGATGTGTGTCATTTGCTGCCTGTTGCTGCCACCTAGTGGTGGATTTATCAGAGAAGGTATCGTTTCATGATGGATGTTTAATGACAGCACAAATGCAGACACCTCAGCAGCAAAGTGGCCATGATTATTCATTAGAATGCTAATTTTTTAAAGACAACAACAGACCTTATGAGTGGACTGCTGAGCTGCACAAAAAGTCATTGCAGAAAACTATTACTTTATCTCTCCCAGTGGGAAATCAAACATTTACTTTATATAAAAAAAAATTTAACGAACAAGCATTTTTCATTCACTGTCTTTGTCTTACCCCAACACAACTGCCTCAATTGTGTAAAGTTTCCTATTAGCATCAGATCTGTAGTCTTTAATTTCCTCTATGCTACATTCCAGCTCTTAGTTAAACCATAGTAAATCCGAATGAAATTAAATTGACTAATTGGTTTCCGCGGGACAAAAGAATCTAAACTAAATTGAGTCTTTTAGTAAAAGCACTTTCAGTTCAACTGTTCGGAGGGACAAAGTAATTTGTCTGCCTTTCTTTCTGCACTTTCCTTTTTCTTGCCTGTCTCATTTCATATTCTCACAGTTTCACTGTTCTCACAATCTGCAGGAAGATTTATTTCTGCAGTGCTCCATTGGTTCTGACCTCACCTCAAAAAACAATAGGACCTGGAGGCAGCAGGTGAGTATAATTCAGTATAATTTTGATGTGATGTTGAATGTGACTGACTGATCTGTTACTAATGTAACCACCACTCCCTGAAGAATGGAACAGAGATGTTATGTCCCGCTTGCCACAACCCCTGTACCACTGCTGAATGGCTGGGACCCCCGTCTCAGCTCCTCAACCCAAACTTGAATGAGTGAGCTGCATGCTGTATATGGAAATCTCACTCGCCAATATCCTTTGGCTTGTTTTGTTATCACTCGAAGGTGATTGACAGATCAGATGAGATTAGCATCAGTCAGTTCTGATGTAACATCCTCGTTCCCTCCTTCAGGGAACGGGTGTTACATTAGTAACTGAGACATTGAGATTTCAGCTGTGGTTTCTTTAGTTGTGGTTTTGTTTGTTGTAGCTTCTATTATAGTTTCTGTGTTCGTAGTTTTGGCTGTAGTTTCTGTGATTGTAGACACAGCTATAGATTTTGTGGTTGTGATTTTGGCTGTAGCTTTTAGTTTTCTATGTAAAGCACTCTGAATTAAAGTTGAGGTCAGAATTATTAGCCCCTTTGATAAATATGATAAAAGATGGCTCTAAAAATAAAGCTGCATTGTTTATCCTTTGATCTTTCATTTAAAAAAAAAAAAAAAAGTGGGGAAATAAATTACGAAATAAATGTTTTTCTCCAAAACACATTTGAATTTTTTTTTTTTTATGAGTTTTTTTTTTTAAATCAAACAACCCCTACCTCACCTTCAGGAGGGATGATCCTCCTCGCTCATACAGAAACAAACTCCAGCATATTCAGTTGTCAGACATGACTGGAACTTCAAACGGGACCAGCTTCTATGGTCAGATGAAATTTAAAAAAAGAGATTTTGGCAGCAACCCCACCAGATAGGTTTGGTGCTAACAGGGATAAAAAGTACCCCATGCCCACAGTTAAATATACTGCTGGATCTGTGAAAAGTTTGGCCCGTGTTCTTGCTGGAGGTCCTGGACATCTTCATATACATGGCATTACGGATTCTAGTAAAACCCATTAAATAGATCTAAACTTGACTACCTCTGCTAGAAATATTGTGGGTCATGGTTGGATCTTCTATCAGGCCAATGTTCCAAAACAAACATCAAAATCAACACAGATATGGGTTGATGAGCACAAAATGAAGCTCCTGCCATGGCCGTCCCATTCCCCTGACCTGAACCATATAGAAAATGAGTGGGCTGAACTGAAGAGAAGAAGCACCAACATGGATCTCGGAGTCTGAAAGATCTGGAGAGATTCTGTATGGAGGAATGGTCACTGATCTCTTGTCAGGTGTTCTCCAAACTCATCAGGCATTATAGGAGAAGACTCAGAGTAGTTATATTGGCAAAAGGAGTTTGAAAAAGTATTGAATAAAATGGTGCTAATAATTATGTCCAGCGTGTTTTGGAGAAAAACATTTGTTTCATAAAGAGATTTTCTCCACATTTTCAATTTTTTTTACGTCAGTAAAAGGTTATTTTTATTTTTAGGGATTAACAATGCAGATTTATATTTACAGGCTTCTTTGTTTATATTTACCAAGGGACACAATTCTTTCCACAACTGTACCATTTTGTAGGTTGTGATATCGACTGTAGGTCCAGTGGTTTCAGCTTTAGGTTGATGTTGGGTATTCGACAGCAGTGATCTCTCTGGCTGGAGGAGATGGTTGGAGGACCACAGCCTGGGAATTTCTTCTTAACAGCTTTGAACACAGCAATGCACGCGGATAGTGTTGGATGAACATCTCTAAACCTAAGGTATCTTCATAGATTGCCAGTTGAAGATGAAGGGCTGAATTTAGACCTTGATTATAAGTGGTGATTAATGCCCTCTCATTCCATCTACTTGCAGCAGCCAGGGTTCTGAATTTGAGTGCATACTCTGGGACTGAACTTGTACCTTGTCGGAGATGATACAGACTTTCACCAACAGACAATTCAGCCATGGTATGGCCAAACACCTCTTTGAAATGGGAAACAAAACTTTGGAGAGAACTGGTGGCCGGACCGGCTTGAAACCAGATCGTTTCTGCCCATTGGAGAGCTTGAGTAGACAGGTGAGAGATTATAAAGGATATTTTGGACCATTCCGGCTGCACCTCTAGAGTGAGACAGCACTGAAGGAGAAATCTGTTGCAGTCCTCCTCCAGACCAGTGAAGGGCGCTGGTTTGACCATGGGACTGGTGACGCAAACAGGTGACGAAGTGATTGTTGTGGAGGTGACAGTGGTGTTCGATGCTGCCTTGGGTTCCACTAACTGTCTCCAGAGAGTTTCAGCAGGTTCTTGAAATGGATTGCAGGAACCCGGATCCATCTCCAGTTTCGGTCTGGCTTTCTGTCAGGATACACACACTGGACATGGTTAATTCTGAACACAAGAAGACTTTATTAGGGAACTCAGGGCAGTGCATGGTGAATGTGTGATGAGTGGAGATCTGGATGAGTCTTATGGCCATGGAAGAACACTTAAGAGCTGGAATAGACAGTGGCTGAGATACTTGAAGTGAGGAAGGTAACCAACACATAGGGAGGAGTCATTAGGAGTCTGGAGAACACACTGGACGCTTTCTGGAGAACAGGTAAGTGGGTCATTCCTAGTTCAAGGCCAGACGCTGACTGAAGGTGAGTGCTGGTGTTTTATGGTGAGTGGTGATGAGGTGATTGGAGACAGGTGCGGGTGATTAGAACTGGGGGATTGTGATTGTTTCGTGAGGGAGGTGAGAGAGTCTGGCTGATCTGTGACAGTGTTCTCATTTTTAACCTAATTCACATTTATTTAAACCTAATTCAGTCTTGTATAATTATTAATTATGTGCTGTTATGGTCATTAAGACAAAATGTCAATTTTGTTGAGCACACCCCAAACGTAGCCCAATCGCAGCAAAATTTGGTTTGTTTCGATTTCTCATTAAGGGGAGTTGACTGGGCGGGTGAGAGCAGAAGATTTCAGAAGTCCAAAAATAAGGGTCACCCTAATAAAAAAATAAAAAATAAATAAAAGTTAATTTATCTTTTGTACAGCTATAATTTACATGTGTTGGCATACATATAATAAGCTATAATTTACATGTGTTGGCATACATATAATAAGCTTTGGGCTTTGTTTTACCATTTGTCTTAATTTTGTAGTATTTGTACAAATGTTCTGCAAGTCAGAATCTGATTTTGGGAATATCTTGTGTTTATTTCTGTTCATTGTGACTTCACTTCTACCCCTTAAATAGCTGAAATTGTAGTTATTTCCTTACATGTCTTTACATGTCCTTTAGGCTTCTTTTACCCAAGAAAGTTTCCAAAATCAAAACAAAAAAGAGGCATGTTTTGAAACAACACTTTAAAGCTGCCTTTCTTCTGTTAGTCACTATTTAAAAAGGTACATTTACACTGTATTAAAACATGGTGTTTTATAGCAAGACTGCAACAGGAAAATGTATTAAATTATTGTTTGCTAGCTGTCCATTATTCAATAGCTTATAAAATAGCATGTAGTATATTTGTATTGTAATTTACACTAAAATCCAATCCTGCAAATAAGACAGCAAATAAACATTAACTATTAATGCTTTCCTCAGAATTGTACTGTAAAATGTAGAAAGAGCTCTATGCTGTATTTGCAAAACCAGAAGGCAACTGTAAATTTCACCAACAGGAAGACACAGTAAATTTAACAGTAACTTGCTGACAACAGTGCTGCCAGTTCTTTACTGTTTTATTTATTTATTTATTTATTTTTAACAGGAACATTTTTAGCAGTGTTCGATGGTTGTTGACTCAGCAGTTGTTTCTGTGGTTGTGGATTAAACTGTAGATTCCATATTTGTTGACTTGGCTGTTGTTTCTCTGGTTGTTTCTGCTGTAGGTTCTACATTTGTAGATCCATATGTAGTTTCTGTGGGTGTGGGTTCAGCTGTAGATTGAGTGGTTGTGATTTCAGCTGTAGTTTCTAAAGTTGTAGACTTAGCTGTTGTTTCTGAGCTTGTGGACTCTGTTGTGGGTTCCGAGGTTGTGAATTCAGCAGTGGATTGATTGATTGTGATTTCAGCTGGAGTTTCTATGGTTGTGGATTCAGCTGTAGTTTCTGTGGTTGTGGACTTGGTTGTTGTTTCTGTGGTTGTGGATTCAGCTGTAGTTTCTGAGTTTGAGAATACAGCAGTAATTTGAGTGATTGTGATTTTCATCTGTAGTTTCTATGATTGTGGATTCAGCTGTAGTTTCTATAGTTGTCGTTTCAGCTGTAGTTTCTCAGGTTGTGGAATAGGCTGTAGTTTCCATGGTTGTGGATTGAGCTGTAGACGCTATGGTTGTGGATTCAGCTGTAATTTATGTGGTTGTGGACTTGGCTGTAGGTATTGAGGTTGTGTATTCAACTGTAGTTTCTAGAGTTGTGGACTTAGCTGTTGTTTCTGTAGTTGTCATTTTGGCTGTAGTTTCTATGGTTGTGGATTCAGCTGTAGTTTCTGTGGTTGTGGACTTGGTTGTTGTTTCTGTGGTTGTGGATTCAGCTGTAGTTTCTGAGTTTGAGAATACAGCAGTAATTTGAGTGGTTGTAATTTTCATCTGTAGTTTCTATGATTGTGGATTCAGCTGTAGTTTCTATAGTTGTCGTTTCAGCTGTAGTTTCTCAGGTTGTGGAATAGGCTGTAGTTTCCATGGTTGTGGATTCAGCTGTAGACGCTATGGTTGTGGGTTCAGCTGTAATTTATGTGGTTGTGGACTTGGCTGTAGGTATTGAGGTTGTGTATTCAACTGTAGTTTCTAGAGTTGTGGACTTAGCTGTTGTTTCTGTAGTTGTTATTTTGGCTGTAGTTTCTGAGGTTGTGGATTCAGCTGTAGTTTCTGAGTTTGTGAAATTAGCAGTAGATTTAGTGGTTATGGATTCAGCTGGAGTTTCTAAAGTTGTCGACTTAGCTGTTGTTTTTGTGGTTGTCATTTCGGCTGTAGGTTCTGAGGTTGTGTATTCAGCTGTAGTTTATATGTTTGAGGATCCATCTGTAGTTTATATGCCTTCTGTGGTTGTGCATTCAGTTGTAGTTTCTATGGTTGTGGATTCAACTGTAGATTCTGTGGTTGTGGAATCGGTTGTAGTTTCTGAGGTTATGGATTCAGATGTAGTTTCTGTGGTCGTGGACTCTGTTGTAGTTTCTGAGGTTGTGGATTCAGCTGTATATACTATTCTTGTGGATTCAGCTGTAGTTTCTGTGGTTGTGGAATCGGTTGTAGGCTCTGAGGTTGTGTGGATTCAGCTGTACTTTATGTGGTTGTGGGCTTGCTTGTTGTTTCTGTAGTCTTGGTTTTGGCTGTGGTTTCTGAGGTTGTGTATTCAGCTGTAGTTTCTGTGGTTGTGATCTCGGTTGTAGGTTCTGAGGTTGTGGATTCAGCTGTAGATTCTATTGTTATGGATTCAGCTGTAGTTTCTATGTTTGTGGATTCAGCTGTAGTTTCTGTGGTTGTGGCTTGCTTATTCTTTCTGTGGTTATGGTTTATGTGTTTGTGGACTCGGTTGTAGGTTCTGAGGTTGTGAATTCACCTGTAGATTCTATTGTTGTGGATTCAGCTGTAGTTTCTGAGGTTGTGAACTTGGTTGTAGATTCTGAGGTTGTGTATTCAGCTGTAGTTTCTAAAGTTGTAGACTTGGCTGTAGTTTATGAGGTTGTGGACTCGGTTGTAGGTTCTGAGGTTGTGGATTCACCTGTAGGTTCTGTGGTCATAGACTCGGTTGTAGTATCTGAGGTTGTGGATTCATCTGTAGTTTCTGAGGTTGTGGACTCGGTTGTGGGTTCCGAGGTTGTGAATTCTGCAGTAGATTGAATTGTTGTGATTTTAGCTGTAGTTTCTGTGGTCGTGGACTCGAGTTGTAGTTTCTGGGATTATGGATTCAGCTGTATTTTCTATGGTTGTATTTTCTATGGTTGTGGATTCAGATGTAGTTTCTATGGTTGTGGACTCGGTGGTAGGTTCTGGGATTGTGGATTCAGCTGTATTTTCTATGGTTGTATTTTCTATGATTGTGAATTCATCTGTAGTTTCTATGGTTGTGGACTTGACTGTTGTTTCTGTGGTTGTGGTTTTGGGTGTAGTTTCAGAAAGTGTGTTCCTCCCTGCTTGCACTTCCTTCCTTTCAGCTGTAATTTCTGAGGTTGTGGACTCAGTTGTGAATTCTGCAGTAGACTGATTTTTTTGTAATTTCAGCTGTAGTTTATATGTTTGAGGATCCATCTGTAGTTTATATGCCTTCTGTGGTTGTGCATTCAGTTGTAGTTTCTATGGTTGTGGATTCAACTGTAGATTCTGTGGTTGTGGAATCGGTTGTAGTTTCTGAGGTTATGGATTCAGATGTAGTTTCTGTGGTTGTGGAATCGGTTGTAGTTTCTGAGATTGTGGATTCAGCTGTAGATTCTGTGTTTGTGGACACGTTTTAGGTTTTGAGGTTGCGGATTCAGCTGTATATACTATTCTTGTTGATTCAGCTGTAGTTTCTGTGGTTGTGGAATCGGTTGTAGGCTCTGAGGTTGTGTGGATTCAGCTGTACTTTATGTGGTTGTGGGCTTGCTTGTTGTTTCTGTAGTCTTGGTTTTGGCTGTGGTTTCTATGGTTGTGGATTCTGCTGAAGTTTCTGTGTTTGGTCTCAGTTGTAGGTTTTGAGGTTGTTAATTTTGGAGTAGATTTAGTGGTTGTGATTTCAGCTGTAGTTTCTATGGTTGAGGACTTGGTTGTAGGTTCTGAGGTTGTTAATTTTGGAGTAGATTGAGTGGTTGTGATTTCAGCTGTAGTTTCTATGATTGTGGACTTGGCTGTTGTTTCTGTGGTTGTGGTTTCGGTTGTAGATTGAATGGTTGTGATTTCAACTGTAGTTTCTGTGGTTGAGGACTTGGTTGTAGGTTCTGAGGTTGTTAATTTTGGAGTAGATTGAGTGGTTGTGATTTCAGCTGTAGTTTCTATGATTGTGGACTTGGCTGTTGTTTCTGTGGTTGTGGTTTCGATTGTAGTTTCTGAGGTTGTGGATTCAGCTTTAGTTTCTATGGTTGTGAACTTGGTGGTAGGTTCTTGTTTGTGGATTCAGCTGTAGTTTCTGTGGTTGTGGACTCGGATGTTGGTGCTGAGGTTGTGGATTCAGCTATAGATTATATTGTTGTGGATTCAGATGTATTTTCTATGTTTGTGGATTGAACTGTAGATTCTGTGGTTGTGAATTTGGCTGTAGTTTATTTGGTTGTGGACACAGCTGTAGTTTCAATGGTTTTGAATTCAACTGTAGATTCTTGGGTTGTGGATTCAGGACTCAGTTGTATGTTCTGAGGTTGTGGATTTAGCTGTATATTCTATTGTTGTGGGTTCAGCTGTAGTTTCTATGGTTGTGGATTCAGCTGTAGTTTCTATGGTTGTGGATTCAGCTGTAGTTTCTGTGGTTGTGGCTTGCTTGTTGTTTCTGTGGTTGTGTTTTTTTGCTGTGGTTTCTGTGTTTGTGGACTCGGTTGTAGGTTCTGAGGTTGTGGATTCAACTGTAGTTTCCGAGTTTGTGAAATTAGCAGTAGATTTAGTGGTTATGGATTCAGCTGGAGTTTCTAAAGTTGTTGACTTAGCTCTTGTGTCTGTGGTTGTCATTTCGGCTGTAGGTTCTGAGGTTGTGTATTCAGCTGTAGTTTCTGAGGTTGTGAACTTGGTTGTAGATTCTGAGGTTGTGTATTCAGCTGTAGTTTCTAAAGTTGTAGACTTGGCTGTAGTTTATGAGGTTGTGGACTCGGTTGTAGGTTCTGAGGTTGTGGATTCAGCTGTAGGTTCTATGGTCGTAGACTCAGTTGTAGTATCTGAGGTTGTGGATTCATCTGTAGTTTCTGAGGTTGTGGACTCGGTTGTGGGTTCCGAGGTTGTGAATTCTGCAGTAGATTGAATTGTTGTGATTTTAGCTAGTAGTTTCTATGGTCGTAGACTCAGCTGTAGTTTCTATGGTTGTGGACTTGGCTGTTGTTTCTGTGGTTGTGGTTTTGGCTGTAGTTTCAGAAAGTGTGTTCCTCCCTGCTTGCACTTCCTTCCTTTCAGCTGTAATTTCTGAGGTTGTGGACTCAGTTATGAATTCTGCAGTAGACTGATTTTTTGTAATTTCATCTGTAGTTTATATGTTTGAGGATCCATTGTACTGTAAAATGTAGAAAGAGCTCTATGCTGTATTTGCAAAACCAGAAGGCAACTGTACATTTCACCAACAGGAAGACACAGTAAATTTAACAGTAACTTGCTGAAAACAGTGCTGCCAGTTCTTTACTGTTTTATTTATTTATTTATTTATTTATTTATTTATTTATTTATTTATTTATTTATTTATTTATTTATTTATTTTTAACAGGAACATTTTTAGCAGTGTTCGATGGTTGTTGACTCAGCAGTTGTTTCTGTGGTTGTGGATTAAACTGTAGATTCCATATTTGTTGACTTGGCTGTTGTTTCTCTGGTTGTTTCTGCTGTAGGTTCTACATTTGTAGATCCATATGTAGATTCTGTGGGTGTGGGTTCAGCTGTAGATTGAGTGGTTGTGATTTCAGCTGTAGTTTCTAAAGTTGTAGACTTAGCTGTTGTTTCTGAGCTTGTGGACTCTGTTGTGGGTTCCGAGGTTGTGAATTCAGCAGTGGATTGATTGATTGTGATTTCAGCTGTAGTTTCTATGGTTGTGGATTCAGCTGTAGTTTCTGTGGTTGTGGACTTGGTTGTTGTTTCTGTGGTTGTAGATTCAGCTGTAGTTTCTGAGTTTGAGAATACAGCAGTAATTTGAGTGGTTGTGATTTTCATCTGTAGTTTCTATGATTGTGGATTCAGCTGTAGTTTCTATAGTTGTCGTTTCAGCTGTAGTTTCTCAGGTTGTGGAATAGGCTGTAGTTTCCATGGTTGTGGATTCAGCTGTAGACGCTATGGTTGTGGATTCAGCTGTAATTTATGTGGTTGTGGACTTGGCTGTAGGTATTGAGGTTGTGTATTCAACTGTAGTTTCTAGAGTTGTGGACTTAGCTGTTGTTTCTGTAGTTGTCATTTTGGCTGTAGTTTCTGAGGTTGTGGATTCAGCTGTAGTTTCTGAGTTTGTGAAATTAGCAGTAGATTTAGTGGTTATGGATTCAGCTGGAGTTTCTAAAGTTGTCGACTTAGCTGTTGTTTTTGTGGTTGTCATTTCGGCTGTAGGTTCTGAGGTTGTGTATTCAGCTGTAGTTTATATGTTTGAGGATCCATCTGTAGTTTATATGTTTATATGTTTATAGTTCAGATGTAGTTTATGTGGTTGTGGACTCGGTTGTAGGTTCTGAGTTTATGGATTCAGCTGTAGTTTCTATGGTTGTGGACTCGGTTGTAGTTTCTATGGTTGTAGATTCTATGGTTGTGGACTTGGTGGTAGGTTCTGGGGTTGTGGATTCAGCTGTATTTTCTATAGTTGTATTTTCTATGGTTGTGGACTCGGCTGTAGTTTCTATGGTTGTGAATTCATCTGTATTTTCTATGGTTGTAGATTCTATGGTTGTGGACTTGGTGGTAGGTTCTGGGGTTGTGGATTCAGCTGTATTTTCTAGTTGTATTTTCTATGGTTGTGGACTCGGCTGTAGTTTCTATGGTTGTGAATTAATCTGTATGTTCTATGGTTGTAGTTTCAGTTGTAGTTTCTATGGTTGTGCTTTCGGCTGTAGTTTCTGAGGTTGTGGATTCAGCTGTAGTTCCCTTTCAAGGGAACTCACTCTGCGTCACCGCTTTGGGAACGCCTCTGCGTGATTGCGTCGTGATGCGCGTATGTAATCAGCCAAATAAAGAGACGGAACGTCATAGGCGGGTGACATCATAGACCCGGACACTATAAAGCATACCAGCAAACACACGCCTTTAGCTTCTGTTGCCTTCAGCAAGCGCTCTCTGTATTCATTGTCCCTGTCATTCTGTGTTTGTGTCTGAGTTCAGATTTGTTGTTTTTCTGTTGTTTTCTGTTTTGTTCTTGTTGTTTCTGTGGTTGTGTTTTTTTGCTGTGGTTTCTGTGTTTGTGGACTCGGTTGTAGGTTCTGAGGTTGTGGATTCAACTGTAGTTTCCGAGTTTGTGAAATTAGCAGTAGATTTAGTGGTTATGGATTCAGCTGGAGTTTCTAAAGTTGTTGACTTAGCTCTTGTGTCTGTGGTTGTCATTTCGGCTGTAGGTTCTGAGGTTGTGTATTCAGCTGTAGTTTCTGAGGTTGTGAACTTGGTTGTAGATTCTGAGGTTGTGTATTCAGCTGTAGTTTCTAAAGTTGTAATCCTTCTAAAGTTTAAATCCTCTGCAGAGGCAAGCGTTGATCCGTTGCTCGTGAACGAGTTAAACTCTTTCTATGCTCGCTTTGACTGTAACCGCGGCAACGCGACTCCGCCAAGTGGCGCGTTAGAGGAAATTACTCAGAGCAGCAACAATCACGTGATCTCTGTCTCGGAGGATGAAGTTCGGAGAGCACTCAAGCGTGTGGACGTTAGGAAAGCTGCCGGGCCGGATGGTATTTCAGGTCGTGTTCTGCGGTCCTGTGCTGATCAGCTCGCCGGGTTGTTTACATCTATCTTTAATGAGTCCCTCGCTACATCTGTGGTCCCCACCTCCTTCAAAAAAATCCACCATCATCCCTGTCCCTAAGAACAGTAAACCCTCTTGCCTAAATGACTATCGTCCAGTGGCTCTCACGTCTATAGTCATGAAGGTCTTTGAGAGACTCATTAAAAACACCATTTGCGCCTTCATTCCTGACACTTTGGACCCTCTTCAGTTTGCCTATCGTCCCAATAGATCGACTGAAGATGCCATCTCTCATGTCCTCCACTCCTCCCTCACTCACATCGACAGCAAAAGTGGGAACTACGTAAGACTGCTATTTATTGACTATAGCTCAGCCTTTAACACCATAGTTCCCACCAAGCTAACCTCCAAACTCCTGGATCTCGGCCTGAATCCTTCTCTCTGCCACTGGATTGAGGACTTCCTCACTGGCAGGCCTCAGGTGGTGAGAATAGGCCAGTCCACCTCCACCTCCATCACCCTGAGTGTGGGAGCTCCACAGGGCTGTGTCCTGAGCCCCTGCTCTACTCTCTCTACACGCATGACTGTTTGTCCACACACAGCTCCACCTCTATCATCAAATTTGCTGATGATACTGTTGTCCTGGGCCTCATTTCCAACAACAATGAGACGGCATACTTGGACGAGTGGAGCATCTAACAGCATGGTGCCAGGACAACTGTCTCTCTCTGAATGTTGGCAAGACCAAAGAACTGATTGTGGACTTCAGGAAGAGACAGCAACGGACATACTCCCCCTCATGATCAGCGGGTCACCAGTAGAGAGTGAGCAGCTTCAAGTACCTGGGAGTAAACATCTCCGAGGACCTGACCTGGACTGCTCACATTCAGACACAGGTGAAAAAGCCAGGCAAAGACTGTACCACCTGCGCCAGCTGAGGAAATTCAGGGTTTCACCAGCTATCCTGAAAACTTTCTATTTAGGGGCGATAGAAAGTGTTTTAACTCAGTGCATCACAGCGTGGTATGGGAACAGCACCAGTCATGACCGCAAAGCCCTGCAAAGAGTCGTGCGCTTATCCGAGGCGTATCTCAGGGTCAGCTCTCCCCGTCTCTGCAGGGCGTCTACACCAAACGCTGCAAAGGTAGAGCTACCAAGATCATCAAGGACTCTAATCACCCTGCAAACCCTCATTTCACGCTGCTACCATCTGGTAAGCGCTTCCAAGCCTGATGGCCAAAACTGAGAGACTCAGGAGGAGCTTCTTCCCCAGGCCATCAGACTCCTGAACTCAGTCACTTAACATCACGTGACTTCACGTCAGGATAAACATTGATACACTGACATTGCACTGCACTTTCTGTTCTCGTTGTTACTGTGTAACAACCTGTCATAAACCTGTTTGCACATTATACTCTTTATACATTTGTTAACCACATATTTATAAGTCTACAGTTTACTCACTGCAAAGTCTACTTCAATTATTTTATTCCACTTTATCCTTATTTGTTACCTTTTTCTTCTCTTGACTTGATTATTTATAATTCTACAGATATAGACATATATATATATATATATATATATATATATATATATATATATATATATATATATATATATATATATATATATATATATATATAGTATATATATATATTAGTATACTTTTTTATATCCTATTTCTATTATAATTTCTTCCTTGTGTTTTTAACTGTGAATTTGCACTGTCCATGGAGCGGACCTGTTTACATTTCACTGCCGGTTGTATATTCTGTATATAACTGTGTATGTGACAAATAAAACTCTTGAATCTTGAATCTTGAATCTTGACTTGGCTGTAGTTTATGAGGTTGTGGACTCGGTTGTAGGTTCTGAGGTTGTGGATTCAGCTGTAGGTTCTATGGTCGTAGACTCAGTTGTAGTATCTGAGGTTGTGGATTCATCTGTAGTTTCTGAGGTTGTGGACTCGGTTGTGGGTTCCGAGGTTGTGAATTCTGCAGTAGATTGAATTGTTGTGATTTTAGCTAGTAGTTTCTATGGTCGTAGACTCAGCTGTAGTTTCTATGGTTGTGGACTTGGCTGTTGTTTCTGTGGTTGTGGTTTTGGCTGTAGTTTCAGAAAGTGTGTTCCTCCCTGCTTGCACTTCCTTCCTTTCAGCTGTAATTTCTGAGGTTGTGGACTCAGTTATGAATTCTGCAGTAGACTGATTTTTTGTAATTTCATCTGTAGTTTATATGTTTGAGGATCCATTGTACTGTAAAATGTAGAAAGAGCTCTATGCTGTATTTGCAAAACCAGAAGGCAACTGTACATTTCACCAACAGGAAGACACAGTAAATTTAACAGTAACTTGCTGAAAACAGTGCTGCCAGTTCTTTACTGTTTTATTTATTTATTTATTTATTTATTTTTAACAGGAACATTTTTAGCAGTGTTCGATGGTTGTTGACTCAGCAGTTGTTTCTGTGGTTGTGGATTAAACTGTAGATTCCATATTTGTTGACTTGGCTGTTGTTTCTCTGGTTGTTTCTGCTGTAGGTTCTACATTTGTAGATCCATATGTAGATTCTGTGGTTGTGATTTCAGCTGTAGTTTCTAAAGTTGTAGACTTAGCTGTTGTTTCTGAGCTTGTGGACTCTGTTGTGGGTTCCGA
Source organism: Paracanthobrama guichenoti (assembly GCA_018749465.1). NCBI lineage: Eukaryota > Metazoa > Chordata > Actinopteri > Cypriniformes > Gobionidae > Paracanthobrama > Paracanthobrama guichenoti. The sequence continues at coordinate 35,125,797 of CM031959.1, read as the reverse complement.
GGTTGTGAATTCAGCAGTGGATTGATTGATTGTGATTTCAGCTGGAGTTTCTATGGTTGTGGATTCAGCTGTAGTTTCTGTGGTTGTGGACTTGGTTGTTGTTTCTGTGGTTGTAGATTCAGCTGTAGTTTCTGAGTTTGAGAATACAGCAGTAATTTGAGTGGTTGTGATTTTCATCTGTAGTTTCTATGATTGTGGATTCAGCTGTAGTTTCTATAGTTGTCGTTTCAGCTGTAGTTTCTCAGGTTGTGGAATAGGCTGTAGTTTCCATGGTTGTGGATTCAGCTGTAGACGCTATGGTTGTGGATTCAGCTGTAATTTATGTGGTTGTGGACTTGGCTGTAGGTATTGAGGTTGTGTATTCAACTGTAGTTTCTAGAGTTGTGGACTTAGCTGTTGTTTCTGTAGTTGTCATTTTGGCTGTAGTTTCTATGGTTGTGGATTCAGCTGTAGTTTCTGTGGTTGTGGACTTGGTTGTTGTTTCTGTGGTTGTGGATTCAGCTGTAGTTTCTGAGTTTGAGAATACAGCAGTAATTTGAGTGGTTGTAATTTTCATCTGTAGTTTCTATGATTGTGGATTCAGCTGTAGTTTCTATAGTTGTCGTTTCAGCTGTAGTTTCTCAGGTTGTGGAATAGGCTGTAGTTTCCATGGTTGTGGATTCAGCTGTAGACGCTATGGTTGTGGGTTCAGCTGTAATTTATGTGGTTGTGGACTTGGCTGTAGGTATTGAGGTTGTGTATTCAACTGTAGTTTCTAGAGTTGTGGACTTAGCTGTTGTTTCTGTAGTTGTCATTTTGGCTGTAGTTTCTGAGGTTGTGGATTCAGCTGTAGTTTCTGAGTTTGTGAAATTAGCAGTAGATTTAGTGGTTATGGATTCAGCTGGAGTTTCTAAAGTTGTCGACTTAGCTGTTGTTTTTGTGGTTGTCATTTCGGCTGTAGGTTCTGAGGTTGTGTATTCAGCTGTAGTTTATATGTTTGAGGATCCATCTGTAGTTTATATGCCTTCTGTGGTTGTGCATTCAGTTGTAGGTTCTATGGTTGTGGATTCAACTGTAGATTCTGTGGTTGTGGAATCGGTTGTAGTTTCTGAGGTTATGGATTCAGATGTAGTTTCTGTGGTCGTGGACTCTGTTGTAGTTTCTGAGGTTGTGGATTCAGCTGTATATACTTGTGGATTCAGCTGTAGTTTCTGTGGTTGTGGAATCGGTTGTAGGCTCTGAGGTTGTGTGGATTCAGCTGTACTTTATGTGGTTGTGGGCTTGCTTGTTGTTTCTGTAGTCTTGGTTTTGGCTGTGGTTTCTGAGGTTGTGTATTCAGCTGTAGTTTCTGTGGTTGTGATCTCGGTTGTAGGTTCTGAGGTTGTGGATTCAGCTGTAGATTCTATTGTTATGGATTCAGCTGTAGTTTCTATGTTTGTGGATTCAGCTGTAGTTTCTGTGGTTGTGGCTTGCTTATTCTTTCTGTGGTTATGGTTTATGTGTTTGTGGACTCGGTTGTAGGTTCTGAGGTTGTGAATTCACCTGTAGATTCTATTGTTGTGGATTCAGCTGTAGTTTCTGAGGTTGTGAACTTGGTTGTAGATTCTGAGGTTGTGTATTCAGCTGTAGTTTCTAAAGTTGTAGACTTGGCTGTAGTTTATGAGGTTGTGGACTCGGTTGTAGGTTCTGAGGTTGTGGATTCACCTGTAGGTTCTGTGGTCATAGACTCGGTTGTAGTATCTGAGGTTGTGGATTCATCTGTAGTTTCTGAGGTTGTGGACTCTGTTGTGGGTTCCGAGGTTGTGAATTCAGCAGTGGATTGATTGATTGTGATTTCAGCTGGAGTTTCTATGGTTGTGGATTCAGCTGTAGTTTCTGTGGTTGTGGACTTGGTTGTTGTTTCTGTGGTTGTAGATTCAGCTGTAGTTTCTGAGTTTGAGAATACAGCAGTAATTTGAGTGGTTGTGATTTTCATCTGTAGTTTCTATGATTGTGGATTCAGCTGTAGTTTCTATAGTTGTCGTTTCAGCTGTAGTTTCTCAGGTTGTGGAATAGGCTGTAGTTTCCATGGTTGTGGATTCAGCTGTAGACGCTATGGTTGTGGATTCAGCTGTAATTTATGTGGTTGTGGACTTGGCTGTAGGTATTGAGGTTGTGTATTCAACTGTAGTTTCTAGAGTTGTGGACTTAGCTGTTGTTTCTGTAGTTGTCATTTTGGCTGTAGTTTCTATGGTTGTGGATTCAGCTGTAGTTTCTGTGGTTGTGGACTTGGTTGTTGTTTCTGTGGTTGTGGATTCAGCTGTAGTTTCTGAGTTTGAGAATACAGCAGTAATTTGAGTGGTTGTAATTTTCATCTGTAGTTTCTATGATTGTGGATTCAGCTGTAGTTTCTATAGTTGTCGTTTCAGCTGTAGTTTCTCAGGTTGTGGAATAGGCTGTAGTTTCCATGGTTGTGGATTCAGCTGTAGACGCTATGGTTGTGGGTTCAGCTGTAATTTATGTGGTTGTGGACTTGGCTGTAGGTATTGAGGTTGTGTATTCAACTGTAGTTTCTAGAGTTGTGGACTTAGCTGTTGTTTCTGTAGTTGTCATTTTGGCTGTAGTTTCTGAGGTTGTGGATTCAGCTGTAGTTTCTGAGTTTGTGAAATTAGCAGTAGATTTAGTGGTTATGGATTCAGCTGGAGTTTCTAAAGTTGTCGACTTAGCTGTTGTTTTTGTGGTTGTCATTTGGCTGTAGGTTCTGAGGTTGTGTATTCAGCTGTAGTTTATATGTTTGAGGATCCATCTGTAGTTTATATGCCTTCTGTGGTTGTGCATTCAGTTGTAGGTTCTATGGTTGTGGATTCAACTGTAGATTCTGTGGTTGTGGACTCTGTTGTAGTTTCTGAGGTTGTGGATTCAGATGTAGTTTCTGTGGTCGTGGACTCTGTTGTAGTTTCTGAGGTTGTGGATTCAGCTGTATATACTTGTGGATTCAGCTGTAGTTTCTGTGGTTGTGGACTCGGTTGTAGGCTCTGAGGTTGTGTGGATTCAGCTGTACTTTATGTGGTTGTGAGCTTGCTTGTTTCTGTAGTCTTGGTTTTGGCTGTGGTTTCTGAGGTTGTGTATTCAGCTGTAGTTTCTGTGGTTGTGATCTCGGTTGTAGGTTCTGAGGTTGTGGATTCAGCTGTAGATTCTATTGTTATGGATTCAGCTGTAGTTTCTATGTTTGTGGATTCAGCTGTAGTTTCTGTGGTTGTGGCTTGCTTATTCTTTCTGTGGTTATGGTTTATGTGTTTGTGGACTCAGTTGTAGGTTCTGAGGTTGTGAATTCACCTGTAGATTCTATTGTTGTGGATTCAGCTGTAGTTTCTGAGGTTGTGAACTTGGTTGTAGATTCTGAGGTTGTGTATTCAGCTGTAGTTTCTAAAGTTGTAGACTTGGCTGTAGTTTCTGAGGTTGTGGACTCGGTTGTAGGTTCTGAGGTTGTGGATTCACCTGTAGGTTCTGTGGTCATAGACTCGGTTGTAGGTTCTGAGGTTGTGGATTCATCTGTAGTTTCTGATGTTGTGGACTCGGTTGTGGGTTCTGCGGTTGTGAATTCTGCAGTAGATTGAATTGTTGTGATTTTAGCTGTAGTTTCTGTGGTCGTGGACTCGAGTTGTAGTCTCTGGGATTATGGATTCAGCTGTATTTTCTATGGTTGTATTTTCTATGGTTGTGGATTCAGATGTAGTTTCTATGGTTGTGGACTCGGTGGTAGGTTCTGGGATTGTGGATTCAGCTGTATTTTCTATGGTTGTATTTTCTATGATTGTGAATTCATCTGTAGTTTCTATGGTTGTGGACTTGACTGTTGTTTCTGTGGTTTCTGGTTTTGGGTGTAGTTTCAGAAAGTGTGTTCCTCCTGCTTGCACTTCCTTCCTTTCAGCTGTAATTTCTGAGGTTGTGGACTCAGTTGTGAATTCTGCAGTAGACTGATTTTTGTGTAATTTCAGCTGTAGTTTATATGTTTGAGGATCCATCTGTAGTTTATATGCCTTCTGTGGTTGTGCATTCAGTTGTAGTTTCTATGGTTGTGGATTCAACTGTAGATTCTGTGGTTGTGGAATCGGTGGTAGTTTCTGAGGTTATGGATTCAGATGTAGTTTCTGTGGTTGTGGAATCGGTTGTAGTTTCTGAGATTGTGGATTCAGCTGTAGATTCTGTGTTTGTGGACACGTTTTAGGTTTTGAGGTTGCGGATTCAGCTGTATATACTATTCTTGTTGATTCAGCTGTAGTTTCTGTGGTTGTGGAATCGGTTGTAGGCTCTGAGGTTGTGTGGATTCAGCTGTACTTTATGTGGTTGTGGGCTTGCTTGTTGTTTCTGTAGTCTTGGTTTTGGCTGTGGTTTCTGAGGTTGTGTATTCAGCTGTAGTTTCTGTGGTTGTGATCTCGGTTGTAGGTTCTGAGGTTGTGGATTCAGCTGTAGATTCTATTGTTATGGATTCAGCTGTAGTTTCTATGTTTGTGGATTCAGCTGTAGTTTCTGTGGTTGTGGCTTGCTTATTCTTTCTGTGGTTATGGTTTATGTGTTTGTGGACTCGGTTGTAGGTTCTGAGGTTGTGAATTCACCTGTAGATTCTATTGTTGTGGATTCAGCTGTAGTTTCTATGGTTGTGGATTCTGCTGAAGTTTCTGTGTTTGGTCTCAGTTGTAGGTTTTGAGGTTGTTAATTTTGGAGTAGATTTAGTGGTTGTGATTTCAGCTGTAGTTTCTATGGTTGTGGACTTGGCTGTTGTTTCTGTGGTTGTGGTTTCGGTTGTAGATTGAATGGTTGTGATTTCAACTGTAGTTTCTGTGGTTGAGGACTTGGTTGTAGGTTCTGAGGTTGTTAATTTTGGAGTAGATTGAGTGGTTGTGATTTCAGCTGTAGTTTCTATGATTGTGGACTTGGCTGTTGTTTCTGTGGTTGTGGTTTCGATTGTAGTTTCTGAGGTTGTGGATTCAGCTTTAGTTTCTATGGTTGTGAACTTGGTGGTAGGTTCTTGTTTGTGGATTCAGCTGTAGTTTCTGTGGTTGTGGACTCGGATGTTGGTGCTGAGGTTGTGGATTCAGCTATAGATTATATTGTTGTGGATTCAGATGTATTTTCTATGTTTGTGGATTGAACTGTAGATTCTGTGGTTGTGAATTTGGCTGTAGTTTATTTGGTCGTGGACACAGCTGTAGTTTCAATGGTTTTGAATTCAACTGTAGATTCTTGGGTTGTGGATTCAGGACTCAGTTGTATGTTCTGAGGTTGTGGATTCAGCTGTATATTCTATTGTTGTGGGTTCAGCTGTAGTTTCTATGGTTGTGGATTCAGCTGTAGTTTCTATGGTTGTGGATTCAGCTGTAGTTTCTGTGGTTGTGGCTTGCTTGTTGTTTCTGTGGTTGTGTTTTTTTGCTGTGGTTTCTGTGTTTGTGGACTCGGTTGTAGGTTCTGAGGTTGTGGATTCAACTGTAGTTTCTGAGTTTGTGAAATTAGCAGTAGATTTAGTGGTTATGGATTCAGCTGGAGTTTCTAAAGTTGTTGACTTAGCTCTTGTGTCTGTGGTTGTCATTTCGGCTGTAGGTTCTGAGGTTGTGTATTCAGCTGTAGTTTCTGAGGTTGTGAACTTGGTTGTAGATTCTGAGGTTGTGTATTCAGCTGTAGTTTCTAAAGTTGTAGACTTGGCTGTAGTTTATGAGGTTGTGGACTCGGTTGTAGGTTCTGAGGTTGTGGATTCAGCTGTAGGTTCTATGGTCGTGGACTCAGTTGTAGGTTCTGAGGTTGTGGATTCATCTGTAGTTTCTGATGTTGTGGACTCGGTTGTGGGTTCTGCGGATGTGAATTCTGCAGTAGATTGAATTGTTGTGATTTTAGCTAGTAGTTTCTATGGTTGTAGATTCAGCTGTAGATTCTATGTTTGTGCAGTTGGCTGTTGTTTCTGTGGTTGTGGTTTTGGCTGTAGTTTCAGAAAGTGTGTTCCTCCCTGCTTGCACTTCCTTCCTTTCAGCTGTAATTTCTGAGGTTGTGGACTCAGTTATGAATTCTGCAGTAGACTGATTTTTTGTAATTTCTGTCTGTAGTTTATATGTTTGAGGATCCATTGTGGATTAAAATGTAGAAAGAGCTTGTGGATGCTGTATTTGCAAAACCAGAAGGCAACTGTACATTTCACCAACAGGTAGGACACAGTAAATTTAACAGTAACTTGCTGAAAACAGTGCTGCCAGTTCTTTACTGTTTTATTTATTTATTTATTTATTGTATTTTTGGAGGAACATTTTAGCAGTGTTCGATGGTTGTTGACTCAGCAGTTGTTTCTGTGGTTGTGGATTCAACTGTAGATTCTGTATTTGTTGACTTGGCTGTTGTTTCTCTGGGTTGTTGTTTCTGCTGTAGGTTCTACATTTGTAGATCCATATGTAGATTCTGTGGGTGTGGGTTCAGCTGTAGATTGAGTGGTTGTGATTTTCATCTGTAGTTTCTATGATTGTGGATTCAGCTGTAGTTTCTATAGTTGTCGTTTCAGATGTAGTTTCTCAGGTTGTGGAATAGGCTGTAGTTTCCATGGTTGTGGATTCAGCTGTAGACGCTATGGTTGTGGGTTCAGCTGTAATTTCTGTGGTTGTGGACTTGGCTGTAGGTATTGAGGTTGTGTATTCAACTGTAGTTTCTAGAGTTGTGGACTTAGCTGTTGTTTCTGTAGTTGTCATTTTGGCTGTAGTTTCTGAGGTTGTGGATTCAGCTGTAGTTTCTGAGTTTGTGAAATTAGCAGTAGATTTAGTGGTTGTGGATTCAGCTGTAGTTTCTAAAGTTGTCGACTCAGCTGTTGTTTCTGTGGTTGTGGATTTCGCTGTAGGTTCTGAGGTTGTGTATTCAGCTGTAGTTTCTATGTTTGTGGATCCATCTGTAGTTTATATGCCTTCTGTGGTTGTGCATTCAGTTGTAGTTTCTGTGGTTGTGGATTCAACTGTAGATTCTGTGGTTGTGACTTCGGTTGTAGTTTCTGAGGTTATGGATTCAGATGTAGTTTCTGTGGTTGTGGACTCTGTTGTAGTTTCTGAGGTTGTGGATTCAGCTGTATATTCTATTCTTGTGGATTCAGCTGTAGTTTCTGTGGTTGTGGAATCAGTTGTAGGCTCTGAGGTTGTGTGGATTCAGCTGTAGTTTCTGTGGTTGTGGGCTTGCTTGTTGTTTCTGTAGTTGTGACTTTGGCTGTGGTTTCTGAGGTTGTTGTGTATTCAGCTGTAGTTTCTGTGGTTGTGATCTCAGTTGTAGGTTCTGAGGTTGTGGATTCAGCTGTAGATTCTATTGTTGTGGATTCAGCTGTAGTTTCTATGTTTGTGGATTCAGCTGTAGTTTCTGTGGTTGTGGATTGCTTAGTTCTGAGGTGTGGTTATGGTTTCTGTGTTTGTGGACTCAGTTGTAGGTTCTGGAGGTTGTGAATTCAGCTGTAGATTCTATTGTTGTGGATTCAGCTGTAGTTTCTGAGGTTGTGAACTTGGTTGTAGATTCTGAGGTTGTGTATTCAGCTGTAGGTTCTGTGGTCATAGACTCGGTTGTAGTATCTGAGGTTGTGGATTCATCTGTAGTTTCTGAGGTTGTGGACTCAGTTGTGGGTTCTGAGGTTGTGAATTCAGCTGTAGTTTCTGTTGTTGTGATTTTAGCTGTAGTTTCTGTGGTTGTGGACTCGAGTTGTAGTTTCTGGGATTGTGGATTCAGCTGTATCTATGGTTCTGGATTCAGTTGTATTTTCTATGGTTGTGGATTCAGATGTAGTTTCTATGGTTGTGGACTCAGTGGTAGGTTCTGGGATTGTGGATTCAGCTGTATTTTCTTGGTTGTATTTTCTATGATTGTGAATTCATCTGTAGTTTCTATGGTTGTGGACTCAGACTGTTGTTTCTGTGGTTGTGGTTTTGGGTGTAGTTTCAGAAGTTGTGTGTTCCTCCTGCTTTCACTTCCTTCCTTTCAGCTGTAATTTCTGAGGTTGTGGACTCAGTTGTGAATTCTGCAGTAGACTGATTTTTTTGTGGATTTCAGCTGTAGTTTATATGTTTGTGGATCCATCTGTAGTTTATATGCCTTCTGTGGTTGTGCATTCAGTTGTAGTTTCTATGGTTGTGGATTCAACTGTAGATTCTGTGGTTGTGGAATCAGTTGTAGTTTCTGAGGTTGTGGATTCAGCTGTAGTTTCTGTGGTTGTGGAATTCAGTTGTAGTTTCTGAGGTTGTGGATTCAGCTGTAGTTTCTGTGTTTGTGGACACGTTTTGTAGTTTCTGAGGTTGTGGATTCAGCTGTAGGTTCTATTCTTGTGATTCAGCTGTAGTTTCTGTGGTTGTGGAATCAGTTGTAGGCTCTGAGGTTGTGGATTCAGCTGTAGTTTCTGTGGTTGTGGATTTGCTTGTTGTTTCTGTGGTTGTGGTTTTGGCTGTGGTTTCTGAGGTTGTGGATTCAGCTGTAGTTTCTGTGGTTGTGATCTCAGGTTTGTAGGTTCTGAGGTTGTGGATTCAGCTGTAGATTCTATTGGTTGTGATTCAGCTGTAGTTTCTGTGTTTGTGGATTCAGCTGTAGTTTCTGTGGTTGTGGATTCAGCTGTAGTTTCTGTGGTTGTGTTCAGTTGTAGTTTCTGTGTTTGTGGACTCGGTTGTAGGTTCTGAGGTTGTGAATTCAGCTGTAGTTTCTATTGTTGTGGATTCAGCTGTAGTTTCTGTGGTTGTGGATTCAGCTGTAGTTTCTGTGTTTGTGGATTCAGTTGTAGGTTCTGAGGTTGTTGAATTTTGGAGTAGATTCTGTGGTTTGTGATTTCAGCTGTAGTTTCTGTGGTTGTGGACTTGGCTGTAGTTTCTGTGGTTGTGGTTTCTGTGGTTGTAGATTTCTGAGGTTGTGATTTCAGCTGTAGTTTCTGTGGTTGTGGACTTGGTTGTAGGTTCTGAGGTTGTGGATTCAGCTGTAGATTCTGTGGTTGTGATTCAGCTGTAGTTTCTGTAGTTGATTGTGGATTTGGCTGTAGTTTCTGTGGTTGTGGATTCAGCTGTAGTTTCTGAGGTTGTGGATTCAGCTGTAGTTTCTGTGGTTGTGGACTTGGTTGTAGGTTCTGTTTGTGGATTCAGCTGTAGTTTCTGTGGTTGTGGACTCAGGATGTAGGTTCTGAGGTTGTGGATTCAGCTGGAATAGATTTCTATGGTTGTGGATTCAGATGTAGTTTCTATGTTTGTGGATTGAAGCTGTAGATTTCTGTGGTTGTGGATTTGGCTGTAGTTTATTGTGGTTGTGATTCAGCTGTAGTTTCTGTGGTTGTGGATTCAGCTGTAGGTTCTGAGGTTGTGGATTCAGCTGTAGTTTCTGTGGTTGTGGATTCAGCTGTAGTTTCTGAGTTGTGGGTTCAGCTGTAGTTTCTGTGGTTGTGGATTCAGCTGCAGTTTCTGAGGTTGTGGATTCAGCTGTAGTTTCTGTGGTTGTGGATTTCAGCTGTAGTTTCTGTGGTTGTGGATTTTGCTGTAGTTCTGTGTGGTTGTGGACTCAGTTGTAGGTTCTGAGGTTGTGGATTCAGCTGTAGTTTCTGAGGTTGTGGATTCAGCTGTAGTTTCTGATGGTTGTGGATTCAGCTGTAGTTTCTGTGGTTGTGGACTTGTCTTAGCTGTAGTTTCTGTGGTTGTGGTTTGAGGTTGTGGAGGTTCTGAGGTTGTGTATTCAGCTGTAGTTTCTATGTGTTGTGGATTCAGTTGTAGTTTCTGTTTATGTTGTTGTGGATTCAGCTGTAGTTTCTGTGGTTGTGGACTCAGTTGTAGGTTCTGAGGTTGTGGATTCAGCTGTAGTTTCTGTGGTTGTGGACTCAGTTGTAGTTTCTGAGGTTGTGGATTCAGCTGTAGTTTCTGTGGTTCTGTGGTTGTGGACTTGGTTTGTAGGTTCTGGAGGTTGTGGATTCAGCTGTAGTTTCTGGAGGTTGTGGATTCAGCTTTTCTATGGTTGTGGACTCAGCTGTAGTTTCTATGGTTGTGAGATTCAGCTGTATTTTCTATGGTTGTGGATTCAGTGGTTTCTGTGGTTGTGGATTCAGTTGTAGTTTCTAAGGTTGTGGATTCAGCTGTACTTTCTATGGTTGTGGACTCAGTTGTAGGTTCTGGGGTTGTGAATTCAGCTGTAGTTTCTATGGTTGTGGACTCAGTTGTAGTTTCTGAGGTTGTGGATTCAGCTGTAGTTTCTGAGGTTGTGGATTCAGCTGTAGTTTCTGTGGATTCAGCTGTGTTTCTGTCAGCTGTAGTTTCAGAGTAGGTTCTGTTGTGATTCAGCTGTAGTTTCTGTGGTTGTGGATTCAGCTGTAGTTTCTGTGGTTGTGGATTCAGCTGTAGTTTCTGTGGTTGTGGATTCAGCTGCAGTTTCTGAGGTTGTGGATTCAGCTGTAGTTTCTGTGGTTGTGGACAAGGCTGTGTAGTTTCTGAGGTTGTGGATTCAGCTGTAGTTTCTGTGGTTGTGGACTCAGATTTGTTGTTTTTCTGAGGTTGTGGATTCAGCTGTATGTAGTTTCTGTGGTTGTGGATTCAGCTGTAGTTTCTGAGGTTGTGGATTCAGCTGTAGTTTCTGTTTCTGTGGTTGTGGATTCAGCTGTAGTTTTTATGGTTGTGATTCAGCTGGATTCTATTGTTTGGGTGAGCTGTGCACGCACAGTTCGGCTAGTTTCTATGGTTGTGGATTTCAGCTTCTGAGGTTGGATTGCTGTAGGTTGTGGTTGTGGACTCTGTTGTAGGTTCTGAGGTTGTGGATTCAGCTGTAGTTTCTGTGGTTGTGTTCAGGATTCAGGTTGTAGGTTCTGAGGTTGTGGATTCAGCTGTAGTTTCTCTGTGGTTGTGGATTCAGCTGTAGTTTCTGGGTTGTGGATTCAGCTGTAGTTTCTGTGGTTGTGGACTCAGCTGTAGTTTCTGAGGTTGTGGATTGTGTATTTTCTGCTGTAGTTTCTAAGGTTGTGGACTTCAGCTGTAGTTTCTGTGGTTGTGACTCAGCTGTAGTTCTGTGGTTGTGGATTCAGCCAGTGTTTCTGAGGTTGTGGATTCAGCTGTAGTTTCTGTGGGTTGTGGATTTCAGCTGTAGTTTCTGTGGTTGTGGATTCAGCTGTAGTTTCTGTGGTTGTGGATTCAGCTGTAGTTTCTGATGGTTGTGGATTCAGCTGTAGTTTCTGTGGTTGTGGATTCAGCTGTAGTTTCTGAGGTTGTGGATTTAGCTGTAGTTTCTGAGGTTGTGGATCAGCTGTAGTTTCTGTGGTTGTGGATTCAGCTGTAGTTTCTGTGGTTGTGGATTCAGCTGTAGTTTCTCTGGTTGTGGATTCAGCTGGCGATTCTGTGGTTGTGGATTCTGGGTTCTGTGGTGGATTCAGCTGTAGTTTCTGTGGTTGTGATTCAGCTGTAGTTTCTGTGGTTGTGGACGCGTTTGTAGGTTCTGAGGTTTTAGATTCAGCTGTAGTTTCTGTGGTTGTGGATTGCAACTGTAGATTCTATGGTTGTGGATTCAGCTGTAGTTTCTGTGGTTGTGGACTTCAGCTGTAGTTTCTGAGGTTGTGGAGCATCAGTTGTAGTTTCTGAGGTTGTGGATTCAGTTGTAGTTAGTTCTGAGGTTGTGGATTCAGCTGTAGTTTTCTGAGGTTGTGGACTCATGCCAGTAGGTTCTGAGGTTGTGGTTATTCAGCTGTAGATTCATGTGGTTGTCTGTATTCAGCTGTAGTTTCTGTGGTTGTGGATTCAGCTGTAGTTTCTATTGTTGTGGATTCAGCTGTAGTTTCTATGGTTGTGGATTCAGCTGTAGTTTCTGTGGTTGTGGACTTGGTTGTAGGTTCTGAGGTTGTGGATTCAGCTGTAGTTTCTGTGGTTGTGGACTCAGTTGTAGGTTCTGAGGTTGTGGATTCAGCTGTAGTTTCTGTGGTTGTGGACTCAGTTGTAGGTTCTGTGGTTGTGGATTCAGTTGTAGTTTCTGAGGTTGTGATTTCAGCTGTAGTTTCTATGGTTGTGGATTCAACTGTAGTTTTCTGTGGTTCTGGTGGTTGTGTATTCAGTTGTAGTTTCTGAGGTTGTGGATTCAGCTGTAGATTCTGTGGTTGTGGACTCAGTTGTTGGTTCTGAGGTTGTGGATACAGCTGTAGATTCTAATTTTGTGGATTCAGCTGTAGTTTCTGTGGTTGTGGACTTCAGCTGGCTGTGTAGTTTCTGTAGTTTCTGTTTGTGGATTCAGCTGTAGTTTCTGTGGTTGTGGATTCAGCTGTAGTTTCTGTGGTTGTGGATTCAGCTGTAGTAGGTTTCTGAGGTTGTGGATTTCAGCTGTAGTTTCTGTGTTGTTGTGGACTCAGCTGTAGTTTCTGTGGTTGTGGATTCAGCTGTAGTTTCTGTGGTTGTGGATTCAGCTGTAGTTTCTGTGGTTGTGGATTCAGTTGTAGTTTCTGTGGTTGTGGATTCAGCTGTAGTTTCTGTGGTTGTGGACTCAGTAGTAGGTTCTGAGGTTGTGGATTCAGCTGTAGTTTCTGTGGTTGTGGACTCAGTTGTAGGTTCTGAGGTTGTGGATTCAGCTGTAGTTTCTGTGGTTGTGGACTTAGTTGTAGGTTCTGAGGTTGTGGATTCAGCTGTAGTTTCTGTGGTTGTGGACTCGGTTGTAGGTTCTGAGGTTGTGGATTCAGCTGTAGATTCTATTGTTGTGATTTCAGCTGTAGTTTCTGTGGTTGTGGATTCAGCTGTAGTTTCTGTGGTTGTGGACTTGGTTGTAGTTTCTGTGGTTGTGGATTCAGCTGTAGTTTCTGTGGGTTGTGGATTCAGCTGTAGTTTCTGTGGTTGTGGATTCAGCTGTAGTTCTGAGTGGTTGTGGATTCAGCTGTAGTTTCTGTGGTTGTGGACTTTTAGGTTGTAGGTTCTGAGGTTTGTGGATTCAGCTGTAGTTTCTGTGGTTGTGGACTCAGCTGTAGTTTCTGAGGTTGTGGATTCAGCTGTAGTTTCTGTGGTTGTGGATTCAGCTGTAGTTTCTGAGGTTGTGGATTCAGCTGTAGTTTCTGTGTTGTGTTCTGTGTAGGTTCTGTGGTTGTGGATTCTTGCTGTAGATTCTGTGGTTGTGTAGATTCTGTGGTTGTGGACTCTGTGATTTAGTGTAGGTTCTGATGGTTGTGGATTCAGCTGTAGTTTCTATGGTTGTGGATTCAGCTGTAGTTTCTGTGGTTGTGGATTCAGCTGTAGTTTCTGTGGTTGTGGATTTGTTGTTTCTGAGTTTAGTTTCTGAGGTTGTGGATTCAGCTGTAGTTTCTGTGGTTGTGGACTCAGTTGTAGGTTTCTGAGGTTGTGGATTGTGGCTGTAGTTTCTGTGGTTGTGGATTCAGCTGTAGTTTCTGTGGTTGTGGATTCAGCTGTAGGTTCTGTGTGTTGTGGATTCAGCTGTAGTTTCTATGGTTGTGGACTCAGCTGTAGTTTCTGTGGTTGTGGATTCAGCTGTAGTTTCTATTGTTGTGGATTCAGCTGTAGTTTCTATGGTTGTGGATTCAGCTGTAGTTTCTGTGGTTGTGACTCAGGCTGTTCTGTGGTTGGACTGGGTGTTTCTGTGGATTCAGCTGTAGTTTCTGTGGTTGTGAATTCAGCTGTAGTTTCTGGGTTTGTGGATTGAGCTGTGGTTTCTGAGTTGTGGATTCAGCTGTAGTTTCTGTGGTTGTGGACTCAGCTGTAGTTTCTGTGGTTGTGGATTCAGCTGTAGTTTCTGTGGTTGTGGATTCAGCTGTAGTTTCTGTGGTTGTGGACTCAGCTGTAGTTTCTATGGTTGTGGATTCAGCTGTAGTTTCTGTGGTTGTGGATTCAGCTGTAGTTTCTGTGGTTGTGGACTCAGTTGTAGGTTCTGAGGTTGTGGATTCAGCTTGTAGTAGATTCTGTGGTTGTGGATTCAGCTGTAGTTTCTGTAGTTGTGGATTCAGTTGTAGTTTCTGAGGTTGTGGATTCAGCTGTAGTTTCTATGGTTGTGGATTCAGCTGTAGTTTCTATGGTTGTGGATTCAGCTGTAGTTTCTGAGGTTGTGGATTCAGCTGTAGTTTCTGTGGTTGTGGATTCAGCTGTAGTTTCTGTGGTTGTGGACTTGGTTGTAGTTTCTGAGGTTGTGGATTCAGCTGTAGTTTCTGTGGTTGTAGATTTAGTAGTAGGTTCTGAGGTTGTGGATTCAGCTGTAGTAGTTTCTATTGTTGTGGATTCAGCTGTAGTTTCTGTGGTTGTGGATTGAGCTGTAGGTTCTGAGGTTGTGGACTGGGCTGTAGGTTCTGAGGTTGTGGATTCAGCTGTAGTTTCTGTGGTTGTGGACTCAGCTGTAGTTTCTGAGGTTGTGGATTCAGCTGTAGTTTCTGAGGTTGTGGATTCAGCTGTAGTTTCTGTGGTTGTGGATTCAGCTGTAGTTTCTGTGGTTGTGGACTCAGCTGTAGTAGGTTCTGAGGTTGTGGATTCAGTGGTAGTTTCTGTGGTTGTGGACTCAGCTGTAGTTTCTGATGGTTGTGGATTCAGCTGTAGTTTCTGTGGTGTAGTTTCTGTGGTTTCTGTGGATTGAGCTGTAGTTTCTGTGGTTGTGGATTTTCTGTGGTGTAGTTTCTTGTGGTTGTGGATTCAGCTGTAGCTTCTGGGTTGTGGACTCAGCTGTAGGATGTTTCAGATTCAGCTGTAGTTTCTGTGGTTGTGGACTTGGCTGTAGATTCTGTGGTTGTGCACTCAGTTGTAGGTTCTGAGGTTGTGGATTCAGATGTATTTTCTGTGGTCGTGGACTCAGACTTAGGTGTAGTTCTGAGGTTGTGGATTCAGCTGTAGTTTCTGTGGTTGTGGACTCAGTAGTAGGTTCTGAGGTTGTGGATTCAGCTGTAGTTTCTGTGGTTGTGGACTCGGTTGTAGCTTCTGTGGTTGTGGATTCAGCTGTAGTTTCTGAGGTTTGTGGATTCAGCTGTAGATTCTGTGGTTGTGGATTCAGCTGTAGTTTCTGTGGTTGTGGATTCAGCTGTAGTTTCTGAGGTTGTGGATTCAGCTGTAGTTTCTGAGGTTGTGGATTCAGCTGTAGTTTCTGTGGTTGTGGACTCAGTTGTAGGTTCTGAGGTTGTGGATTCAGCTGTAGTTTCTGTGGTTGTGGATTCAGCTGTAGTTTCTGTGGTTGTGGACTCAGCTGTAGTTTCTGAGGTTGTGGATTCAGCTGTAGATTCTGTGGTTGTGGATTCAGCTGTAGTTTCTGTGGTTGTGGATTCAGCTGTAGTTTCTGTGGTTGTGGACTTCAGTTGTAGGTTCTGAGGTTGTGGATTCAGCTGTAGTTTCTGTGGTTGTGGATTCAGTTGTAGTTTCTGAGGTTGTGAATTCAGCTGTAGGTTCTGTGGTTGTGGATTCAGCTGTAGTTTCTGTGGTTGTGGATTCAGCTGTAGTTTCTGTGGTTGTTGTGGATTCAGCTGTAGTTTCTGTGGTTGTGGATTCAGCTGTAGTTTCTGTGGTTGTGGATTCAGCTGTAGTTTCTGGTTTGTGGACTCAGTTGTAGGTTCTGAGGTTGTGGATTCAGCTGTAGTTTCTGTGGTTGTGGTTTCAGCTGTAGTTTTCTGAGGTTGTGGATTCAGCTGTAGTTTGTGTGGTTGTTGACTCGGATGTAGGTTCTGAGGTTGTGATTCAGCTGTAGTTTCTGTGGTTGTGGACTCAGTTGTAGGTTCTGAGGTTGTGGATTCAGCTGTAGTTTCTGTGGTTGTGGACTCAGTTGTAGTTTCTGAGGTTGTGGATTCAGCTGTAGTTTCTGAGGTTGTGGATTCAGCTGTAGTTTCTGTGGTTGTGGATTCAGCTGTAGTTTCTGTGGTTGTGGATTCAGCTGTAGGTTCTGAGGTTGTGGATTCAGCTGTAGTTTCTGTGGTTGTGGATTCAGTTGTAGTTTCTGTGGTTGTGGATTCAGCTGTAGTAGTTTCTGAGGTTGTGGATTCAGCTGTAGTTTCTGTGGTTGTGGATGTAGATTCTAGGTTCTGTGGTTGTAGATTCAGCTGTAGGTTCTGAGGTTGTGGATTCAGCTGTAGTTTCTGTGGTTGTGGATTCAGCTGTAGTTTCTATGGTTGTGGATTCAGCTGTAGTTTCTGTGGTTGTGGACTCAGTTGTAGTTTCTGAGGTTGTGGATTCAGCTGTAGTTTCTGTGGTTGTGGATTCAGCTGTAGGTTCTGAGTTTCTGTGGATTCAGCTGTAGTTTCTAAAGATGTGGACTTGGCTTTTTTTCTGTGGTTATGGTTTTGGATAAAGTTTTTGAGGTTGTGGATTCAGATGTAATTTCTGTGGTTGTGGACTTGGTAGTAGGTTCTGAATTTGTGGATTCAGCTGCAGTTTCTGTGGTTGTGGACTTGGTTGTAGGTTCTGAGTTTGTGGATCCAGCTGTACATTATATTGTTGTGGATTCAGCTGTAGTTTCTGTGGTTGTGGATTTAGCTGTAGTTTCTGTGGTTGTGGACTTGGTAATAGGTTCTGAGGTTTTGGATTCAGCTGTAGTTTCTGTGGTTGTGGACTCAGTTGTAGGTTCTGAGGTTGTGGATTCAGCTGTAGTTTCTGAGTTTGTGGATTCAGCTGTAGTTTCTGTGGTTGTGGATTTAGCTGTAGTTTCTGTGGTTGTGGACTTGGTAGTAGGTTCTGAGGTTGTATATTCAGCTGTAGTTTCTGTGGTTGTGGATTCAACTGTAGATTCTATATTTGTGGATTCAGCTGTAGTTTCTGTGGTTGTGGACTTGGCTGTAGTTTCTGAGGTTGTGTATTCAGTTGTAGTTTCTGAGGTTGTGGACTCAGTTGTAGTTTCTGAGGTTGTGAATTCAGCTGTAGGTTCTGTTTTCGTGGACTCTGTTGTAGGTTCTGAGGTTGTGTATTCAGCTGTAGATTCTATTTTTTTCTGTAGATTCGATTGGTTTTGATTTCAGCTGTAATTTCTATTGTTGTGGATTCAGCTATAAATTTTATGATTGTGGATTCAGCTGTAGTTTCTGTGGTTGTGGACTCAGTTGTAGGTTCTGAGGTTGTGGATTCAGCTGTAGTTTCTGTGGTCATGGACTCGGTTGTAGGTTCTGAGTTTGTGGATTCAGCTGTAGTTTCTGTGGTTGTGGATTTAGCTGTAGTTTCTGTGGTTGTGGACTTGGTAGTAGGTTCTGAGGTTGTAGATTCAGCTGTAGTTTCTATGGTTGTGGATTCAACTGTAGATTCTATATTTGTGGATTCAGCTGTAGTTTCTATGGTTGTGGACTCAGCTGTAGTTTCTGTGGTTGTGGATTCAGTTGTAGTTTCTGAGGTTGTGGACTCAGTTGTAGTTTCTGTGGTTGGTTTTCGACAGTAGTTTCTATGGTTGTGGATTCAGCTGTAGTTTCTGGGGTTGTGGATTCAGCTGTAGTTTCTGTGGTTGTGGATTCAGCTGTAGTTTCTGGGGTTGTGGATTCAGCTGTAGTTTCTGGGGTTGTGGATTCAGCTGTAGTTTCTATGGTTGTGGATTCAGCTGTAGTTTCTGTGGTTGTGGACTTGGCTTTTTGTCTGTGGTTCAGTGGTAGTTTCTGGGATAAAGATTCAGCTGTAGTTCTGGATTCAGATGTAGTTTCTGTAGGTTGTGGACTTGGTTGTAGGTTCTGAGGTTGTGGATTCAGCTGTAGTTTCTATGGTTGTGGATTCAGCTGTAGTTTCTGTGGTTGTGGATTTAGCTGTAGTTTCTGTGGTTGTGTAGGTTCAGTGTGATTCAGCTGTAGGTTCTGAGGTTGTGGATTCAGCTGTAGTTTCTGTGGTTGTGGACTCAGTTGTAGGTTCTGAGTTTGTGGATTCAGCTGTAGTTTCTGTGGTTGTGGATTCAGCTGTAGTTTCTGTGGTTGTGGACTTGGTTGTTTCTGTGGTTGTGGATTCGGCTGTAGTTTCTGAGGTTGTGGATTCAGCTGTAGTTTCTGTGGTTGTGGATTCAGCTGTAGTTTCTGAGGTTGTGGATTCAGCTGTAGTTTCTGTGGTTTGTGGATTTGGCTGTAGTTTCTGTGGTTGTGGATTCAGCTGTAGTTTCTGAGGTTGTGGATTCAGATGTAGTTTCTGTGGTTGTGGACTTGGTAGTAGGTTCTGAGGTTGTGGATTCAGCTGTAGTTTCTGTGGTTGTGGATTTAGCTGTAGTTTCTGTGGTTGTGGATTTGGCTGTAGTTTCTGGTTGTGGATTTCAGCTGTAGTTTCTGTGGTTGTGGATTTGGTAGCTGTAGATTCTATATTTGTGGATTCAGCTGTAGTTTCTGTAGTTTGTGGTTTTGGATTCAGCTGTAGTTTCTGAGGTTGTGGATTCAGCTGTAGTTTCTGTGGTTGTGGACTCAGTTGTAGTTTCTGAGGTTGTGGATTCAGCTGTAGTTTCTGTGGTTGTGGATTCAACTGTAGATTCTATATTTGTGGATTCAGCTGTAGTTTCTGTGGTTGTGGACTCGGCTGTAGTTTCTGAGGTTGTGGATTCAGTTGTAGTTTCTGTGGTTGTGGACTCAGTTGTAGGTTCTGAGGTTGTGGATTCAGCTGTAGTTTCTGTGGTTGTGGACTCAGTTGTAGTTTCTGAGGTTGTGGATTCAGCTGTAGATTCTGTGGTTTTTTTTGTGCTGTAGATTCTGAGGTTGTGATTCAGCTGTAGTTTCTGATTTTGTGGATTCAGCTGTAGTTTTTGGTTGTGGATTCAGCTGTAAATTCTGTGGTTGTGGATTCAGCTGTAGTTTCTGTGGTTGTGGATTCAGCTGTAGTTTCTGTGGTTGTGGATTCAGCTGTAGGTTTCTGTGGTTGTGGATTCAGGTAGTTTCTGTGGTTGTGGACTCAGTTGTAGGTTCTGAGGTTGTGGATTCAGCTGTAGTTTCTGTGGTTGTGGATTTAGCTGTAGTTTCTGTGGTTGTGGACTTGGTAGTAGGTTCTGAGGTTGTAGATTCAGCTGTAGTTTCTATGGTTGTGGATTCAACTGTAGATTCTATATTTGTGGATTCAGCTGTAGTTTCTTTGGTTGTGGACTTGGTTGTATTTTCTGAGGTTGTGGATTCAGTTGTAGTTTCTGAGGTTGTGGACTCAGGTGTAGTTTCTGTGGTGGGTTTTCGACAGTAGTTTCTAAAGTTGTGGATTCAGCTGTAATTTACATGGTTGTGGACTCGGATGTTGTTTCTGTGGTTGTGGATTCAGCTGTAGTTTCTGGGGTTGTGGATTCAGCTGTAGTTTCTGGGGTTGTGGATTCAGCTGTAGTTTCTATGGTTGTAGTTTCAGCTGTAGTTTCTAAAGATGTGGACTTGGCTCTTGTTTCTGTGGTTATGGTTTTGGATAAAGATTTTGAGGTTATGGATTCAGATGTAATTTCTGTGGTTGTGGACTTGGTTGTAGGTTCTGAGTTTGTGGATTCAGCTGTACATTATATTGTTGTGGATTCAGCTGTAGTTTCTGTGGTTGTGGATTTAGCTGTAGTTTCTGTGGTTGTGGACTCAGTTGTAGGTTCTGAGGTTGTGGATTCAGCTGTAGTTTCTGTGGTTGTGGTAGATTCTGGTGTTGTGGATTCAGCTGTAGTTTCTGTGGTTGTGGTTTCAGCTGTAGTTTCTGTGGTTGTGGATTCAGCTGTAGTTTCTGTGGTTGTGAATTCAACTGTAGATTCTATGGTTGTGGATTCAGCTGTAGTTTCTGTGGTTGTGGATTCAGCTGTAGTTTCTGAGGTTGTGTATTCAGTTGTAGTTTCTGAGGTTGTGGACTCAGCTGTAGTTTCTGGGGGTTGTGGATTCAGCTGTAGTTTCTGTGGTTGTTGACTCAGTTGTAGGTTCTGAGGTTGTGGATTCAACTGTAGTTTCTGTGGTTATGGACTCAGTTGTAGGTTCTGAGGTTGTGGATTCAGATGTAGTTTCTGTGGTTGTGGACTTGGTTGTAGGTTCTGAGTTTGTGGATTCAGCTGTAGTTTCTGTGGTTGTGGATTCAGCTGTAGTTTCTGTGGTTGTGGATTTAGCTGTAGTTTCTGTGGTTGTGGACTCAGTTGTAGGTTCTGAGGTTGTGGATTCAGCTGTAGTTTCTGTGGTTGAT
Organism: Paracanthobrama guichenoti; assembly: GCA_018749465.1. Lineage (NCBI taxonomy): Eukaryota > Metazoa > Chordata > Actinopteri > Cypriniformes > Gobionidae > Paracanthobrama > Paracanthobrama guichenoti. Next base: position 35,105,815 of record CM031959.1, on the reverse strand, counting down.
TCAGCTGTAGTTTCTGGTGGTTGTGGATTGGCTGTAGTTTCTGAGGTTGTGTATTCAGCTGTAGTTTCTGTGGTTGTGGACTCGGTTGTAGGTTCTGTGGTTGTGAATTCAACTGTAGATTCTATGGTTGTGGATTCAGCTGTAGTTTCTGTGGTTGTGTTCTGGAGTTTCTGTTGTGATTCAGCTGTATTTTCTATGGTTGTAGTTTCTATGGTTGTGGACTCAGCTGTAGTTTCTATGGTTGTGGATTCAGCTGTAGTTTCTATGGTTGTGGACTCAGCTGCAGTTTCTATGGTTGTGGACTCGGTGGTAGGTTCTGGTGTTGTGGATTTAGCTGTATTTTCTATGGTTGTGGTTTCGGCTGTAGGTTCTGAGGTTGTGGATTCAGCTGTAGATTCTGTGGTTGTGGACTCTGTTGTAGGTTCTGAGGTTGTGGATTCAGCTGTAGTTTCTGTGGTCATGGACTCTGTTGTAGGTTCTGAGTTTGTTGTGTGCTCAGCTGTAGTTTCTGTGGTTGTGGATTTGGCTGTAGTTTCTGAGTGGTTGTGATTTCAGCTGTAGTTTCTGTGGTTGTGGATTCAGCTGTAGTTTCTATGGTTGTGGATTCAACTGTAGTTTCTATGGTTGTGGATTCAGCTGTAGATTCTGTGGTTGTGGATTCAGCTGTAGTTTCTGTGGTTGTGGACTCAGTTGTAGAATTCTGGAGTGGATTTAGCTGTAGTTTCTGTGGTTGTGGATTTTCACTGTAGTTTCTGTGGTTGTGGACTCAGCTGTAGGTTTGAGGTTGTGTTCAGATGTAGTTTCTGTGGTTGTGATTCAACTGTAGTTTCTGGGGTTGTGGATTCAGCTGTAGTTTCTGGGGTTGTGGAATCAGCTGTAGTTTCTGTGGTTGTGGTTTCAGCTGTAGTTTCTGAGGTTGTGGATTCAGATGTAGTTTCTGTGGTTGTGGACTTGGTTGTAGGTTCTGAGTTTGTGGATTCAGCTGTAGTTTCTATGGTTGTGGATTCAGCTGTAGTTTCTATGGTTGTGGATTCAGCTGTAGTTTCTGTGGTTGTTGTGGATTCAGCTGTAGTTTCTGAGGTTGTGGATTCAGCTGTAGTTTCTGTGGTTGTGGACTCAGTTGTAGGTTCTGAGTTTGTGGATTCAGCTGTAGTTTCTGTGGTTGTGGATTTAGCTGTAGTTTCTGTGGTTGTGGACTTGGTAGTAGGTTCTGAGGTTGTAGATTCAGCTGTAGTTTCTGTGGTTGTGGATTCAACTGTAGATTCTATATTTGTGGATTCAGCTGTAGTTTCTGTGGTTGTGGACTTGGCTGTAGTTTCTGAGGTTGTGTATTCAGTTGTAGTTTCTGAGGTTGTGGACTTGGTAATAGGTTCTGAGGTTTTGGATTCAGCTGTAGATTCTGTGGTTGTGGACTCTGTTGTAGGTTCTGAGGTTGTGGATTCAGCTGTAGATTCTATTTTTTTCTGTAGATTCGATTGGTTGTGATTTCAGAAGTAATTTCTATTGTTGTGGATTCAGCTATAGATTTTATGATTGTGGATTCAGCTGTAGTTTCTGTGGTTGTGGACTCAGTTGTAGGTTCTATTGTTGTGGATTCAGCTATAGATTTTATGGTTGTGGATTCAGCTGTAGTTTCTGTGGTTGTGGACTCAGTTGTGAATTCTGGAGTAGATTTAGTGGTTGTGATTTTAGCTGTAGTTTGTATGGCTGTGGATTCAGCTAGTAGTTTCTATGGCTGTGGACTCAGGTTGTGGACTCTTCGGCTGGTTCTAGGGTTGTGGTATCAGTTGTAGTTTCTATAGATGTAGTTTCTGTGGTTTTGGATTCAGCTGTAGTTTCTATTGTTGTAGTTTCAGCTGTAGTTTCTAAAGATGTGGACTTGGCTTTTTTTCTGTGGTTATGGTTTTGGATAAAGTTTTTGAGGTTGTGGATTCAGATGTAATTTCTGTGGTTGTGGACTTGGTAGTAGGTTCTGAGTTTGTGGATTCAGCTGTACATTATATTGTTGTGGATTCAGCTGTAGTTTCTGTGGTTGTGGATTTAGCTGTAGTTTCTGTGGTTGTGGACTCAGTTGTAGGTTCTGAGGTTGTGGATTCAGCTGTAGTTTCTGTGGTCATGGACTCGGTTGTAGGTTCTGAGTTTGTGGATTCAGCTGTAGTTTCTGTGGTTGTGGACTTGGTAGTAGGTTCTGTGGTTGTAGATTCAGCTGTAGTTTCTGTGGTTGTGGATTCAGCTGTAGATTCTGTGGTTGTGGATTCAGCTGTAGTTTCTGTGGTTGTGGACTTGGCTGTAGTTTCTGAGGTTGTGTATTCAGTTGTAGTTTCTGAGGTTGTGGACTTGGTAATAGGTTCTGAGGTTTTGGATTCAGCTGTAGATTCTGTGGTTGTGGACTCGGTTGTAGGTTCTGACGTTGTGGATTCAACTGTAGTTTCTGTGGTCATGGACTCGGTTGTAGGTTCTGAGTTTGTGGATTCAACTGTAGTTTCTGTTGTCATGGACTCGGTTGTAGGTTCTGAGTTTGTGGATTCAGCTGTAGTTTCTGTGGTTGTGGATTTAGCTGTAGTTTATGTTGTTGTGGACTTGGTAGTAGGTTCTGAGGTTGTAGATTCAGCTGTAGTTTCTGTGGTTGTGGATTCAGATGTAATTTCTGTGGTTGTGGACTTGGTAGTAGGTTCTGAGTTTGTGGATTCAGCTGCAGTTTCTGTGGTTGTGGACTTGGTTGTAGGTTCTGAGTTTGTGGATTCAGCTGTACATTATATTGTTGTGGATTCAGCTGTAGTTTCTGTGGTTGTGGATTTAGCTGTAGTTTCTGTGGTTGTGGACTTGGTAATAGGTTCTGAGGTTTTGGATTCAGCTGTAGTTTCTGTGGTTGTGGACTCAGTTGTAGGTTCTGAGGTTGTGGATTCAGCTGTAGTTTCTGAGTTTGTGGATTCAGCTGTAGTTTCTGTGGTTGTGGATTTAGCTGTAGTTTCTGTGGTTGTGGACTTGGTAATAGGTTCTGAGGTTTTGGATTCAGCTGTAGTTTCTGTGGTTGTGGACTTGGTTGTATTTTCTGAGGTTGTG